>CAMZMU010000078.1:37086996-37385902 GCA_947311845.1 Poa pratensis
GTGACTCCAAGAGAGGGTATTTATGCATGATAGTTGGGTTCAACCTCTATTTAACCTGGGATAGTGACAGCAAGTTCTAAGGTTGTAGATGTGTTGTTGCCACTAGGGGTAAAACAGCAATGCTTTATTCAAGGATGAATGTATTGTTTACATTACGCACATTACTTAATGCAATTGTCTGTTGCTTGCAACTTAATACTGGAAGGGGTACGGATGTTAACCGGAAGGTGGACTATTTAGGCATAGATGCATGCTGGATAGCGGTCTATGTACTTTGTCGTAATGCCCAAATGAATCTCATAGTAGACACCACAACTCGCACATGCATGTTATATGCACTTATCAATTGTCAATTGCCCAGTTGTAATTTGTTTACCCAGCATGTTAGTTATCTTATTGGAGAGACACCACTAGTGAACTGTGGACCCCGGTCCATTCTTTTACATCTGAAATACAATCTACTGCAATCATTGTTCTCTACTGTTTTATGCAAACAAACATCATCTTCCATACGATACGTTTAACCCTTTGTTTTCAGCAAGCCGGTGAGATTGACAACCTCACTGTTAAGTTGGGGCAAAGTAATTTGATTGTGTTGTGCAGGTTCCACGTTGGCACCGGAATCCCTGGTGTTGCGCCGCACTACACTCCTTCACCAACACCTTCGAAGCAACCTCGTTTTCCTACTGGTTCGATAAACCTTGGTTTCATACTGAGGGAAAACTTGCTTCTGCACTCATCATACCTTCCTCTTGGGGTTCCCAACTGACGTGTGACGTTACACGCATCAAGCATAGTTTCTGGCGCTGTTGCCGGGGAGATATTCCCTCGTCAACTTAGCGCTAGCAGTGCTACACTTGGAGCACTTGGACGAACTGCCGAGAGGAGCTGTTCGTGTGATCTGTTCGTGGGAGCGACTGGATCGGAGAGGATTGTACGTCTACCCTGCCCCGACTCGCTTCACCGACTTCGGCACGGCACAGCGCGTCTAGTGGTAATCCTGTGATCTATAACTGCAGCAGTTCCTTGGTTGATGCGGTAGAAAATTTTGATTTGCGCTAGTGTAGCCTACCCGCGACCCTTCACTAAACAATGGAGTACAAGGAGAAGAGACAACCATCTAGCTACTGCCATGGGCCCGTAGTCCCGTGGTGGACTACTCACGCATCACTCCGGAGGCAGGCATGGTGTTGTAGATGCCTCCGGTGACGATCTCCCCCTCCGGCAGGGTGCCAGGAAGAGCAGTAGAACCCTCCCGATCTAGGGTTGGCGACGGCGGCGACCTCAGACATTTTCTAGAAATATGATCGGGTACCGAGGGCTTTCGGGAGGAATAGAATTTATAGGCGAAAGGGCGACTCGAGAAGGTTCTGGAGTCGGCCAGGTGAGGCCGAGGCGCGGTCCACCCTTGACCGCCTGGGTGGCGTCTAGGGCATGTGGGCCCCCTGCAGGCGCCCTCCTGACTCCGTCTTTGTTTCTTCGTAAAAATAAATCACGTAAATTTGCATATGATTCCGAGAAAGTTCCCCGACTAGCTTTTCTGAAACAAAAAGACAGCAGAAAACAGGAACTAGCACTGGAGATCTTGTTAATAGGTTAGTTCCATAAAATGTGCCAAAACATTATAAAAACATGTGTCAATGATATATAACAAGCATGGAACAACCAAAAATTATAGATACGTTTGAGACGTATCAGCATCCCCAAGCTTAATTCATGCTCGTCCTCGAGTAGGTAAATAATAACAAAATAATTTTTGGTAGTGACATGCTTCCAACACAACTTTGATCAAATAATGTAAAGCATATGAACTGAATGAAGTAATCCAAGACAATGGTCTATAGTTGATATAAAGCAAACAATGATTAACTATGTGTAACATCTAAGCAAGAATTTTTCATGAATAGTACTTTGGAGACTTGAAAATTATAAAACTCGACATGATTAATAGCTCATAAAGCAACACTCTTTCGTCAAAAGGTGATTAACCAACACAAAGGAAGATTTAAGTTTTTCAGCAAAAGCTTCAACTTGTAACATATTTATCTCAAGATAATATCAATAAAGTTTTCTTAGTTAAACATAAAGATAACAAGTAGTAGACTTGTACCACAATTGATACTATGCGTTTGCTTGAGCGATAAAGATTGGAAAGGAAAACTGACTCAACATAAAAGTAAAAGAAAGGCCCTTCGCAGAGGGAAGCAGAGATTAATCGTGTGCTAGAGCTTTTTAGTTTTTTGAAAGCATATAGAGACATAAAAATAAATTTTTGAGAGGTGCATACTATGGTCAACGAATGATAGTGAGCAATGCATTATATATTTGTTAGACAGACTTATAAGAGCGGCTCCCATGAGGAACGTTATTTCTGCAGCAAGCAGATCATTCATCTTTATCTCCTTTGTTTACACAAGCATATGTTTTACTGAATTCTCAGGAACAAAATGTGAGGAGAGTTTTTTGTGAAAGTTGTAAATTATATTTTTATGGGGCCGGGCACCCCGTTGCCAACTCTTTTTGAAAATTAATGGACAAGTAGATGAAGCATACAAGTCCTGGATAAAAGTCTGTTCAATAAATGCAATAAAGACTACCCACTACTTCCTCATGAGCTTGGTAGTAGTGGCACAAAAAGAAGTAATAGCATTTTGAATATTTAAAGGTAGCTGATGTCTACACACGCTTCTATTCTTGTAGACAGTGTTGGGCCTCCAAGTGCAGAGGTTTGTAGGACAGTAGCAAATTTCCCTTAAGTGAGTAACCCATGGTTTATCGAACTCAGGGAGGTAGAGGTCAAAGGTATCCCTCTCAAGCAATCCTGCAATTAATATACAAGAAGTCTCTTGTGTCCCCAACACACCCAATACACTTGTCAGGTGTATAGGTGCACTAGTTCGGCGAAGAGATGGTAAAATACAGGTGATATGGATGATTACAAATGGTATTTGTAATCTGAAATAAAAATGGCAGCAAGCAAACATGCACACAACTAAGAGTAAACGGTGTTTCAATGCTTGGAAATAAGGCCTTGGGATCATACTTTCACTAGTGGTCACTCTCAACAATTGTAACACAGTTGAACACAAGAATAAAACTTCCTCTTCAATATGAAACTTAGATGCTACTCGGAATTGTTCTCGTGTTGGATAACGAACACTACTGAAAGGACATATTTTATGTCCCCCATGTTTTGTGTGTTAGGCAACAACACTAGGAATTATTTAATATGATGTTAAGTGGTGCAGGAATAAAAAGATATAATTACACTTTGCATCAAAATAATTGTCGAAGAAAAGGGAGTTTGCGGTTTGTCTGGCCAGGCCGGAGTTTCCGGCCTGAAGGTGCTCAGGGGCCGGAGTTTTCGGCCCACCAAGCTTTGAAGCCTCATGGCGGCAGTCACTGTATTGAGGCCGGAGTAGGTCCAGAGTTTCCCCGGAGTTTCCGGCCGTGGCCGGAGTTTCCGCCCTCAGGGTCCGGAGTTTCCGGCCCATCTAGAGTTGCTGTGAAGAAAGCAACGTGGTGGTTGTCGCGGTATCAGGGTCCGGAGTGACCCCGGAGTCAGTCCGGAGTTTCCGGCCTCCCAGACCGGAAACTCCGGACTAAGTGGACTACAACGGCTAATTTTCTGGGAGGGGTATTTATACCCCTCCACCTACCTCCAGCCAGCTAGCTCGCCCAAAACTTGAAGACTCCATTATTGCAAGCTCAAGAATCACAAGATCTCTCAATCCCTCCACCCAAACTCGTTGATCTTTGGAGGATTGAAGGAGAAGTCCTGGATCTACATCTTCATCAAACCGTTCTTCATTTCCCCCTCATTTACTTGAGGGCCCCTTTGCTAGGGTTTCCATTAGGAAAACCTAGCTTCTTTTTTATCTCACTTGTTGTCTTTGTGACAGATTTGTAGCTGTTCGGGAGCCCCCAATCCTCTTGTGGTTTGTGCCCCGGATCATTGTTGCAAGGGCTCCGGATTCTGCCTTGAAGGATTCCGATAATGAAAGGTGAACCAAACCTTTGTGGTGCGGTTCATCGGAGAAGAAGGTGACGCCTTTGTGGCGGTTGAGTTTTGACCTTCGTGGTAGCTCACACCTCTCCAACGAGACGTACTCCCCTAAAAAGGAGGAACTCAGGATTACATCCGTGTCTCCGCGTGCTTTACTTCGGTTACTTCTATCCTTGTTTATAGTCTTTACTTCGTGTACCTTGCTTAGTTGCTAGCTTATCTTATAGGTAAATTCACCGTAGTTGCATATCTAGAGAATTTACCTTTTGTGTCAAGCCTAATTTGAAAAAGTACTAAAATTGAAGTAGCACCTATTCACCCCCCCTCTAGGTGTCATATGATCCTTTCAATTGGTATCAGAGCGTGGGCTCTCTTGTTGGGCTTAACCGCCTAAGAGAAGTATGACACTAAGTGATGATGAGTTCGCGAAGGACCAAGCCACTCCGGCATCCATGGCCGATCTCAAAACGATGGAAACATCATTGAAATCATCCATCGATACCCAATTTGCTGAGATGCATGACTTGCTCAAGCAACTCGCAAGTGGCAAGGTTCCTACGGAGACCGTCTCACTAGAGGACTCCGCTAACTCCAATGACGGTGATACCGAGGAGGAAAAAGAGAAAAAGAAATGGGTTGAAAACTCCGAACTTAAGAACCCCCCTCCATCCACATCCAAGCCGGAAAGTGGGAAGCCCGAGTACCATGAGGTCTCTCCTCATGGTGTCTACTCTCCCGACCCACTTATCCCCCATCCTTGCTTAAATACCTTAGGTTCTCCACCTAAGCTTAATACATTGACTTTTACTAGTTGGCAACACTCAATGAAATCTCGTGTCAACAGTGCCTCTATCGAGCTTTGGAGGATCATACGTGTGGGATACAAGGCCGTGGATCCAAACAACTTGACAAGAAGAGAGGTGGTTGATGCTCAACTCAATGCCTTTGCTCTTCACATGCTTGAACTTGCCATTGGAGAAAATGGTATGCATCACATTCAACATGCCTCCAATGCCAAAGAAGCTTGGGATTGCCTTGAGGTGTCATTTCTTGGAAATGAATGCATGAAGAGGAATAGATTTGATGCCTTGAGCAATGAGGCCGAAGGTTTCTACATGCTTGATAATGAAACTCATGAGGAGATGTATAGAAGACTCAAGATTCTTGCCAAAGCCTTTTATAATGTGGGGGCAACCTATGTGGATGATGCTTGGATCAAAAGGAAGTATGTGAATGCTCTCAGGCCCTTCGAGCCCGTTGACTTGAAGGCCATACAAGGAAGACACAACTACCTTGACATGTCATCCAATGAAGTTATGCAAGAGATGCAAGCCTCCAAGGTTGCCACCAAGAATGCTCTAGACAACCGTGCTAGGGCCATGGGAATGAAACAAGGTCCCTCTCTTGCTTTGAAGGCCAAGGTTGTGTGCCTTGATGAACATGATGAAGTTGAAGCATGCCCGAACAACATTCCTCCCGATGATCTTGAACAAGCCCTCCATGGTCACATAGCTCTTGCAACAAGGACTTTTTGGCGTGACCCGGCCAAGGCAAAGGCTCAATTTGATCTAGCAAACAATCCAAGCGGGAAGAAGGAGTTGGCTAATAGAACAAAGACTTGCTACAATTGTCATAACAAGCATCACTTCATCAAAGATTGTCCTTATGAGAATAGAGAGCAAAACGGTGGAAGGCTTGTCCTCAAGAGCCAATCTAACATGATTCAAAAGAAGCCTTTTGCCAAGAAGAAGCCATTCTTCAAGAAAGCACCAAGAATTGTGTTGATGACTCAAGAAGAGTATCCTTCCGAGGATTCCGAAGAAGAAGAAGAACCCACTCGTGAGGTGGCCGCTTTGGCCATTGTATCAACTCCACCTCCTTCTCTCTTCGAATCCCCAATGAGAACCTCTCCATCACTAAGGCATATGTTGAGTCTCTCTTGAGACAACTTGATGCGGCCGAAGAAATCCTTAATGATAAGGGAAAGATTGAGAGAGAGGATGCTCTCACCATTGCATCCTTGAATGCCTCTCTTCAAGAAGAGAGTGAATATAGAACTTCTCTTGAGGAAAGACTTGAGTCCCTTGATGGTAAAAATGATGAAATAATTGCTAAAATCATTAAGGATAGAGACCATGTCTTTGCTAAATATAAAGTGATTAAAAAGGAGAAAGCCGAGTTTGTGGTTGCTAATGCTAGACTCCTTGAGGATGTGGAGAAACTTGACAAGGCTCACAAGGCCTTGGCCTACTCTCTTCTAGTCAAGTCTCATGAGCAAATTCAAACTCAACTTTCTAAATCTAACTCACCTAGCACTTCTACTCCCTCGTGTGATCATGCAAATGTTATTGAGGAAAATGCTAGGTTGAAGGTTGAGCTTGCCAAGGCCACTAGTGCCAAGATCTCTATTCCCAAAGGTAAAGAGAAGGTTGTTGCTCATGCTTTTGAGCAAAAGCCACACAAACGGAAGGAGGGTCTTGGTTATGTAGCCAAGGCAAAGAACAAGAAGAGCAACAATAAGGAGAACAATGCCAAGCCCGCACAAGCCAAGACTTCCATTGCGGGTGGTAATGCCACTAGGGGCAAGACCAGTCGTAGTGACTTTGCGGGGCATAACAATCCCAACTACATTCTTTATGTTGATTATTATGGGGATGTTTATACAAAATATGTTGGTACTTATGATGGTTACATTGCTTATTCTATTTGGGTTCCCAAGACCCTTGTTGCTAACCAAAGAGGACCCATTGCAAGATGGGTACCTAAAACCAAGCAATGATTTCTTGTAGGACTATGCTTCAGGTGGGTCTAAATGGGTGGTTGATAGTGGATGCACTAGTCATATGACCGGAAGCAAGGAGATCATGACGGAGTTGGGACCAAATATAAATCAAGCATCCGTCTCCTATGGTGATAAATCAAAAGCGGAGGTAACGGGCCTCGGTAAGGTGGTAGTTGCAAAGGATATCACCCGTGTAAATGTCATGCTTGTCGAGTCCCTCGGTTATAATCTTATGTTTGTTCGTGCACTTAATAAGATGAATTTTGATGTCCATTTTACTATTGATATGGTGGTACTCTTGAGGAGCAAGACTCTAAAGGTCATGTTCGTTGGGTATGTTGAAAATGAGTTGTTTGTGGTGGACTTTTCGTGGTCTACCAACACTCAAGCAATATGCCTATTCGGAAAGGCCGACGTGGGATGGTTGTGGCATCGCTGCTTGTCCCATGTCAACATGAGAACTTTGCAAAGTCTTCACAAGGGTGGCCACATTCTTGGACTAAAAGACAATGTTTTTTTCTTCTAGAGATCTTCTTTGTAGGGCTTGTGTTGAAGGAAAGATGCATGATTCTCCCCATCCAAGCAAGACCGTCATTTCATCAAAGAGGGTATTATAACTTCTTCATGTTGATCTCTTTGGTGCCGTGCCTCAACCAAGTCTTGGTGGGAAGAAATATTGTTTGGTGATTGTTGATGACTATTCAAGATTTACTTGGGTTTATTTCTTCAAGACGAAGGATGAGACCCAACAAGCCGTCATCGACTTTTCCAATGAAGTTCAACGCCAACACAATGTCCCTATATTGGTCATTTGGAGTGATAATGGCTCCGAGTTCAAGAACTACACCTTAAATGAGTTTCTTAGTGAAGAGGGGATTCGTCATCAATATTCCGCTGCATATACCCCTCAACAAAATGGTGTAGCCGAAAGAAAGAACCGGACTCTCATGGATATGGCAAGGTCTATGTTGGCGGAGTTTAAGTCTCCACTTTTCTTATGGGCCGAAGATATCTCCACGGCATGTCATTCATCAAACCGGCTATTCTTTCGTGTTGGCAAGAAGTTTACACCTTATGAGATGCTCACCGGCAACAAGCCCAATGTCTCCTACTACCGAGTATTTGGTTGTAAGTGTTTCTATAAGATCAAAGGTGTTCGTTTGTCTAAATTTGAATCTAAAGCTTTAGAAGGTGTTTTTGTTGGGTACGGTGCCGAATCTCACACCTATAGAGTCTATGACAAAACCATTGGGAAAGTCATAGAATTTTGTGATGTGAGGTTCGATGAGAATGACGGCTCCCAAGTGGCGCAATTTCATGTTTGTGATGTAGATAATGAAGAGCCTCAAGATGCTATAAGAAGAATGGGCATTGGTTTCCATCGTCCCGTTGAGATTCATTACGACTCTCCTCAAGCAAGTCCAAGCTCCATTCAAGTGGAGACCTCTTCATCACAAGTTGAAACGGCACCTATCATGGAAGCAAATGATGCACCACCCCAAGAACAAGTTCAAGACCCTCCTCATCTTGACCAAGTTGCTATGCAAGAACCAAGTTCTCCTATTGTTGATGCTAGCCAAGGTCATGCCCAAGATCAACCCTCTCCTTCCATTGTTTAAGATGTGCATCAAGATGATCAAGGTCAACATTCCTGTCAAGACGGGGACTCAAATGATCAAGATGATCAAGTGATACCTCCAAGATGCAATAGAGATATCGAAGCCCGTCGTAAAGCAAGAGTTGCAAAAGACTTTGAATTAAAGAGTCACCGTCTAGAAAACATCCTTGGTGACCATAAGAAGGGTGTTACCACAAGAAGGCAATTGGCAAGCTTTAGTGAACATCAAGCTCATATTTTCATGGTGGAACCAAAGAAAGTGTTTGAAGCTTTAGTGAACATCAAGCTTGTTGTAATCCTTTTTTCATTTGGAAGTATCTACCAACGTCATCATTGACTTTGATGGCAACACTTCCTCTGAAACAAAGTTATGAATCATAGCGCGCCACTCATCTGAAAAATCTTTCATTCTGAGTGTTTGCTGGAGGAAAGACCACTTGACTTTATCATAAGCCTTTTTGTAGTCAATCTTTAGTATAACACCATTCATCTTTTTCCGATGCAACTCATGAATTGTTTCATGTAAAATCACAACCCCATCGAGAATATTGCGACCTTGCATGAAAGCTGTCTGAGTCGGACGCACAACATGATGAGCCACCAAATTAAGCCTAATTGTAGCAGTTTTAGTGAATATTTTGAACCTAACATTTAGAAGACAGATAGGTCTATATTGCTGGATCCTTTCCGCTTCATTAACCTTTGGCAACAAAATCATCTCACCGAAATTTAGGCGAAAAAGTTCAAGTTGTCCAGCATGCAAAGCATAAAACATCTCGAGCAAGTCCGTTTTGATTATCTCCCAGAAGATCTGATAAAACTCACCAGGGAAACCATCCGGACCTGGGGCTTTGTTGTGTTTCATTTGGAATACCGCCTTCTTTACCTCCTCCTCAGAATAAGCTATGGATAGCGGCAATGAGATCATGTTTCACCAAAATGATAGAAGAGGACGCCGACCTTGCAGCCGACGAGGAAGAGAATCAAATGGTCATCGTCGTTCTTTTAGCTGTGCAAGCGAGATGAAGACACTCCAAATCGGGAAGGATCGAACACATGCCGTTGTTTAATGACTATTTTTCTCAGAAGCCAGCAAACAATGCTCATGATTTTCATCGGCGCTTTAGGGGTTCATGAAAATCATGCATTGTGTTCGGGATTATGATGACTACTTCGAGCTGAAAAAACATTGTACCGGACTTTTTGGATTCTCATCCATTTAGAAATGCACTGCTGCTATACGGAGTGTTGCATATGGAGCTCCTGCGGATTTATTGAATGACTACCTTCGTATGTCTAAGTTCACAGCGTTTGAAAGTTGAAACCATATACAAGTTTTGCAGGGCGATGGTGGCAATGTTTGGGGTGACCTATCTCTAAAGACAATGTTGTTTCTACGGTTGCATAAGGCCCAAACTAAAACAGAAATCCCCATATAAATCTTTAGCTTTTTTTATTCTCAATCCCATTTAACCTACATATTTATAATAATTGTTATGGGAAGAATATTAAAAGTAAAATGCACAATAAAAATTGTAGATGGTAATGAAGTGTTTACTCTATTCTTGTGGAGTAGACATGCTCTAGTTAGCAAAACGCGTAATTAAAGCTATCGAACACGATGTGTTAGCCTTCTAGGATTCTGCCTCTATCTCTCAGATGATTCATGTACAAAATAATAACATTTACAGAAATTTCTACTCTCGTGCATAGAATGTTCAGGAGCAGGCATGTCTATCAAACAAGATAACTACATCATAATACTCTGGAAGAGCTTAGCAATCACACACAAATCAGTACTAGCGTATAGGCCTGGATAGGTCTCGATGGAAAAGTTGATGACTCCCGCATATCATGGCACCTTTAATCATACACATACACTTATTATTGTAGAACACATATGCCACACAACGTATCCAAAACAGCACATGCACGACAGGCCTACTAGCTTTGGACATTACCAAGACCATGTGCATCATGGATCTGATTTGTGTGTAGAATCTATTGGTTACCCTTACTTGATTTCTATATGCGTGAGTGTCATGACAAGCGTGTGGGTCACTCATATACGCTTAATGCACATGTCATATGTAGATCAGAGTATATATACTTCCTTTCTATGTAAAAGTTAAATTAATCCTCTTGGTTGATGAGACAACAAAGATCGATGTAATTTGTACTGTATAAGAAAATATGCAATTTGACGAATCTCAGAACATGGTGTGTGGGGAGTATACTTTAAGCGTTATCTGTGAGGCATTGTTCTCCTTGAATTTTGCGAAACAGTTTCACATGATTAACCTGAATAGTGGTGTTTAGAATTCAAGTTGAAGTTCGAAAATTTGTTGTAACTAGCCTCAAGCATTGTATGTACTTGAGAACTGATATTGACTATATATGTGAACTTTTCCTGAATTATAGTAAACACTTTTAAAATGATGAATTGTTCACTTCTCACCTCTTACGTTGCAAATATTCCACCTTTACACCACTTTGGTTGGCTTATTTGTGGTTTTCACTTATCCGAAAATATCGGCATAACCAAGTGAAACATATCAAACAAAATAAGTACACATGCATCTTAAACTCTATTTGGGTAAAAAACTTTTGAGAACATATAAATAATTAAAGTACTAAGAAAATGCTTTATTCTTTCCTTAGTATGGCGTGAGAGAGGCTTCATGTTGGAGAAAACCAAACATGAGTTCCCACGTCATGGGGAACATCCGATGTATCTTCCTCCCTCTCTTTTTACAAATTAAGCACCAAATTGTCTGAAATTTCAAAGTTTGGTTAGGTTGCGCTCTGTGACTCCTGTTTCACTCTTATGAGTGACGCCAAGGGTGACCCAAATCCTATTTTAAAAGCCGCCTACTCCTGCCTCCCTTCGCCGCCAGCGACGGGCCCACTTCCAAAGGAGGCGTGGTGCTTGTGTGCAGTTTCTACAACTGGCGGGTGGCGCAGAGGCGCGGTGATGCGGTAGTGTGGCGTAGCGGAGATATGATGGGGTGGAGGTGCAATGGTGTTGGATGTTCATATCTTCCCTTGGTAGCAGCTACCGGTTTCCTGTGACGGGCGTGGTCGGTTACGGCTGGCAGGAGCTCTCCGGTGTCTTGCAGGTCGATGGAGGGGCATTGGAGGTGGATGCAATGGATTTAAAATCTGACCGGCGGTGGTGGCCCAACCCTCAAATCCACTCGACGACAAGCATCAGCAGGGTCTTCCTGCCCGCATGCGGCTCGGCTGAGTGTGGAGCAGTCCCCGTGACAATGTTTCCACTTGGGGAATGTGTGTGTCACATGATGGATACCAAGAACAAGGTGCCTTTGGTGGCTTCCTGATGGGCGCGCGACGCTAAGCTGTGGCCGGTTTATGGTCGAATGGTGGGCAAGATCACGCACTCTGCGGGCATGGAGATTCCATCGACCATATTGGTTTGGTAGCAGTGTCGAGGGTGTGAAGTTACGAGCATAAGCTTGGTACTAGCTATGTTGGCACCGATGATGCGATGGTCTAGAGCGTCATCTTCCTCATTGGAGGTGTCGGTTGTGTAAGTCTTTGACGTTATCACCTCCTCGGAGGCATAGTCTTAGAGGCACCACAACTTGTTGGTCGTTTGATGTCTCTATTGGAGTGATATTGACTGATATGCCATCTGCCGAAGAGGTCTGCCTTGGTGGTTCGAGGTGGTCGCGCTTGCTTTGGTGTGCTCGTTGGTCTCACCGGTCAACCAACTTTGCGGATGAGCCTGATGCTCTTATTGGAAGCCGTGTTGGCGAGTTTGGTCCATCTTGGATTGTCTCGTTCCCGTTTGACACCCCTCCCTCTCTTCAAGGGGTGTTGTCGAATGGCAACCCAGAAGGCCAAGCTCATAGTGCCTCGACCTTACTTGGTCAGATGGAGATGGAAGATTAGGTCTCCTTCGTGTTGGTTGTGATGTGCATGTCCATTATTGCAAGCTATGTGTTGTTTCCCTTCCCTCTATCTTTGCGTATCTTCCCTTAGGTGGATTTGTTCATATTTTTTATTTCAGTTTTGAGTCATTTATACTCTTATTATTCACTAAATCAATGAAATCAACACTATCTCCGCTTTTCGCTAAAAAAGTAATTTATTCCTCTTCGCTGAATTTTCAAAGTCTGGGAGCTCCCCCACCCCACCCCACCCCACCCCAACATGCATGTAGCTCAGCCAATGCCTTGGAGGTTGTTATAAACAACTCTTTGCAAGGTGATATGTCAGATCAAAATTATTTACTCCCTACATACCAAATATAAGCTGTCCTTGATTTTCGTTGGTAAAAAACTTACAACTCTAACTATATTTTGTACTTATAATATGTCCATCAGTTAGTCTAAAGACAAATAAAATGAAAAAATTGCCAGACAAATGGAATAATACCAATTATACTTCTCAATACATATAAGTTAGTACTAACTCCATTCCTTAATATGTTTATAAGGAGATAAAGGTAGTATATATTAGTGGTTAAATCGTGCATCAAAGACTGTGCAAAAAATGCGTCTAATATTTTGGGACGGATGGAGTGTACATGAAGAAATATATAAATATCCTATTTCTTGATAAACATATAAAGTGTAAATAAAAATTGATCAACTTCGTATTTACTTTACTTTCACCGATCAGTCTCCAAACCTTAGTTAAAGACCAAAGCAGAAATAGCACCTCAGCTGATTGACATCTACACTGTATAACTATCATGCCATGGAGTGTAAGCTCATCAGATCGATTTGATGCTGACCTGCTTTCCAGGAGTGCAATTGCCAGGTCATAAATGCAAGATAAATTCAGGAAGAAGAAAGAAAGATGCAGGAAGAGGGAAGACAAAGTTTGCAGTGCAGGTGGCGATAGATTCCCAACAATATGTGAGTAGTAAATTCTGAAACTTGAGTCTGTCCTGGTTCAGTCACCTCAGCCGTGATCTCCTAGTGTGAGAAACAGAGGAGAGAAAAAAAGCAGAGTGAGAGAGAGAGGAAGCAACAGCAAAGCTAGGACTTTTGCAACTCTACTTCTCTCCCAGGGGAAGTAGACCTGGTCCAGAACGCCGCCCCAACGACCCCCCTCCTCTCCTGCTCTCCCGTGTGTTCTCCTATTTCTCATCCCGGACGGAGCCTCTCTCGTCCTGCTCGATTGGGGTTGTTACCCCCTCTCTCCCTCCGCGCACACGGTGAGCTCCTGCCACCCCAGCTCCACGGCTGCATTTCCCGGCCGGTTTTCTTGATCTGGCTTCGCGGCCGCGGGATTTTGTTGCGGTTCTTGGGTCGGATCGGGGGATTTCTCATTCATGGTCACGCGTTTCTTGGAGTTTGGGCACTCGTGGTGCTTGGTTGGGATTCAGACCGCAAAAGTGCGATCTTGATGCGATTCGGGTCGGGAATTGGGGCGCTTCTTTATCCACGGAGGGGCGGTCGATGCATTGCTTCGTGCTGTTCGAGTTTTGTGATTTTTTGAATAAGTAAATCTTCTCTCGCCGTGTGGTTCCTGCTGCTCTCTCTGGATCTACTGCGGTTGCCGTGCCGGGAAATTCCAATCCATGGCACATTCACTCGAACTCGAGATCTCGCGCTCTTCGATTTCGCTTTCTCCTTTTTTTTCTGAATTCGAGATCAAGGCCACCGAATTGAATTTCGGAGCTGATTTTTTCCCAATTCGCGCCCAATCCTGTTTGGAACTGCAATGCTGTTCTTGCCCTTTTGGAGTTGGCCGCCCTGGATGATTTTGTGTCCTTGTGACTGACGCACGCTGTGTGCTGGTTCTGTAGGGATTCCACCATTGGCAGAAAGATCAAGGCGGTGGCGGCGGTAGGGGTTCCACCGTTGGCTACTTGGTCTCCAGGAGAAGAATTCTTACATGATCCCTGTAAACAGGAGGGGAACTCAGCCTAGGGCTGGTAGATCTCTGTGCACTCTTTCTTGGCTATTAGCCTATTGCTATTGCTTTAGATATGTGTACACACTAATGCCATGACATTTTCACCCTAAGTCCTTAAGCATGTGTGCCCACCTGTAGTGCCCATTTTTTATGTTTAGTTTGTCTATACAATGCATGCCCCGTGATACAAAGTGAATTTTTTCAGTTTTCCATCTGAAAAGCAGTAAAAAAAACTGACAACGGAATTTGTTTTTTGGTGTACAAGCACTTTTTTTTCAGTGGTGATGTGTACTCATATGTATGAGTGGAACTATGGTATTTCAGACAGAAAGTTGTAGTTTTCTTTTGGTTCTATTTTCAGTGTTCCTTCTGCCTGAAGTAATGCATGTTATATGAACGTTAAAGATTTCAGCTGCTAGAAAGATATGCAAGTTGAAGTAAAGCTATTAGGTGCAGTATTTGAATTGAAGTCAACTGGACATGTGCACCCACAGTATACTTAACTTAATCAACTAGCAGTAATTCGTAATGATTACATGTATGGTTGTTTCCTTGATGGCCAATGTTTTTGTTGATAGGGATGGAGTACTTTGATGCTAGGCGTAAACCACATAATGTTGGGAAAGTCATTGTGGCCCTGGTCCTCATAGTACTCTGTATATTTGTGCTGAAGCAATCTCCTGTTTTTGGTGGCAATAGTGTGGTAAGATGTCCACTATCTCTTATCCTTTTTCCTACAACCATATTCCTTAAATCTGCTTCTGTGTATCAGTTTTTCCCACGTCTCACAATATAAATTAAAGATCACATCCGTCGACCTATAGGTATTGGCTCCCAAAACACTTTTCGGGGCTTCTTTCTCTTTTGTTTTCTTGCTATGCACTTCATCGAATAATCTATTTTAGTCTCAAGCAACTGTAAGAGTAACAGAAAGCATACGATGCCACTTTGGTTATGGAATACGTCCTTGTATAATCAACATAAAAGAATGAGAAGTATTCTACTTTTTCCACACACACCCTTACTCCTCTTAGTAGTGCTAGCAAGCAGACGATGAAAGTGACATCCTTCCAGGAAATAGTCTTTGTTGCCACTTCTTGAACTTCCATGGTGTTTGTTGCCACTTCTTGGTGTGGCAAGTTGGACCTAAGGCATCCTAACAGATTTGAGCTTTCATCCATGAGATGGTAGTCGTATCTTGTGACAGCTAAGCTATATGATTAAATCTTCTGGTCTTTTTCCTGTTGAAGAAAAATATTCGGTGAATTTGCAGATGAGATGTCACATCTCTGAAATTACAGGTTAAATAATCTAGGTATTTTTTCTATAAGACATCGTAGAGACTGTTACTAAATGCAGTTAAGATGCTACATTGACTTTGTTCACTAAAGTCATATATAAGTTGATGTACATATATAAATTTGGCTCATGCTGTGTGTGGTGAAACTGGGGTATGACATACTGGAGCTCAAGATATTTTTTGAGTTGTTAATAGATGAGCCAGACAGAATCATTTACTTACCAATTTAATTCGGTGTTAGACGAAAAATTAAAGTACGCATCAATTTCTATTGCTCACACTTTCCATGCCATGTCTGCTAGGATTATCATAGTATTCTTATTCACATAAAGTTACAATTGTCAAAAACTGATTCTGGTGT
This sequence comes from Poa pratensis, assembly GCA_947311845.1. Classification (NCBI taxonomy): domain Eukaryota; kingdom Viridiplantae; phylum Streptophyta; class Magnoliopsida; order Poales; family Poaceae; genus Poa; species Poa pratensis. Next base: position 37,102,956 of record CAMZMU010000078.1, read on the forward strand.
ATGCATCCTGCAGTTTTCTCGTCATGAACCTGGGGTTACCCATGTCTTAGTAACGGGAGGAGCTGGTTATATTGGTTCACATGCCTCATTACGGCTGTTAAAGGATAACTATCGAGTTACCATTGTGGTAATTCTGTTTTTTCTTGTGTTGAATATCTGAAGTAATTTGTTCTGTGGATCTTCATCCTTGATGATATTATGTTCATTCTTGTAGGATAATCTTTCTAGAGGAAACAAGGGAGCAGTAAAGGTTCTCCAAGAATTGTTTCCGGAGCCTGGTAGACTTCAATTCATCTATGCAGATCTTGGGGATCAAAAATCGGTATCCTAATTTTTTGCTTATAACATACATACATGTACTCCTTTTAAATTATATTGAATTCTTGTGTTTGGCTTAACCGGACTCCAGGTCAACAAAATATTTGCTGAAAATGCATTTGATGCTGTGATGCACTTTGCCGCTGTTGCCTACGTGGGTGAGAGTACATTGGAACCCCTTAGGTAAGTCATTGCCTCCTTGAGTTTGAGGGGGCCCACTTACCCTGTTAAGCCCAAAAAACTTCTTTTGTTGATCCATGGGGCACTGTAATGTTAACCCTCAATCATGCACTTGATGAATTTGTAGTTCTACAGATAATTCTTGTACCGATTTGAAAGTCTCAATTACTCTGCAGGTATTATCACAATATTACGTCGAACACTTTACTAATTTTGGAGGCTATGGCTTCTCATGGAGTCAAGACACTTATTTACTCTAGTACCTGTGCCACGTATGGAGAACCGGAGAAGATGCCTATAATAGAAACCACACCTCAGGTATTTACTTTTATGCCGGCTTCTAGAAGTGCAGGTTTTTGACATGGCCTTACTAAGAGAATGTTTCCGGGTAGTTGTTCTGTTTCATCTTCCTAGTGCTGAAAACACAAACCCAAGGCTTCTGCTTAATGTTTTATTCTTTACCTTCGCTATTATTGTTCCATGTAACCTGTATTTCTTCAGATATTTGTGGTATTATTTTTCTAATTTATTTATATTGTACCTTGACATAGTTCCCAATTAACCCCTATGGAAAAGCAAAGAAAATGGCAGAGGATATCATACTAGATTTCTCGAAGAGAACAGATATGGCTGTTATGATTTTAAGGTGGGTTATTTCTTGACTTAGAATTTCTGAGCGCAAAACTGATTTCGACTGACGTGAGAACCTCTGTCTTAGATACTTCAATGTTATCGGATCAGACCCAGAGGGAAGATTGGGTGAGGCTCCTAGGCCTGAACTACGAGAGCATGGAAGGATATCTGGGGCATGCTTTGATGCCGCATTAGGAATCGTTCCAGGATTGAAGGTACTTTTCTTTTGTATATTTGACTGGAGCAGGATCCCTGGATAGTTTAGTCTATGGCTGCATATCAAGTTCTGCATCTTTGGATTACAATATAAATATGATACTTATGATCTTCTTGATGAAGTAGCATGCCTGTTTTGTTTAGATTAATAGGTGATTTAGGGGTAAAGCTGATGGGTTTTGACAATCATTTACAGGTCAAAGGAACAGATTATCCTACAACTGATGGGACCTGCATAAGAGACTACATTGATGTCACGGATCTAGTCGATGCTCACGTGAAAGCACTCCACAAGGCAGAGCCTAGCAAAGTTGGCATTTACAATGTTGGCACTGGAAGAGGTGCGTCAATACACGAGTTTTCTTTCTAATTTTACTTAATTGCATTTAATTCTTTCATCACACAAGGACAAAGCATGTATTTTTATTAAAAATTCGTAGTTTATATGGAAAATTGGCATAGAAGAACATACAAAGAGCCACAAACCAAAGGAATATTCTTTAATGAATGTACATAAAAACCTTCGTAAAGGTTAAGGAAGAATGATTGAACTTGTACTTGCTGCTGTCAGCACTACTTGCTCTAATATTTGTATGATCCTCTCTATTCAGGTCGTTCCGTTAAGGAGTTTGTTGATGCCTGCAAAGAGGCAACTGGGGTTGACATCAAAATTGAGTACCTCAGCAGGAGGCCAGGAGACTACGCTGAAGTATTCAGTGACCCTACAAAGATAAACAATGAGCTCAACTGGACTGCTCAACATACCGATCTCAAGGAGAGTCTGTCGGTCGCATGGAGATGGCAGAAGTCACATCCGCGGGGCTATGGAAGAAACTAGATATAGCCCGCGGCCAAATAACTGCGCTGAATCTCTGATACATATTGATTCTTTAGTTAGTGGTATAGGATCTTGGTGCTATACTCCTTCCCTGATCTCTTTATTCTTACCCTTTCTGTTTCTTCTTCTTTTTTTCCGTTTTGAAAGGTTTGTTTTTTGCTGGTGGAAATATAATCGGCAATGCGGATATGCTGGAAATCCTGTAAGCATTCCTGTAAGAGCAAATTGCTGATTGAAAGAGTTGTACATTTGTCCTGCCATTCAAGTCGGTTTGTGCTGCAGCCTCATGGCTCTATGAAGCATGAACTGCAATGGGGACGAACTATCCTCCATCCCAACCAAAATTAGGAAGGCATGTTTGGAATTTCCAGAATTCGTTGGAAACCCACATTCGTCAAGAATGAGTGTATCACTTGCCCCCAAATCCTTGTAGGAATTCTATGGTCTTGAAGAACGCCTGATCAAAATTAGAAGAACAAAGAAGCAGGCACCACACAAAATCAGCAGCCCTGAAAGCAACAGGACTGCATCAGATGAGCATGTTATGTAGGACATGCTATTAGGAGAAATGCGGAGGAGAACCTGGTGCCGCTCGCTCCCTATAACTTTGCCATCCAGCTGTTGGAGATTAGAATCGTATGCATGTCCGTAGCTGTATTCACGCTTTTATGGTTCACATTACCCTTTCGGTATACTTTGTGTGTTCCCTGCCATGGCATTAATCACGTCCAGACAGTGGGCGATGGGAGCCGGCAGTGGTGGTAAATACCCAACGGTAACAATCAATAAAATCAAAGGATGGATTTACTCTTTATATGCTCCCCGAAGGAACCTTTGCATCTGGATCGGTATCCATTTTTTTTGCCGGGTGGATCAATATCCATATTGCTTGCAATGTATCACTCGAGTCCCAGCCCTGGAAGCTCCAGTCCCAGTTCCTTCGAGATCGTTGATCGTAATATTGTTGATGTCCCAAACCTGGAAGCGGAAGTCAACCAACAGACAATTCTTCTCATGCATAACCAAGTGATTTTGAGGAAAATCTTTAGGGCTACCATTGCCAACCTCTCGGTTCTGGCACTAATCATAGATCAATTGTTGTAAGCAAAATATGCGAAGTTATAAACCGACTCGCCCGCCCATTGTTCAAGAATCTACGTAGTGCTAAGTTCAGTTCGAAACCCTGTGCTTATGCATAAGCATGATTCATGAACCAGGTCACCAGGAGTCATTACTCATTAGTGCCCCTAATTTGTATTCTATGCAACACAATTTGAATTATTCAATAACGTGGGTATTTATTTTGGTAGGATTAGGACGTGAAATCTGGTTTAATCCCATGCTCACTAATTAATGCATTCCTGAAAGCGTCGTAGGGTCAGGCCTCTGCCATGCGTAGAATTGAATAGCCGAACGTACCGCTTTAAAAGTTACAATCAATTTTAGGCTTACGCATGCATGCGGTGCCAAACCTATCACCGTATTTATTCAGTATAGCAAATGCATGGGGATCGTATCTCTGAAAATAGTCATTAGTCCTTACTTTAGCATCGGATCTCATAGCACGTTCGTGCGGTTCTGATTTGGGCAGCGCTCGCCACCATGTTCACCAAATTCGCTCTCATGCTATTAGGGCATTCAATACTGAGTTCCTGCCAACAGCTTGGTGAGCAGTGCCTTCTGGGTGCTTGTGTGTGTAGCTTAAAACAGGAACAAAAATAGGTGACTGAACGAGCAACTTTGCTGCAGCAACAGGCGACCAAACCAGGCACATGTGGATTGGATTGGATTGGATTGTGCAAGCACCTACCACCAGGCAACTACTTTTTGGCTGTCACGCCAAGTCTCCCAATTGGTTCCCCATGAAAAAGGGTGTGTGCGCGTATTTCGTTTATGGTAAGTAGTTGACGGGTAGTTGGCCCGTCGTGGGTTTTCATTGATTTTGCTATATTTTCGTTTCAATTTTTGATTTTTGATTTTGCTATACTACGTCTCAAGCGGGATATCATTAGCGGACATCTACCTGTTTACGGCCAATACAATGAGCATCAAGCCTACATGATATATAATGTCTCGCAATCAACCATAACAAGGAATTGCACAAAATAAGTCATCATAATCAACTATCTTACCAAGGTGGAGCAAAGGATCTAGCCTTCTTATCCCTTGAACATGCTCAATAAAGTACTTGCCCACTTTACTAATCGAGACAGGCGTCCTCCAACCTTCGCGAACTTACCTAGAGCAAATCCACAACTTGAAAGCTTTTGGACCACCCTAACGGCTTAGGATTTCTCAACAAATGGAAGAGTAACAAGCACAACGATGAACTCAAGGGGGTTATTTCTACATTGACGACTAAGTTTTGCTTTGCCGAGCATAGCTTGGCAGTCTCTTGGCGATTGAGATGGAGTTCCCATTTGTCCGAATGATGCTTTGGGACCCATTGGCGGTGAAGATGGAGTCTCTCTTGGCCAGAGACCACTTTGTGATATCATGGCAATAAGAGAGAGACTCACCTTGTTCAAGATGGCCTCACGACAGCTTGGCAATGAAGACGTAGCAAAGCTTTCCCGAGAACCACTTGGCGGTATTTCAACATTGATGGTGGAGTTTCACTTTTCCCGATCACAGATCACCGCTTGACGGTGTCCTAGCGATGGAGACGAGGTCCCTTTTAGGGCCAAGGGCCACTTGAGGGTACCTCGACTGTGAAGATGGAGTCTCCTTTGGCCAGAGATTGCTTGATGCCATCCCCACAATAACAAAGAAACACTCACTTTGTTGAAGCTTGCTTTGCGACACCCCAGGTCCGTCCAGACGAATAGGGAACACAAACCAAACATGATTCTCGATAAGGTCAAGGCTGGCCAACCATCGTCGGTCAGAAATAGAGTTTAAGACCAAGACGCACAACCACGCCATCCGAACACACGTAAATAAAAGCGAGATTCACCACTCCAAGTTAGTAATGACCAGACGATTCCCCGCCCTCCCGAATGACATTAATAGGGATGTCGGCGGACCATCCAACGGACGGGGCGGATAATTCGTTAGATGGCAAATCGTGCGGCAATTCATCTGAGCCCGATGATTAGTAGTACAAATGATGGGTAGGTACGAAACGTGGCGGACAGAAATTTGATGGCAGCGGACGTCCGTCAACATCCCTAGTCATTAACGAGGTGGACGAGGAGTCCCGGATAGCTTATTCCTTTTCCAAACGACACCGCCATTGTCACCATAGCGTCGCTGTCTGTTGATCAAATCTTAACTTTAGGGATCTGACTACAACATCGACAGCAGATCCGGGGTTCCCACCCCCTCCCGCCACTGGAGTCAATTAGAAGAGGTGAGGACGAGGATTGAGATGCGGCGGCTAGGGTTTAGGAGGCGGCTAAAACAAGGGTCTATGTGTTGTATTTTACTTCTTCCTCTCTTGTTTGACCTATTGACCATGTCATGAGCATAGACTTTTCTTGACCAATTTTGGCTTAACTTTGTCCATGTAGACGCTTAGGAAGCTTGGGTAGGACCCTTCGGGCGAATAATATTTATTCCTACAACACTCGATATCAAATAGGGGTAGAATGAGAACTTGCCTGTGGCAAGATGGTTAGTTGGGTGGTTGTACCCCTAGCCCACCAGAGTTCAAACCCCAGGTTTGACGCTGGTGTTTCTCATTTAAGGCGGAATATTCTTCAGTGGGAGGCGACGTTCCCGTCGACAGCGAGGCGCCCGTGGTGACTTCGTCAATCTCAAGACTCGACCCGCCGACTCAGTCTCTCGGAGGTGCTCATAGGGGTAGGGTGTGCGTGCGTGCGTTCATAGGGGTGAGTGTGTGCGCGTGTATATGAGCGCTTGCGTTGTACTGTGTTTCTCAAAAAAATAGGGGTAGAATATTTCCTCAAGAAAATAATATCTCTACAAAGGAAAATGTATCGAATAGAATACAAGAGAATGGCATGTGGAAAATACATGAAGTGCAAGATAATACCGTGTATATAGAAATTTGAAGATACTCCTAAAGAGTGGGATGTGGAGAGGCTGCAGATGGTCTAAACTGCAAATGACCGTGTAAAGGACGAACTCGGAATTGCGTTTCCATTTTCATGTTTTAAACGAGAAAACGTAAACATGGAATTACGTTTTGATTTTAATGGGGATATCAGTTTTTTCTTTTCCCTTTTGGTGAGAGGATCGTATGTACCACACCGTTTTACGCACGTCTTCTTTATTTTTATTTTCTCATCACACCAACGAAGCCGAGCGGCATTGGCAAACGAAAAAGACGAGGCAGCGAGCGGTGGATTCGCGTCTCCAAGCGGTGAAGATCCTGGCGGGCACCGGTGGTTTCGTCCTCCACGAACCGCTGCGCCGGCGGCCTCTGGTAACGCCATCAATCAGGTTCGATTTGCTGCCGCGGCCGGCGGCTCGCCGGATTTGGTGCGGCGAAGGCGGCTCGATTTGGTGCGGTGGCTGGTCGATTCGCAGCGGCTGTGGCCCGATTGCAGTGACTGGCGGAGTTGTCTGCAGCGGCGGCCGCGGGAGGGAGCGGCACGGTGACGTGCAGACGCGGGCCTGATTGCGACGGCGGGCTGCCCCCGCGTCGTTCACGAACAGTCGCGCTGGGATCGGGCGCCGGATTGGAGGTGAGGGCCCTTCCCCGCTCTCTGCTTCGCCTCTTGGTTTGTGACGTGCGGGGTGTCGGTGGGGGGGGGGGGGGGGTTCCTGCGGCGGCGCGCGTGTACCGTACGATGAGCTCGTCCAAGAACGGAATTTTTGTAGATGATCGGCCCTCGTCGTGGCGCTGCTTGTGATTTACAGTTGGTGGTAACTATATTAACAAGGGTAGATGGCAGAATTGGATCGTAATAATTGCAGCACTGATCCGTCTAGTATGGAGTTGTTGCTAGTGATTTATGTGTGCATTTTATGGACATCTTGTTTTTGTTCGTAATGAAGGTCATTTGCAACTTCTCAGTGGTAGTGGACTGTTATGTTATGGGTTGTGCATTATCAGGGATTCACGGTCAAGACGTCAAGACACTGCTACTAGTGCCAGAGTCTTGTTCTGGAGTACGTTCTCTAAAACAGTAGTCTCATCGTGGAGTGACATGTCGTGCGGTTTACTAGTTACTTGTTGGTCCAAATTATCGTGATGGTACTGATGACTAATAATAGGGTACATGATGTAATTGGTGTTGAATCCATGGTAGCTTGCCAAGAAGCTAGTGCTGTTATGACTTTGTCTTTGGATATGCTGGTCCAACTTTCCTGTATTTGTTCTGTTTCTTGTATGGTGGCTGGTAAGAGATTGGATAGTTCAAGCTGGACGTTGGACTATAGTCCTATTAGTTATTAAAATAGGAATTAGTAAACATAAGCTTGTGCGTTGTAACTCAAATGTCCGGGTGCCCTTTGACCGGTGGCAAGCAATTTTCTTTTCCTTCAGATATTATGTGATCATTTCTGTTTCTTGCTTCTATGAAAATTTGCCTGATGGGTGTGTATTGTTAATTCTAAAGTGGTAGATATATACTACACCTCCGTACCTAAACGTCTTATAATATGGGACAGAGGAAATAGTTTTTATTGACTGGTTTGATAATTCACAACTGACTTTTAATATACTATTATCTGCAGTAACCTACGGAATTTTTTGGGCGCAATCTCTCGTCGCTCACGCAACATTATCTCTACAGTTGTAAAGAATATATGGGCTGACTTTGGCATTTCATGGGAGGTTTTGAAGATGATGAACCACCATCAAAACGCGCAAGAGCGTCCTCAGTAGAGTCAGCAAGTTGGTCAGACACTTCCTGTTATTCGAAATCCGCTAATCCTTTGGGAGGTGCAATGGCTAGACCTTTGACTTCCCAAGGGAAAGAAGTTATGGTTGGTTCTAAAGGTGTTATTAAGAGGGATGAATTTGTGAGGGTAATCACAAAAGCTCTGTATACTCTTGGATACGAAAGAAGTGGAGCTGTTCTTGAGGAAGAATCAGGTATAACACTGCATTCCCCATCAGTGAATCTTTTCAGAAAGCAGGTCCTTGATGGAAATTGGGACAATGCAGTAGTTACCTTGAACACACTTTGCCTTCTGGATGAAAACACTGTGAAGTCTGCTGCATTTTTGTTATTGGAGCAGAAATTCTTTGAACTCTTGAGAAATGACAACCTAATCGATGCTATAAAGACGCTGCGAAGTGAAATCTCCCCCCTTGGCATTAACAAGAAAAGAGTTCACGAAATGTCAAGTTGCATAATTTCTTCTCCGCAAAACTTCTTGCTTGGTTTTTCAAAGCTTGGAATTGAATGTTCTAACTCACGGTTTAAGCTCCTAGAGGAATTGCAAAAGGTGCTTCCCCCTACTGTTATGGTACCTGAGAGGAGGTTGGAGAATTTAGTTGAACAGGCACTTACTGTACAACGTGAAGCTTGTTATCTCCATAATTCCATTGATGGTTTGTCACTATATATTGATCATCACTGCGGGAAGGATCAGATACCATCTCGAGCACTACAGGTAAGTGCTCGTGCTGATGCTCTGTTTAATTGCTTGCATCTATTACATCTTTGACTATTTAAATAGTGTTTTAAATCAAGTTGCATAGTTTCTGGTTGCCTGGACTAGGTATGCACCAACATAAGCAGTAGTGGCTAATGTTCTGCTCTTTGTTTGACCACTTATATATTGTGCTGGTTCATCGGTGCACGTGCGGCGCATGCCCGTGTGTTTGACCACCATTTTTCCATAATTTGGTTTTGCTGCTTGTCATCTTAACCGAAGAAGCAAAACTCCAAATTACTTGTTGCAATATATGCACATAGGAAGGTGTGATTCAGTTTTCATAACATATAAACCTCTTAAACATCTCTACAACCTCTTAAACTGTCTTGGCATTTGAATATTTATGCAATATATATTTAGGTTGGAAAGGGTACGGAATGGATTCAGATTAGCAGAGAGGAAATATTGGAATTACTGTTTTTGTATGAGGTAAAGATAGATGTGAGCGGCGCAATTTTTCCATTCGTGAAACAAATCATCAGCTGAGCTCAAGCTCTTCTGATGTGCCTCTAATTCCTAGGGTAAAGCAGTAAATTCCTAAATCTAATATCTGAAACTATGCAATGTTATGTTCTGGATTGCATGATGTCACACTGCTAGATGCATATCTTATCACCTGTACTAATGCCGATAAAGCAATTGTTGCAGACTTTGTGTGCCCACCATGACGAAGTATGGTTTCTCCAATTTTCAAACAATGGGAAGTATTTAGCATCAGGATCAAACGATAATTCCGCGATCATATGGAAGGTATGCTTCTGACCTTGACATTTTTCATGGTGTTTATTAGTGCAATGACTTGCCCTCGCTTACATGAAATTGCACAATCTCATCCACCTTTTTGTGTCCACATGCTCTGCATTTCTGTCTGAAAATTGACATCTAGAATATTTTGCTATTTGTGCAAAAGAAAATCCAAATAAAGGACTGCAATTTTTACATTATTAGTTTCATGGGAGCCTATTTGAGATTGTACCATGTTGGGTTCAGTACCAATTAGATTAGATTTGATTAATATGTTTGTCAGGTTTGCTCCATGCTCATGTAGTATGACACTTTTCTCTTAGCCTATCACCGCTGAACATGAAAGTGTATTTGTCTCATCTGGTTACAGTTCAGTGAACAACTCCACAACCCTGGAGCTTCGCCTTTATGCACGTGATGAATGTTTTGCTTATCTAAAAGGTGTTCTGATTTCTATTGTGGCCGTGGACTTAATGTTGCTCCCTATTCGAAAATTTCAGAAGGTTCCAATTAACATAAACTTGATTTGCTGTTTTCTTCTTCCTTATATCTACTTTAGACCACATACTTTTGTGTTTACTGACGACGATGGTGAAGGTTACGTTTTCACTATCATGTTGGTTGTTGATGCAATACAAATCAATCTTTTGCTTGCTTGCAGTAATGTGAGTATTCATTTCCTAGGTCGATGAAGATGGAGTTTCGCCAAAGCATATATTGACTGGTCATGAGAAACCAGTGGTGATGGTTGCATGGAGCCCTGATGATTGCCAGCTTCTCACATGTGGAATGGAAGAAGCCATCCGGCGCTGGGATGTTGAATCTGGCAAATGCATTCAGGTTTATGAAAAGCCTGGCCTTGGTCTGATGTCATGTGGTTGGTTTCCAGATGGAAAGCAAATATTTCTGCTTAACTGATCAAGGCCTTTGCTTGTGGGATTTAGATGGTAAACAAGCAGACTGCTGGAAAGGGCAGAGGTCATCAAAAACATCGATTTTGCTGTATCAAAAGATGGGAAACTTATCATAAGCATCAATAGTGATTGCACAATTCTTTTATTCAATAGGGACACAAAACAGGAGAGGCTGATTGAAGAGGAGCATACAATCACTTCATTTTCTCTTTCGGAAGATGGTGATTTCTTGCTTGTAAATCTTCTAAATCAGCAGATTCATTTGTGGAACATAAGGAATGACCCCATTCGAGTTAAACAGTACAGTGGCCATAAGCGCAGCCGGTTTGTCATAAGGTCGTGCTTCGGTGGATCTGAGCAGGCCTTTATTGCTAGTGGAAGTGAAGATTCAAAGGTATGATATGTTGACTGTGGATGGACTTAAATTATGTTGTTTGAACCAGTTCTATTATTTCTTAACTGACATATGAATGCTGAATTCTGGAATCTATTGTTATTGAGAAAATTTACATGTGCTATCTTGCAAGTCAATGTTACTGGAGAACCTGTAGGCTATATTGGAACAGTTCTGAACACATCACCTTATTTTTACTCTATCTAACAAAACATGACAAGTTACTATGTACAATTATCTCTTCCTAGGTATTTTCCACGAACTTTTGTTCAGAATAATATGCAGCATATTAGTTAATGTTTTTATCTCATGCCTAGTGATGTTCAAAGCATGCTGGATAGAGTTAAGTTTCATTTGAACATGCATTAAAATTTTGGGATCATTTTGTTTCATCTGAACCGCTTCTACCAACTAGTGTATAAGAGCTGGGTTCTACTCCGTATAAGCTAGCTTAGCAAAACATCGATGTCTGGAAAGGCGACAAATTTACTGGTCTTAAAATTGTCATGGAAAACAACTATCTCCAGTGGTTTGCTTGGTTCGACTACTCAGTATCGTGCACTTTTCTTAATTTGTCAGGTCTATATATGGCACAGAGCTAGTGGACATGTTATCGAGACCCTGACTGGCCACTCAGGTGCGGTCAACTGTGTAAGCTGGAACCCTAAGAATCCACATATGCTCGCATCTGCAAGCGACGATCACACCATTCGCATATGGGGGTGAAGAAAGCCACTGCAAAGCATAGGGACCTTGCAGCAGCAGCAGCAGCAGCAGTAATGGGACCCACATGAATGGCAGCGCCAACGGCAACGGTTCGGTTCACCAGTGTAATGGGAGCCGTGGCAAATGATGATAGCTCCTTTGGTAGCCCATGCAATGCTGTTTTCCTTCCTCTAGGAAGAACACCGTAGTTTAAACAAAGCCGCAGCACAGGTGTAGGGGGAGTGAAAAACCACCTTGGTTTAATCCACCATCTCCCTTGTTCCGTCGTCATCACCCGTCACATTTATTTCCCAATTCAAGATTAATACAAATTCAGATATTTCCTCAGTTTTCTTTTGTACTCTCTTTTAGGTCGTGCTATTGTTCCTGCTGTTAAGCGTGTTTCATATTTTTCCTGATTGCCGCCGTACCATGTCAAAATGAAATGAAGATAAATACCCCGTCCCGCAAAATATGTTGCATATAATTCTAGTCAAAGTCATAATTTGAATTGTTTGACCAAGGTTAAAGAAACAATATCAATATAAAATTAATATTATTGGAAAAAAATATTTTTATGATGGTGTCGATAATAATGATTTGTTGTGGCTGGTTTATATTTTTCCGTATAGTTGGCCAAACTTCTCAAAAATTGACTTTAACCAAATTTTACCCAACATATTTTGGGAAGAAGGGAGCATGGAACTGTGTAGCTTTGGTACATTTTTAAAAGCAGGATGTGCGCGAATCATGTGGGATTTTCATACATTCTGAATTTCTTATTGGTGGGAACAAATTAGGATAACCTCTAAATGAGACACACATTGTAGTCACACTTAGCTTAGGGTAATTTAGAATGTGCTAGACTCGATTTCGTGGACGTTGATGCTACAATGGCAGAAGCGCTAGCCCTCAACCAAGGATTACTTCTAGCAAATTTTGTTGCAATAGGGTTATTCTTCTAATTGTCAATATTACTAGACATCTTAGCGCGGCAATGCCGCGCCCGTTAGGCGAAATTCAAATTTGGTGAAACAATATTTTGAAAATTGAAATAAAGTGGTAAATAAGCAATTATTATTTTGTACCTTCAAAATGTTTTAGAAAATGTGCTTGAATATTTGTACTAAATTTCAAATAGGATTAAAATATAGGATGTAAAACATTTTTTACGAAAATGAAATAAAATGGCAGATAAACAGTTATTCAATATTGTTAATTTGTATTTGTGAAATAATTTTTTTTTCCGGAAAATGTGCTTGAATATTTGAAATGATTTGTATGATTATTATTATTTTTTGTTTGTTTGCAATCTTGCTTGAATTTTTGTGAATGGTTGGTTCAAAAGGTAAAAAAGAAAAAATGTTAAAAAAAAAAGGAATTTGGAATAGCTATTTCTTAATATTTGTGTTTGTGCTATTTTTTTGTAGATTATTTAATTCAAATATTATTCTATGTATTTTACAAATTTCAAATGGGATTTAATATATAAGATGTAAAATGTTATTTTAAAATTTTTGAAATGAAGTGGCAAATAAGCAATTTTTCAATAGTTTAAATTTGTATTTTTAAGATTTTTTTTTTGGAAAATGTATTTGAATACTTTTATATATAGTTAGTATTTGTACTGATATGTGTGTTTGTTACAAATTTTAAAAATTATGTGTATGTTTATTCTAAAGGATAAAAAAGAAAAAAATGGAAAGGAATTGTAAAAGATAGAAAGGAAAAATAGATAAAAAGAAAAAATGAAAAAAAAGAGAGGGCTGCCGCAGGCTGCAGCCCAGCAGCCGGCCCACGGGCCAGCCCACCCCGCGGTGACGTCAGCGGCGACGTCACCCGTGGGCGGTGGTACTGTAGCTACTGTTCCAGCTACAGTGCCCGCGGCCGTCTCCTGGCCGTTGGATCGCTGATCGGACGGCGCGGAGGTGGCCTGCTACTGCTACTTCGGGCTACTGTAGCGCTACAGTGGCCGATCTTCTTCACGCTTTTATATATAGTTTTTTTTTGTAAAGCCGACACGGGCGCGTTCTGCGGGCCGTCCGATCGGGGACGGGCGGTGGTACTGTAGCTACTGTTCCAGCTACAGTGCCCGCGGCCGTCTCCTGGCCGTTGGATCGCTGATCGGACGGCGCGGAGGTGGCCTGCTACTGCTACTTCGGGCTACTGTAGCGCTACAGTGGCCGATCTTCTTCACGCTTTTATATATAGTTAGTATGGAGGAAGGAGTCGTATCCCATGTCATTGTAGCTGTTATATTTGACTGAGTTATCATTTTTCTACTGAGTTTTAAAAGTTGACTTGGAAAATGTTCATAAGGAAGTAAATTATGTAGCGCATGAGCTGGCTAGGAGGGTTGATCAAATTGTCTGGCTTGAAATTTATCAGACCTCTTGTGGTGTCTGTCGAATGTAACCCTTATTCCAATGCACACAAAGGTTTAAAATTGTAAAAAAGGAGATAGGGTGAGGGAATTTTTGTAAACTCCTATTCCCTTTTCCCTTTCCTAAGATAGCCAAACCCGCTACTTTTTAAATCTCGGAGAGCTGGAATCCTAGATCATCAATCTTACTCACGAAGAATGCACATGAATCTTGCGGGAAATCATATCTTTCTGCAAAAGTCGTACTGATTTCATGCATTCTGATTAGCATGGCCAATTTATCAGCATCCTCGCAAGCCCTGCCAACTAACTAAAATGACCAAAAAGCAGATCTTTTGACACGAAGATCCTGGAGAATTTTGTTTGAGCACAGTTTTTTTTTAAGAGGGAGACTTTATGGTGAGCATAGTGGACATCGAACGCACTAGGCCCAATACGCGCACACTAACTAGGTTTAGACGGAACAAGAAGCCCAGGCCCATATTCTGGAAGCTGCCTTCCTAGCCTCCTAGGGTTTCCTTCTTGTAACCCTCAAAGCGCCAGCTTCCTCCCACTTCCCCTACTCCCCACCACAACACCGCCGCCGCCACAGCAGGAGGAGGAGAAGCAGCAGACGCAAGAAAGGAGATCCCGCGAGGAGGCGACCGACCATGAGGGCCAAGGTAACATCCCAATCCTCACTCCCTATTCCCCGCACACGCATCCAACTCGTCCACGAGATCCATGCCATGCTCGGCTTAGTTTCGTTCGTTCTTGGTCGGGGGCTGTGATTAGAAAGAGAGAGGCTTGAGTGGCTTGAATCCATGGGAAACCCTAGCGAGCCGATAGATCTCGCCGCTCGCCCTTGTGCCCCCCCGTTGCGACCTCGGCGGCGACGGGACGAGCGACTCTTGCCTGTATGGGATGGGAACTGAGGTGCCGCCTCACGATTCTTGCGGCAGTGGCGGTGGTGGTGGATGATTCTTGCCATAGTTCGGTCGGTCGATCGATCGATGGATCGTGTGGGCTTGGTGTCTCGTGTCCCGTTCTCCCATCCAGTGCTCCTGTTGCTCGTAGCCGTGCTGACGCCGCCGAGGTGGGGTGTTTTGTGCTCGCGTGTGTGTGCGTGGGTCGTCGTCCTGTTGGGGTTTCCATGCCACGGTGAAGGTTTCTAACATACACTTGATATGAGCCCTCGAGTTGTTGAATTAGCTATTCATGGAACACTGTGCTTATCTTGCATTCTGTTGTAGTGCTTGGTCGGATAGTGCTTTGTGGTGTCCATATTGTTACACAATTGCGCTTCTCTTCTTATGTGATCTTGGTGTTTAAGATGGGTTACTTGGTTGTATATTATGCTCAATGTTTATTCTCTAGTTACTCATTACAATAATATGTTATAGACAAACTACTCATCTGCTGCTGATCATTTTTTCCCTTAGATCATCCCATTTCGAACTGCCATTCAGACGTATGGTATTGGATAAACTGCTATGCTGAGTTGTTGTGCAGTTGCAGGCTTGTAGCATATGCAGAGTTTCTGCCAGGTTCACAACCTCTTTCAGGATAGGGCCACTGATTTAGTTTGTTGTCTTATGTTGGTTTACTTCATCCAACTTATTCTACTTTGGTAATGACTTAAAATTGCAAGATCCATGCATGTCATTGTTCGTTGAATTGGTTGGTGTTTACTTTTGCAAACAAAATGTCTTGACTGCCCGGTTGTGTCCTGGAGCATAAATTGCTTATGTTCTATTGCTATTTCTCTAGGTATACTGCTTTAATTCCCCTTTTGGTCAGATACCCTTTTAACTTGTTTATCTTGTGATGATTCAGTGGAAGAAGAAGCGCATGAGGAGGCTGAAGAGGAAGCGCCGAAAGATGAGGCAGCGATCTAAGTAGGCTGATGGAGGTGGTGATGCCGTGCTGTAGGAAGCTATCCATGTCTTCGGCTGGATATACCTATGTGGCATGGCGCCAGCATTTGTCTGTCAAGTTGCTTAATTCAGAAACCTGCACTATAGTAGGCCTGTTATCGTTGCTTTTAGTATTGTAAGGAGTTTTGCCGTCTGGACCAATCAGCTGTCGTACGAACTCTGTTGTGGAACTTTATTTGCTGCTTATAGTCAGCCATCAAGTATTTCCTATGTTGGTTTGCATCTTCTTTTGCTTGGGCATGACTATTTGAATGATCTCTGTTTGAATTGCTAATCCCCGATGTTTATACTAAGTTGTTTGTTGTCGTTTCCTAATAGGATGTTGGAGTTGCTTGATTATACCCTGGCCATGTCTGTAAACCATTTTGGATCTAACACTCTCATTTAGTACTTACCATTTGCTGTTGAGCTCTGCAACGTGTGCCCCTGTTGAGCAATTTTTCTTGTATAGTCAAACATGACTTAGATTGATTTTTAGCTGTCGTTTTTTTGGTGGTCCTCCGTCATTTCATTAGCTACAACAAAACAAAATGAATTCCGGTTCATTCCCAATGTTCTTAAAATCAAATCTGGGTCACCATTTTGACAAAACAATCTCTCCTGATGTCCAAATAAGTTTTGTGTACAATGATGCGATAAAATTCGACTTGCTAGATCATATAACTGCATGGATGACGTTCGTATTTGAAATCAATTTGCTTTCTGGGTTAAGCTAACAAGCTGTAGGCCGAATTTATGTCCCAACATCTCCCAACTGAATTCGACAAGTTACGTATATGGTTTATGGTTGTAGATTTTTTTTTGCATATTCAATGATTTTGGTTAGCTAAGTGCACCATAGTCCATACTCCATACCGTGCATGGTCGCATGGGCTATGATTGTACTCCCTCTTAAATGTAAAATGTTTTAGTATTTTCTGACCCATACGTATATTTTGACCCATACTTATCTAGAAAAAGAAAAATAATGAACCTGCAAAAAAAAGAAAATTAATGAACCTGTAAATATCGGCAAAACAACAAGTATGTTAACCAAGGAAAATAACACATGATAAAGTGATGAAGACAAGATAGGTTTTGACCAGAAAAACAATAAATATTTTGAGCACATGCTTCTTGATAAAGATGAATCAATGAAGTTTTTTGTATAGCAAAACAATAAGTATTGTTAACCAAGGAAAATAACTCATGATAAAGTGATAAAGACAAGATACGTTTTGAGCAGAAAAGCCCATGCTCGATTATTTCAAGCACATGCTTCTTCGGTAAAGAGGAATCGTCCGAAGAGGAATCAGACGATTCAAATGAAGTTTTTTTGTACCGTATCAATAAGATAAAGCCATCTTATGGATTGTTTCAGGCCCTAAATAAACACGGACACTTAAAAAAATCTGTCGGGCAAGCGGATTCGCATATCTTACAACCCACATAATTTTTGTTTCTCAGCACGGAAGCAATTTGCTTGGCTTTACGTCCATCCCAAGGTATCATTTCTACATCTGTTGGACAAGCTCGTACACATTGAGTGCATCCTATACATGTATCGTAAACTTTTACGGAATGTGACATTGGATCTATAATTTTTCTTTTCAACATAATTATTTTTATCTGGTAAAAATTAAATTAGTACTTAAAAATGAAACTAGTACTATGAGTCATATGTATTGTAGACACCAGACGAAGCAATGGTTTATCCAAACTTCAAAAATAATAATCTACTTTTTAAATCTGGCCCAAATATATAAATGCAGTAATGTAGATGAATATGGTTTTGGGCCTTTGGCTTTTAAATTGAATAGATCTGCCACTGCACTTTTTACATATGCTCTCGTTCAAGGATGGACGGGCAGTCTTTGTACAAAAGTATAGACAAATTCTTGAGCGGACCGTATCTTCAGGTTAAATTTGTGATGGTTGGTGGTACGTCATCCCTCTCCCCACCCATTCCAATCTCTCAAAGGTTGGCACTTAAGTTAACTCTATATCTCAACGACAAAATATTAGGAGGTGAGAACACTAGTTGATACAATTCTTGTCTGCCATGTGCAATTTAGTACACCAAGTTGAAATTTGGGTTCCCACAATTATTTGTTACTCTGTTGTTAATCAGATAGAACAGTTAGTAATCGACACGGCTCGGGGTGTTTTGTTTTGGACAAATACCCTCTAGAATTGGAATAATTAGCACGTTAGGTCCTTTTAATTACAATGTCATGGTTAGGACCCCATTTTCTTGCGTTTATATTTCCTCTTCCTTTTGAAATCCTAGAACTCGCGCAACTTGATCATATTTGGTCCCATCTTCTACCTTGAGCACTTTGATGGCGACGATGGATGTGGAGCTTGTCCGTGGCGACCATGGTGGCGGAGCAACACCTCTTAAGATGTGATGAAGGCCCTACGCAGTACGATATGTGTCTTTCCCCTCGTCGCATCTGTTTTTTAGGTGTTATGCTCCACCACGTGCTTCAATTCGAGTAGGGGTTTCTCTAGGGTTCAAACCTCATGATCATATAATTTATTAGAAGTTCAAGAGTAGCCCATACCTTGTTAAGGTAGAGATAAATGAGAGATCTTCTAGAGAAGACCAAACAATGGAGAAATAAATTGAAGCAGGAGAGACAATAAGAGGCATGGATTGACATATACACAATGTACTATTAAACCGTTTGGCAAATAATTAGCCATATGAAATGAGCAACGAAAATTGATGATGAAGTATTATAAGGTAAATTAGTAATTAAGTGATGATGTGGCATGGCTGCATGCGTGGAGAAATAATGTGGATGGTTGGATGTCGTGGACCAATTAGAGGCACGCTGACGTGTATTTATGTTGAGAGAAATCTCTTAGTGGGTTGCTCGTATTTAGATATTATGGATTACACACATCTATGATCGTCACTCGTTACTCCTGTTATCATTGGAAGTAAATCTGCACACAAAACTAAAATAAAATTTGAGTAAAAATCATCAGAATTTTCTTGAGACCAACATTTCAGTTTACCCTCTCCATTTTTAAATACAAGGCTATTATCAAAAATATAATTTGCATCTATATAAATCCACTATTTCTTCTCAAAATGAATTGATTATATTTATACCTTGTACGAGGATGCTAACTATTGCCAAGAGAAAGGCACAATTGAAAGGACAATGATGTCGCCTAGCGGGGGGGGGGGGGGGGGGGGGTGAATAGGCGATTAAAACTTTTCTGGTTTAGGCTTGCTAATTGCGGAATAAAACTAGGTGTTTAAATTAACAAGCCAACAAACTAAATAAACTAGGCTCACCTATGTGCACCAACAACTTATGCTAAGCAAGACAAGCAACAAGGTGATAGCAATATAGAATACTTCAAGCACGAAGGCTATCACAATGTAAAGTGCATAAGTAAAGAGCTCGGGTATAGAAATAACCGAGGCACGCGGAGACGAGGATGTATTCCCGAGTTCCTCCTTTTTAGGCGAGTACGTCTCATTGGAGAGGTGTGAACCAACACAATGGTTCAACAACCACAAAGGTTTCACCTTCTTCTCCGATGAACCGCACCACAAAGGTTTGGTTCACCTTCCACTATCGAAATTCCTTCGAGGTGGAATCCGGAGCCTTTCAACAACGATCCGGGGCACAACCCACAACGGGATTGGGGGCTCCCGAACAGCTACAAGTGACCACCAAGGGTCTCAACCACCACACGGGCGTTTAGGGTCCAAAGACCCAAGAGTAACAAGTTCACAAGCTTTCAACTTCCACGAATCCTCGTGGAGAGTACAAACCGATGCAACGAAGCAATGGCAAGAGCACAAGGCT
Source organism: Poa pratensis (assembly GCA_947311845.1). Taxonomy (NCBI): domain Eukaryota; kingdom Viridiplantae; phylum Streptophyta; class Magnoliopsida; order Poales; family Poaceae; genus Poa; species Poa pratensis. The sequence continues at coordinate 37,122,585 of CAMZMU010000078.1, forward strand.
CAAATCCTTCACTCTCGAATCCCACCACAAGCAACTAATGCTTATGGGGGGAGAAGAGAGGAAGAACAACGAAGAACACAATAAATGGAACTCCAAGATCAAGATCTACTAGGTTCCCCTCACTTAGAGGAGGAATGGATTGGTGGAAATGTAGATCTAGATCTCCTCTCTCAAATCCCTCAAAGATATGCAAGAATCATGAGAGGAATTGGGAGAGGGGCAAGTTTTTCAAGGTCAACAATGGAGGAGAGAGAGGGGGGAAAACGTGCTTGGAAGAGCTTAAAAGGGTTGGGGAACCGTTGGGGAAGAAACCCCCTTAAATAGTCCCCTAAAAAATCTGCCCGTTGCAGACTAAATATGGCCGCAGCGGTAGTACCGGGCCGAACCCGGTAGTACCGAGCCGTGTTGACTCGAGGAAGAACGAAGACCAGTCAACGCTCCCTGACTCGACGCGCAACGGTAGTACCGGACCACCTGGCCCGGTAGTGCTACCTTCCTGGTAGTACCGCGCCACTACCGGGGCTACTACCGGGTAAAAACTTCACGAGGCAGAGAGCCATCTGGAGATGCGGTACTGGGCCCGGTAATGGCCGCGGTAGTTCCGCATGGCAAAAAGCTAGGGTCACCCGGTAGTACCGGGCATGGGTCGGTACTACCGGCCTACGAAGAAACTGCAAAAACAGATAAAGAAAACCGCAATAACTTTTGCAAGGAAGTTTCAAACGAGATAAAACCAACGAGGTTGAAAAGGTAGCGACAAGAACTTTCTTACAAAAAGTGGAAATATTAAGGGTCACAAATATAGAGGAGATATCACACATGGGAGGTGTGGACCTTATCTCGAGGAGGACCGGTAATATTTCTAACACCGAGAACGCAACAAGTTTTCCATCCGGACTCCATTATCTATGATCTTGGGCTTGCTCCGAAGATAATCACAAGCACTACAAGATCATGCATATACACATCATAGTCCATCATGTGAGGAGGATAACACAAGAGGAGAGTTTTACCTCTCTACAAGAGACGAACCGGTAAAACCTCCAACATCAAAAACACCACAAGATATTCAAATGAAATCCGTTTTTGATGAACTAGAGCTTGGTATGGAGATGAACACAAGCTCTAAATTCTCACATGAATAAAAGCCAAATAAGAACCAAGAAAGATGATGATGCCAAGTATGCAAAGGTTTGAGCTCTCCACAAAGATGCGATCAAGTTACTCACTTGAGAGCCCCTCTTGATAGTACGCCGTCTATCCTATAACTCGGTCTCCTACTAACACCACGAGACCGGTAAAATAGAAACCCTATCAAGATCATACCTTTGCCTTGCGCATTCCACTTGAGCTAGATGATGACGATCTTGACTCCCTCAAGATGGAACACCTTTCTTGATTGTGCTTGCTAGCACATGCTTGATGTAGACTTCTACAAATACTCCCCCATACACCATGATGGGAGAGCCTTGCTAATCTTCGTCTTCATGAATCCACTTGTACTTCATCTTCTTATCTTGATATATATGATGGCTTGGAGATAACATGAAGTTCACTCAATCTTCTTTTTCAAGCCATGCTTGCAATAAGCTCAATTCTTCACATGACCATTCTTCATATAAACCCTTGGATAGAACCTTGGTCATCATGAAATCTTTTAGAGTCCAACACATGAACTCCAATCTTTTCCTATGGACAAGATCTACAAGAATGTCTTAATGCAAACATTAGTCCATAAGGATTATCATTAATTAACAAAACCACGCATGGGGCAACACATGCACTTTCAACAATAGAAAACATATTAGCGAGACATTTTCTACACAATTAATCACGCTATATAGTAGAGCAAGGGCAATGGTATAGCCGACTGTTGCGGAAATTCATATCGGGTCATGGCTGGAGATACACCCACTGCTAAAAAACAATTTTCAAAATGTCAAAAAGTTCAATTTTTTTTTGGATATACTTCAAGATATTTATGTTAGCATAAAAAGTTTCGCGAAGAAAAGAATTTTTTTGTGTCCTCTGCAAAAAAGACAAATCCGGACGCTCCAAAATGGCTTTGTACGAGACATTTTTTTTATCTTTTTACACATGTGACAAAAAATGTCTTTTGTCCGCGAAACTTTTTGTGCTAACATAAAATGTCGTGATGTATACCCAAATTTGTTTTTAGAAAAAAAGGTTTTTAAAATGTTTTTCGCAACGGGTGCGTCTGCACCCGTGACACGAAACGCGACTCTTGGCTATAGCTTGCTACCATGTCATTTATAGCATATCTAATAGTCAACAAGTACAATAGGTGGAGATAAGAGTCAAAGTGAATTTCTGCTATTAGAGAGAGGCGTTTTGACTCCCGAGCTCATATGCTCCTGTTATATTAGACCAAATTAAAAAAATAGTTAAACATTTCCAAAAATTCTGATTTTTTTTGTGATGAACATATACATGTTTTTTAAATACGTGCCAAGTTTCGTCATGAAATGTCATGTATTCTGCTCTGTGAAAAAATAAAAAAATAGTGCTCTAAAAAGTATGTTTTTGAAATTGCATTTCGACCATGGATTTGTCTTTTTTGCACAGGGCATACCAAATATCATTTCACTACGAAACTTTGCACGTATGTTGAACATTGGTATGTGTTCACCTGCAATTTTTTTTAGAATTTTTTAAAATGTATTACTATTTTTTAAATTTCGTTTAGTATAACAGGAGCATATGAGCTCGGGAGTCAAAGTGAATTTCTGCTATTACTCACTCTCACAAACTGTGTAGGAGCATGTGCTGCAGCCAGCTATTGTCGTACATAGCGCTTCTTTTCTCTTTCCTGTTCTCTCTCCAACTAAGTAAAAACATAATCTATACCATATAAAAAAATAATGTATGTTTAAATTCTTACAACCTCACGCTATGTTTTAGAGCAAGAACAATAATATAGCCAGTTATTGGCTATAACTTGTTGCCATTTCATTTATAGCCTAGCTAATAGCGAACAAGTATGATATAATAGTTAAAGATAAATAGGTACTACTCCCTCCGTTCCTTTGATTAAGACGTATATGTTTTGGCTCGTTGATTAAGGAGAGTGCAGCGATGGCAATAGTTTCTAAGTATACCCCTATCTCGAAACAGGCTTTCGCCCCGCTTTATAAATAAAGCCCAACGGCCGAACTGATACACGGTGATGAGGATAACCTCTTACAAAGCAGATCAAAGATAACAAAAGAAAAACAAAGGAAACCGGACTTGCCACCGAAGACCCGACACGATGTCGACAAATACCGAAGCTCCACGATGACGCCCCCAAGAGGGTGACGACGTATAACGCCGCCGTCAACGAGACCGAGACGGTCAAGGGTTTTCACCCGGAGCCCTAACGTGACAAAGGTACCCACAACGGCGCCCTCAAGAGGGTAACGACACCCGCAGGCGTCGCCGCCGTTGTCGCCGAAGCACAGAGCTTTCGCTCGGAAAAACCTTCATACCACATCCGGTAACTGCGAACCGCCCATAGCCCCCGAGCCAGGCTTCCTCAACCCGATCTGGGAGCCAACAATGCCGAAGCGGTGCCAACTCCAGGATATCCCTCCATCTACTCCTCGCCACCCACGAGGCCAGAGAAGAGGACCATCACCACTGCCATGTCATTCGCCGCAGAGTCGCCCGTGCAGTCCACCTTCCGAGGCCGCCGCCCCGGCATCCGAGATCTCTCCCATACGGTGTAACGGATGTCATGACGGCAGTTCCCCCGGAACGGACAGGAGAAGGGCAAGGCTAGCCAAACAACCTAGGACAGTGGGGGTACAACTAGCAGGACGCACCCGCCGGTCGCACCCGCAGACCCCGAGGAAACGGCGCTGCTAGGCGGTCACCGGATCTAGACCCTGCAGGTCCGGATCCAGCACCCCATCCACTCCATGGTCGGGGGAAGGGCTCCCAGGTGCATTAGGAGCCACTGAAACCACACCGGCAGTAGGGCCCACCCAGCCCGGATCAGGCCCAAACGGGCCTAGATCTGGGCCGAGAGCTCCGTCGCCATGGGCCAGCTCCGCTAGCCACCATCGCATGGCTGTGCTACCCCGAACCTCTCCGTCACTGGCTCCGGTGAAGACGTCGTCGCCGCTGCTCCATGGCGCCGCCGTCCCCGCCGCCAGATCTCCGCGGATCCGCTCCAGAAGCCTACGTCCCCGCCGCCAGCCCGCCACGACCTGCCCACACACGGCGGCGTCATCCCTGACGCCCGGCTGGCGCGACCGCGGCGCCCTACATCCGCCAGATCGAGATCCCACTCCGAGCCGCACCGCCACCAAAGCAGAGCCGCCCCGCGAGGCCCTCCCCGAGCGCGGGTTGAGAAGAACGCCGCCGCCGGCACCGCGCGAGCTTTGCTCGCCGGCTCGCGCCGACGGCGGCGGGGGAGATGAGGGTTGGGAGGAGGGCGGAGGCGGCGGTCGGAAGGGTCGCCCCGGTCGCCGCGGGGGCGACGCGGAGCGAGCAAAGGTTCGGTGTTTGTACAATCCACATCTAAGTATACCCCTATTGACTAGCTAACTGACTCCTCGCCGCATGCAGCGTGCAAGCCAATGGCAAGGCTAGTGCGCCCACAAACATGGTAATTAATCCCTCTCCCCTCCCGCATGCAGCATGCATGCCAATAGGGAGGCTTGGGGCGTGTTTGGTTTCCTGCAGCCATTTTGGCCATTTTGCATCCGTGGCCTAGCAGGGCCTGACCCTATAAAAACGAGGCGAAACCCACGTTGTGCAGCCCATTTGGTTGCCCACAAAGAGGCGGCCAGGCCCGTGCCTCTTCAGCCAAAATCCCGAGTCCTAGTGTTTGGTGGGCTGTGTAAAGAAACCAATGCAAAACCTGGTGTTTGGTTATATGCATGCCCACACATACTCTCACCACTACTTCGAGTGGTGAGATAACCATCACAGAATGCACTTAAAATAGAGACAAATAAGAAAGGGTAGTACTACACAAGCACATAGTTGAGGTGCATCACAAATTCAACACATTATGTGCTGGTGATGCAGCAGAAGTTTGTGAGGGGTTGCCTCCATACTTTACAAAAGACTGGGGCATCACAAATTCAGCACATTATGTGCTGGTGATGCACCAGTTGTTCATCAACTGAGGGGTTTAGTATGTACCGCCTCGTAAAATATACCAGAAGTTCATCATCTTCACACACCATCATCACCACATCAGATGGACTACTACTTACTCTACGGCAGCATCATCACCTCATCACAGGTAGTGCTTGCGAAGGAAGGAAGTGAACCACTGCTTCCTCATGAGAGGACCCGAAGCAATGTAGGAGGCACATTCGTCTTCATTGTCCATGAGGTGGCTCAGGGCGAGTTGCAGGGACTCAACCCGATAGGATTCTGCAGACGGATCTTGCCGAAGATGATCCTCATCTGATCATAGTTCTGAATTGGCTTGTTCATGTACGGTTCATCCTTGGGGTGAAGCTGAAACAAAAACAGAGTTAGCCTCATCATGAATGTAGGGAACTAAGTGCTAAACTCGAAGTGCAAATGCTTATCGCGAGATGTTTGATCAACTGATCGTCATCCATCATGAAGGTAGTACTCTCATCGCACTATTCCACTCCTTCTAGCTGCGCCAGTGTGCGCAACCTGCTCCACCTGCACCTCCACTTTCTCAGATGGTTGTACACCTGCGAAGTGCTGACTTTGGTGCCACAGAACTGAAGAACGTTCTTGCAGATCACCTCCAAGCACTTGTCTCTGATTCCTTTGTTGATGTCGACCCCTCATCTCACTAGTTCAGTCATCTTTGTGAGGACGAAGGTGGATAAAGCCGGAGGCCATGCCATTGGACCCTTCCCCGTTCTCAGTCCAATGTAGTCAGATGGCAGAGTGTATCCAACCGGCTTCACAGACAGCACTAATGTAGCCGACAGATCCGGGGAGGTCGGTAAGACCTCAGTGGTGGTGTCCTACAAACGATGTACAGTTTATACCACGGTCAGTTCATAGCATCGGAGCACGCATAGCATGATACAAAGGTGTTCATAGTTGACGAGCAGTTCATAGCATTGGAGCAGCATCCAACGTAAAACAGTGACACAATCAGTCATGTATGGGAGAGACAGTGGTACAAGGATGAGATCTACACATTGTAGAACCAACCGTCGTACCACGATCTCTCTCATACACGAACTTGGGTCGATCTGCTCACAAGGATGACTACTTGATGTGCTAAGAACTACTCGATCTACTAAGAACATGCTCAAATATTTACGGCACTACCACAATGAGCAAGAACTACTCGATCGGCTAAGAACTACACAGATCTAGGAGAATCTACTCAATCTATGAGGTGCTATAGGGTTAGGGTTACTTACCACCAGGGACCGAGTGGGAGAGCCGCAGGACATGGCGGAGGACATCTCGCCGTCGAGCACCGCCGAAAAGAGGAGAAGATCTCGCCGCCGAGTACCACCGACCGGAGGAGCAGATCTTGCCACCGCCGCTCTTCTTCTTCTGCCTTCGACCGAAGGAGAAGAGCTCGAATGTGTGGGGGAAATGGTGGCGCGAGTTTTGGCGGTCAGCCGGAGGAGTGAAATAGAGGGCCGAAAAGAGGGGCGGTGACGAAAAAACTCCCGCCGATTTTTCGCCTGCGCGCGAGCTCGCGCGCCATCTCTAAGCTCGCACGAGCTCGGCTCCGCGTTCCTCTACCCTGCACCAAGGTGAACGAGAAAAGGGTGGCTGAGGGGAAACGGCCGAATCGACCGTTCCTAGCGGGCCTGCCTGAGGGGTGTTTTGAGGTTCGTGCGGGCCAACAACGCGGAACTGGGGCAGCCCACCAAACACTCATTTTTGCATCCACGGGGCCTGGCCCGACATTATGCAGGAAACCAAACACGCCCTAGTACACTGCAACTTCTCCCTTTTTTTAGGAAGAGATAATGGCTGCAAGGGATAGTTTCGGAAGAATAGGAACGAAAGGCAACCTGCGCCTTAAATTGTGGGAAAATTTGAAAAATTATTACGGCATGTTCAATGAAACGGAGGCAGTACTACTTTGCTAATTTCTGCCCCATCTTTCACCCTCACAAACTGAGTAGGAGCACATGGTGTAGCCAGATATTGTCCTACATCCCGCTTCTTTTATCTTTCCTATTCTCTCCTCCAACTAAGTAAAACCATAATGTATATCATCTAAAATAATAATGTATATTTAAATTCTTACAACCTGCCTTTTCTCGAGATAATTCTTACAGCAAGCCTATTGTACTTGCCACAGTAGTTTGTTTCGTATTTGGGGGCTAAGAGCATCTCCAACCGGGGTTGACAAATCTTTCTCAAATGTCCGGGCGGACAGCACGGACAATGACCGAACAGAAAATGTGGTAAAATTGCTACCCTGCCGGTCCCTCCATTTCGGCCCTATACGTCCGGGCTGTCCAGCAAGCACCAAACTCAACCCATATGGCGTCCGGACACGGACCACATTGAACCACTTTATCTATTTCTTTTCTCTTTCTTTTTCCTATCTCTCTCCATCCCACAAATTACATGCAAGTGACTGGACAATTTATGAGGATTTTGGGGTATATGATTGAAGACACATTGTTCAAAGAGGATACGTCCGGGCATCATCCGGACACGTTTTAGGTGCCAAATTTGACCATCGTGGTTGGAGATCCTGTAACATTTCAGTCTGAGTGAGATGCTGGGTCCAACAGGAGGCCCGGCGTGCAGCGTGCTCCCCGTCTACTTCTGTCGAACACGTCTCGAGTACTCTAGCTGGAACCACCTCTAATGGACGGCTCTGATCTACCCAGCACCTCCGGCCCCTCCGCTACCATCCCCGGCGGCGGCGACCGGACTCGGGAGACCACCGGGACGGCGGCCCTGAGCATAAGGAAACTGGGCCCCATCCAGATCGGTGCGATGCGCTGGCCGCGGCCATCGCGGGGGTGCTAGGCGGCGCGCTCGAGGAGCACGAGGCGCGCGCCTCGGCCACCGCCCAGAGCCAGGGCGAGCTCGCCGCCGCCATCGACCGCCTCAACGGAGGTAGTTGACCACCTCCTGCGTCTTCTCCTACGCCTTGGCCTCAAATTTACTGCTTCCTGATGCTACCTCTGCGGCTGTTCTGTGGGGTGTGGGCGCGTCGTCGCCTAGGGTTTTGGGTGCGATTTGTGGCTAGTTTAAATCATACAACTGATTTCGATTCAGATAAGAATTAGCGTTGGTCTTAGCGAATCGGACTAATTGATAAGATACGGCAGCTTAGTGAACTACTAAGGACTAACAGATTCTGCTTCTAGCTCTTGAATTTTGTTGTTGAGTGTGATATGGGCAATTGCATCAGTACTATCTTTGAATTATGTTTTTATTTTTGCGTCATTTTCGAAATGAAGATCATTCTATTTGTTGTACATATGCTCATGTTAGTATTTTAAGTTACAATATAGATTAAGATTACAAGTGACGCGATTGGCATTCTGGATTCAGTTGGGGAACCTAACGGTGCTAAAGATTAACTCCCTTGTTTACAACATGCTAGGATAATTGATCTACCATTCGTTATACTACCTACGAGAGATTGCTTATTGTGCTTGCAGTGTTGAGGCACATAAGATCCTACCTTGAACCATGATTTGTAAATAGATTTATATAAAATGCCTTGACCAACATGGACTACCCCTGTGGCATTTTAATTAAGAAAGAACAACCCAGGCACACAACTTGCAGATCACAGGGCTCAAACTCAGATGACGGGCTTGGTGCTCTCACTCTGGTGCTCGCCACTAGCCAATTGCTCTATGCCCAGTTCCCTTATAAGCCAGGAGATTTATACCTCTAATGTTATTCGGATGCTCATTTTGTGGTTCATATATTTCTGATTTGAACTTAGTTCTGTTAATTTGGCCTGTGTATATTATTTCCAACATGTACTCTCTGTACATTTTGCTGAATCTGGTTGAGTGTCCCCCTCCCCGCCCCCTCTCGAAGAAATTATGGCTGAAATTTATGTAAACTTGTTTCACATTACATGTACGTTTGTATATACAGACAAAGTTCTATTGGCTACTGTGCATGCAGGTCCTGAAGTTTATGAAATTAAGCTTATTGATTTCTGCAGAATTAGACAAGCTATTGGAGAATGCACCCTCCCCGGTAATAGCACAACACGCAGCTAGGATTTCCTCTATCCGAAAGAGAGTTTTAGCACTCAACATGCTACTGAGGTCCATACAAAGACGTATAGATAATATTGATAGAATGATATCTACTGGTGTTACAAATGGTATACTATTTACCTCAATAACACTATTATCTGATTCTTTATTTTACTACCTGATAAATCTTATGAATTATGTTACTCACCTTGTGTTTTATCTGCAGATAGTTCATCTCGTGTACAGTCGTAAAACAGAATGAAACTTTGATTGAGGTACATAACTTAATCTCCTATCACATCATGAACATACTATCATCCCATTTAGTATGTCTTACTCATGATAAACCAGAGTAAGCAACATCACATACAAATGTCTCGATATATTTCGCTAATCTGAATGCACTGCTGTAGATTTAGCCCTTGTGATATTTTTGACAGCAGATCAGTGATCAATCAATCGACTAGTTCTGCAGTTTAGCCATTCATTATAATGTTAGAAATACAACAATTTTGTATCTGAAATGTTACATGTTCATCCAGCCTTAGATAACACAAGGTTTATAGCGGGTACATATGAAAAGCCTTGTACTCCACAGTTGTATATTTAGTTACTGATATGTTGTCTCTTAACACTAGTGCTGTGAACTGCAGGATCTAGAAGGACTTTTCCAGTGTTGCCTGTCAATTGCACACCATTTGTGTCTGCAGAGTTGCCAATAGCAGTTGCAGGCGACATTTTCTCAAGAGGCTGTACATAATAGTGAGTGTGATAGTCGCAACTGCTCTCCAAATTCACATCATTAAATCGCTTCAATTTTTTAGGTCGTATAGTGGAAGTGGGAGTATTTTTTTTTTTCATTTAGAACAATGTCTTCTCCTGGTGTTGCGGACAGTGAAATGCCCTTCAGATGAACCATTTTTTGTTTGCACTCGTGTACCATTTTCTCCTGAGAAATTCGTCTCAGCATGTACAACAATCAATTGCATCTGCTAAATAATGTTTGATCCCACGCTGTGTGGAAATTTGGGATAAATGTCACTATTCGTGCCTGCTGAAGATGTCGATGGCTTTGAATTCATCAATGATGTTGGCTGGTAGAAAGTACATGTTCTTAAGGTGCTTTCTGACCAGGACTAATCCCAAATTGTATGTGACTTTTTGTCCAAACAATGAAGCCAATCAATGTCCGGCAAGTGGCTTTGAATTCATCAATGATGTTGGCTGGTAGAAAGTACATGTTCTTAAGGTGCTTTCTGACCAGGACTAATCCCAAATTGTATGTGACTTTTTGTCCAAACAATGAAGCCAATCAATGTCCGGCAAGTCTGGAACTTCAAGAAATTGATTTTGATCGCTTGAGTTTCTTCATGCTGCAATCATGACAATGAGAAAATGAACAGGTAAAGACCTCGCTCAACATGGTTTGGTTTCAGGTCATTGGCCAACTATTCAAGCAGGAAAGGTTCTCTGCGTAGCTACATAACAAGACTCCTGAAGAACAACTGGTTGAAGAAATCAGCTTTTTCTTGTTGACGAATCTTACAGTTTACAGGCATATAGTACTCCGTACTACAGTACATCTGTACTTAATAAGCTTCCCAAGATAATAGTAATGAAGAAAAGAACTAAAGAATGAACAAAGGTATGATGAACCTACGGTGTAAAGCTGTACATGGGCTCCTATCTAGTTTTTCTCTCTAATTTTATTCCAGTATTACAACAACATCACCAAACTTTTTTTTGGTTTCCAGATTTCTATTGCCAATGAAACACCCCGGATAATTCCATCATGATTGTGTAATGCAAAGCCATCCCCAGGTGTTGACGCTTTTAACAAGTGCAGGAAGAACCTGCATTCATGGAAATTTCAAGGAGATGAGCATCTACAAGAAAGTTCCAATCACGTTAATTAACTGCTGTCACCGTTTTACCTGCAATGTCTTCGTCACAAGCGCATGTAACCTTCTCTGTGGCCTTTGAAGGGTTTCAGGTGCCTTTTGTTCTGAGAGTTACTCCTGGTCAGCTCACGCCGGGTTCGCCATGCCGACACATGAGAGTACAACGAAGGGAACAGGAAGCAAAGCAGCAGGAGCAGCAAGATCACGGCGCATATAACCATCACATTGACAAAGCCATCTAGATTCGCGGGGTTCTTGTTCTGCTCGGTCCACGGCACGCCGCCAACATTCATACCGAAAACTGCGTAAAATAGAGGGAAGGATACGTCCAAGTGATCAACAATTTAAAGAGCCCCTGACCAGGAAATGGCCTGGTGATGGGATGTGCACTATGACGAGCAACAGGAAGAGCTTACCTCCAGTGACAATGGAGAGAGGGAGGAAAACTATGGACAGGAATGAAAGATAGTACAAGCTCTTGTTGATCTGCTCCGACTGCCAGCTGTCGAGGCTGGCCTGTAGCGTGGTTACTCTGCTTGTTATGAATCCGAGGTTTTCTTTGAGCCTCCTGAGGCGACCGATCAAATCTTCGAGGGCGGCGATATCCCCGGTCGCAAACCAACTCTTACTCGCGCATCTTTCCTTCACACGGGGAAACACTTGTTCGCCGTGAGAAACCACCTGGACAAACAACATATTACATCAATTCTCTGACTTTTAGTTGGTATGGTAAGCCATAAACAACACACTCATTTTGATCTTAAGGTCCCATGGACACTCAGTTACATATATCACTGGACTACAGAGCAGTTAAGTTCTTATTATATTTCTTGCAGAAATTCGAGAGAACTCAGAAAATACCTGAAGTAGGCGCTGTAAATCAAGGTGCATTTTGGGGAATCTCCTACCATCCAACAGAAGTTTCCTCATGAAGTGACCACCTGCAATCAAGATACATAAACATATCATGAAAACTAGCCAAGTTCCAAGATACAGTGAAATACGATTTGTAAGTGCTAGGTGAATATTTGCCATTCCTGAAACAAACTAGACTATTTATGGATATTAGTAAAAATAATATAATATTATGATCACCTCACAAAACAATTTGACCTGAAGTTTATCAACTACTCCGTAGTGAAGAAAAATATCATATTGCCTTCCATTGACATGAACCTATCTAGAACCCCAGATATCGAACAAGGGGCAGAAAAGATCTGTAGGGAAAATACTGATCATGCGAATTCTACACAACCTGGAAGCACTACTGTCACTACTAATGGCATTTCAGAAAATAAGGTTACTGCTAAGTGCTAACATGACATTCCTAATCTACATTCTTACCTTTTAAGTTGTATTACTTATCGTTATTTTGACATAGCTCGTAGATGGAAAAACATCACTTCAGAATCAGCTTATGCACATATGTGGATCCAAAAATTTGTTGCGAATTAAGCAAACTACAATTAATCCAAGATCATCAGCAAGATCGTCTGATCATGAGCCTAACCAGAGGGTCAGATGGTTAGCTGAGCGTGGAGTGCGCTCGGTAGCCTAACGACCCGGGTTCGAGTCTCGAACACCGCAAGTTGTTGCTCATAGCTCCCCTAGCTCTCCTTCTATAAAAATATGCCTGGGTGCTTACCCATGGATCTCGTTTTTTAAGATCGTCTGACCATTTTAAAGTTTCCTCAATCCGCCGCTCCAATGCAAAATCAGCGACGGCAACAAATTTGACAACCAATCCCCATTTCCTTTCCATCAAGTTAAACTTCCAGTTCAATCAACACATGATTAATGCGACCCATTTGCTTCATGCACTAATAATAATAATTGGTCATCACCAACCACATAGGCGTAAACATCAAGCTACTATCCACTCATAACAAGATCACCAGATAAGGGGAAACAAGGGCAGCAGCTTCAGTGGATAATTTAGTTTCCTTCTGCTTTACGATTACAGAGCCATGAAAGCAACCTGAGTCTCATACCTTTGTCTAGGTGCAGCTCGATGTTGTCGATCTCCATCTCGAGACGCGTGAGAATGTCGTGTACGTGGTCGACGTGGGTGCCGAGGACGTGCACGAGGAGGTTGGATACCATGCGTGGCACGGGGTTGTCGGTATGCGCGCCGTCGGCGTGGTTCATGGCTAGCAGCGACTCGAGCAGGCGCTCGTCGATGACGACGCCGCCCTCGACGGCGCGGCCGCCGCCGTGGCCCTCGTCGGCGAGCGAGGTGGTCACCCCGAGGGGCACCTCGGAGAGCAGCGACGCCTGCGTGGTCCCGAACGCGAGCCGCGGGACGCCGCCGACGGACACGGTGAGGACGGAGGTCTCGGTGACGCGCGCGGCGAGGCGGATGGCGAAGGCGCTGCCGAGCGGGCCCGGCGCGCTGACGCGGAGCATGAGCGCCCCGCCGCCGCCGTCCGAGACGCCGCCGCAGTGCGGCCCGGACCCGACGAGCATGAGGATCTCCTGGAGCGTGAGCGGCGGGCAGAGGAGCTCGATCAGCGCCTGCGCGTGGTGGAGCGGCTTCGCGGCCGCCCCCCCGCCGCCGCCAGGGAGCACCCGCGGGAGCTCCACGTGGTGCCACGTGAACGCCCCCGGCGCGGAGGAGGGAGACGGCGCGAGGTCCCACGGCGCGTCGAGGTACTGCCCCTCGCCGTCGAACACGAAGGCGTGCCGCGGCACGGCGCCGGACGGGAGCGGCTTGCCGACCACGGGGGACGGTGACGGGGGAGGCGGCCCGCGCCGCGGGCGTAGCATGTTACCCTCCACGCGCGGGGAGGACTCTCCGGCGCCGGAGCCGTCTGCCGCCATTGGCAACGCCGGCATTCGCGTCAGCGGCGGGGAATAACAACAACAACAACAACGAAACCGGGAGAGAGCGGGTGACTCGGCGGGGACTATATCATAATTCTCAGCTGTGTCGGGGACCTAACCGTAACATTTCAACGTACGGCCGTGGAAGGCAGGGTCCTCTCTGTAAACGACCACGGCCGTCCGCGGGGGTTGTTAAGCTTAATCAGGGATGTTAGTTAGTTGTTTGATATAAAGACAATGTTCGATATGGGATTATTTTTTATGGTTTAATCGAAGCTGGTAATCTTGGCATGAGTTTGACTATTTTTGGAATCTCTCTCTCCCTGTGTTTCGTGTGCCGCCGTTGCCTGGATCACGATCTCTGCAATGCAGCTGTTATTTTCTCGCTTTGTCTGAATATTTAAAATTTGATGACAACGTGCAGTTCTATGTCGGAACCGGCCAGCTTGCACGTTTCTGCCGGTGAAGGTTCCTAGAACTGTATTGACATTTGAGTAGAATTAGTCCCACGGCAGATTATTAAAATAGAGCAAGATTTCTATAATACACATGGAAGCATAAAACATGTACATGAGGTCATAGTATCTCCAATAGGACCCCTCATTTAGGGCATCTCCAGCCGGCCCCCCAGCGCCCCCCAGGCGGCTTTTTTAGCGCCGGCGGAAGCAAAACCTTTCCAGTCGCGCCCCCAGGAGGCCGATTTCCGCCGTTTCGCGCCGTTTTTAGCGCCGGCGTTCCCAGGCCAAACCCAACTGGCTGGGTTCGGCCTGGGGGGCAAAAGGCGACGTGGGCCAGCCTTGTCGGCGAGATGAGGCGTTTTCCCCTCCCCTTTTCCCCTTTGCGCGCCAACTCTCCCGCCATATCCCCTCCCATCCCGCAGCTCCCGCCATTTTCCCCCATTCCCCCAAGATTTCGCCGCCATGCCGCCCAAGAAGTTCACCGGTCCACGCACCTCCGCCGCCGCCGTCGCCGCGTCCTCCTCCACCTCTGTCGCCATGAAGAAGAGGAAGCCCAGGCAGCCGAGGACGAAGCCGGACGGCATGACCACCGCCGAGTGGATCTCGGAATTGGCGCACTGTAAGGTCGAGACAGCTAGCCGCCGGAAAAGGGAACAGGCGCAGCGCGCCAGGGAGCTGGCCGAAGGTGGCGGCGATTCCGGCGCCCAAGAAGACGAGGAAGAAGGTGAAGAAGGAGAAGAGGAGGAGGAGGAGGTGAGGGAGGTGGATGCGCCGATTCCACCGCCCAAGGTGAGGATCGGCCTCCCACCTCACCCTCAGTTCGTCGGATGGGCCAGCCAGTCCAGCGTGGCCTCGCCGACAGGGTTCTCGCCGTTGGGCTACTCGCCGTCCCCGTCGCCTCGCTGGAGCGTGTCCCCCCACTACGTCCCCGTGTACGCCGACAACGACCCACTCGGCGGATTCAACCCCAAGGCCGCCAAGAGAGACGAGAAGACGGAGGCGAGATGGACGGCGCTCATGGCCAACCAGGGTACCAAGCTTGACCTGCTCAAGACCACCGCCGCGGCGAAGAAGAGAAACAATGACCTCGCCTTCCTGATGGGCGGCGACCCTACGGCGATGGACCCCCAGGTTTGGGAGTGGTTCATGGCGCATCGTGAGGCCATCCTCTCCACCCCGACGACGGCACCTCCGCCGAACACCACAGACGGTTCAACCGACCCGAGTCCCGCCACTGCTGCAGCCGACACGAGCTCGGCCACGCCGCCGCCGAGCACCGCACCGATCGCCGCTCCGAGCTCCGCCCCTACTCCGACGACTGCACGCATCGACCTGGACGACGACGCCGAGGTGTCGCCGGTGACCATCTGATCTGCGCCATCAGCATGCCGAATACGGCACTACGTCGCCGGCCAGTGGCGCCCATTCATGGCTTCTTTTGTATGATTGCCTATATGTATGATCGCCAAACTGTGGCTATCTTTGGATCGCCGAACTCGGGCTGATTTTTGGGCGGGAATATGAACTTTTAAATTATGTTGATTTGTGTTCGCCTTGGGTGGCCGAACGGCTAGAAAACACAAGCCTCCCAGGCCAAAGTTAGCGCCGGCGCAAAGCCAAAAAGCCGCCGTTTTTCGGCCTGGGGGGGCCGAACGGCTGGAGATGCCCTTAGCCCCAAACGTCGCGCCAGACAGTCCAAACACAGCCCGAACAAAAAACTTGCAACCAACCGCCCCCAAGGTCAACCCTCATACTTGTGTGGGGGGGGGGGGGGGTGGGGGTATTTGTGGCCGCCTGGACACGTCCGACACGTAGGACCCGACAGTCCGGACCCACCCGAAATCACACCAAATTGGACGGAATCCCCGCCGGCTCTCTTGTCCTCCCAATTTCCTTGCTCGCCCCGTCCCTTCCTACCTCCGCCCCCATTCCCATCCAAAGTCCGTTGCCAGTTCAAACCTGCAGTGAAGAGAGCCAAACCCCCCGCGTTCGCCCTCGCTGCCCCCCCGGACATGGTCGCCGACCCCGTACGCCACCCCCACGGTACGTCTTACACCGCCGAATATACACCTCGCCCATCAAGTGTTCGTCAAATTGCCGGAACTGGTTTGTGATTGTTCGTCGGATGATGAGTATGATTGCGGGCTAGCATATGATTTCATATACAATGAGTTCACTGAGGATGAGGATGTTTGCGAGATCGACGAGGATGACGAAGATGAGGAGATGGCCACGATGACGAGCATCCTTAAGAAGTGGAAAAGAAGGAGTAGCATGTCCTCAACTTCAGGGATCGATAAAGGGTGGGATAATTGTGCCCCGTGATCGGACCAAGGATGCCCATCTCTACATTGACTACGTAAGGCCCAATCCGGTCTTCCACGAGGGGTTTTTCCGGCGTCACTTCCAGATGAGCTTAAGTTTGTTCCGACGCATGGAGAAAGAAGTGACCAAGTTTGATGACTATTTCTCGTTGAAAAAAGATTGTTGCAGACAACTTTAATTCTATCCTATGCCAATACACCGCCACTTTGAAGATGCTTGCCTATGGTAAAGCCACGGATGCCGTTGGTTGATGTGTATATTCGGATAGGAGAGAGCACATGCATTGAGGCTATGATCAAATTTGCATACGCTGTGGTGAAGGTGTTTGGACCTGAATATCTGAGAAAACCTAATGCCGAGGACATGGATAAGTTATTGTCCTTCAGAGTATCAAGAGGACTTCTAGACATGCTTGGTTCAGTTGATTGCATGCATTTTCAATGGAAGAACTTGTGGCGCCCCGACCTGATTGTTATACAGTGATGCTCTGTGTCACCGGTTAAGCGATACAACCGGAGGTTACGGGTTTACCAATCCCCGGCCAAAACCTTTGGCAGGCGTTGCTCGGAATGGATCATCGGCAACGCAACACCCCGATTGATGCCTTAACACAGGCACAACCCTCAATGCATAATAGAGAGACCAAGACTTGTGGAACAACTGGCACATCACAGACTCTACGACACAAATCATATAGTTCAACTCTTATAATAGAGAGAAAGATAGCAAATGACAACCAGAGGTCACAGACCCAACATTACAACAAGCGGAAGCGAATTAAGTTGTTCTAAACAACAAGAACCAAATATGGCCTAAGAGGCCTACAGATAAACATCCAACGCCAGCTGTTCCAGGATGTCCCAAGCTGCCACCTGGGAACCCCAGACTACTCGTCGACGTCCACAAAGAACCCACCTTCGAGGTCGGTGAAGTCCTCCTCTGAAACAAAACAAACGACGTTGAGTTCGACGAACTCGCAAGATTAAGAGCTAATATATGCTCGATGAGGCTTTCAAGGTTATATGGCTGTTTTGCATAAAGCTGATTTTATTTATGGAAAACATAACTCAAAGGCATCGACTAAACAGAATAGTTTTCAAAAGAGGTAAGAAGTACTCTTTCTTTCATCACCTTTCTCAACATCAACTACCATCAACCATTGTACCTGTCCATCAAAGGCACCTCCCCGAATCACCCTCGAGGAAGCTCACCTTGCATTTGTGAGTGGTACCTCTAGTACCCAGTTTTTAATCATTCCGTTAAAGTTATTCTATGATCTTACCTTCACTTCCCAAGTTCGTCCATAACCGCGGACACGGCTTTTCGAAAAGATTTAACCCTGCAGGGGTGTACAAATGTTTGCCACGCGTACCGTCCGGCCCATTACCTGATCATTAGCTCTCTTCCGTGGAAAGCCGGCTGGGTGGGAGCGGTGCCGACTTCTCCCTCGTTAAGGACTTTCCAGGATCATCAGTGGCGACAGGACTGCCAGGATCACAACACCCCGCCCCACGGCCACTCATTTTCCTAACACCACCATCCTCATACCATTCTCAGACACCAACTCACGCACGCGTAAATGGAAGCCCGAACTAGAGGACCCTGGCTAGCCCCGCTCGAGTTATTTAGTCTATGAGGGTTCCTGCAAATGCATAGGCCTCACGCATGGTTGCACGCTCTGTCTTGGTTCAAGAGGTATAGAACTCGCACCTAGGCGGCGAGAACGAGACAAAACACCACAACCACAGTGGCCTCTCATCCCCACCTTTAAGCATTTTATTATCCGTCACCACAATTTCCTCCACCATCAACCATTTATCTCATCACCTGTTTCCAACACAAACCATCCATCGTATAGCTATGCAATTTACTAAGCATGGCTAAGCATCAACATAGCATAGTAAGTATCTCAGGCCACAAAACAATTCTATGTTTAATAGGAGGGAAAACATGTATTGGCATCGGAAACTTAATGCAACTATAGGATACTCTAATCCTAGAGAATTGACATTTAGAACCGCATGCAATATTATAGTGGAGAAAATATTTGCGGAAACATAGGATAAGATATGCTCAGAGGGGGGATTACGCTTGCCTTGATCAGCGTGCTGGTAATACGGATCCTCGGGGTATTGTGGAGTAACCCCGGCTGCTTGATCTAACGAAAAACAAACATCGGGAGAGAACAATCAATCACCACACATATGCTCAACAAATGCAATGCGCAAACATATGATGACATGACATTTTAAATCCCCGGGAGGGGGATGATGCAACTATTCCGATTAAACGGAGTTCGGGTGCTTAGAGGGGCGCATCCCGGATATCCGTCAATTTAGGTCCGGAATCATCTTACTTGTTGATTACGGTAGTAGAAACCCTATGATCTAACTTGTAAATGCTATGACATGATCAGAGATGAGATGCAGGGTTTCGGTGATTAGGCATGCATGAAGGAGATGCTTCCGGTTCTTTCACAAATTTATGATCAATTTGGTATAATTCACACAAATTTCTGGCGAAGCGATAACAGGTTATTACATCTAAATTCCTCCTTTAAATTAGGCCTGGGTATTAATTAATTCACACAAAACATTTAGTTACACAAATTTAGAAGGAAGGAATAGGAGGAAACAGTACAGAACGTTGGTGCTGGACATTTTCGGAAAATCCGAATTTTCCCTATCCGGAATATCCGGTCGACCTTACTCTTCGAAAACGGCTAAGGACCAAGGACCAACTCGTACTGGCTCACATCGGATAATCCGAAGTTGTGAGAATCGGAATTTCCGATGTACGCAGATGCTGAAAATTTGGCTAAGTACCAGAAGTTTTCCAGCACTGGTTTCAATCGGATTTTCCGATGTTCCTTGACTCGGAACATCCGACGCGCGCGAGGGCGCACGGTGGCGTGTGGGTGCCGGCGACACAGCAAGCTAGGGGAGGAACGGGGGCACGGGGAGGTTCATCCACTCACCCTGAGCGCGTAGGGAGGACGTCGAGGTAGGGGACAGACCACGGCGACGGAATTCGGGCGGCGGGGCGTCGGCGATGGTCGGAGAAGAACTTGGCGGCGACGGCGACCTAGGGCGCTCCGGCTCGATTCCTCCGGTGTAGAGGAAGAAGGCGGTGCGGCGGAACGGTTGGTGTCCTTGGTTGGGCTCAGGAGCTACTCCATCGACGGCGGCGTGGCGTCAACGGTGAGCTGCGGCGCGGCCATGGCGGGGAACCGCAAAGGGAGAGAAGAGGGAGCAGGGCGATTGGGGATGGGGAGCAGGTGAGGGCAGGGCCTCGTGGGGGCGTGCTCTCGCGGGGGAGAGGCAGAGAGGAGGGGCCCGGCGCGCGGCGTCGTGCGACCCCGGCGACCATGCCGCGCACTGTGGCGACAGGAGGAAGAGGACAGCATTTCGCAGAAACCCCCTGGAAACTTTCTCTCCATCACAGATAGGTCCTCCGATAATTACAAAGAAACCCTTTTCTGTTTCTTTTAAAACCAGCAGTACAAACTCTAATTTAATTGAGGTACCAAACATTTTATAAAAATATGAGAAAATTCTGGTAGCCTCCCCATATCGTAGAGAAGCACCACAAAAATTGGCGTCTCAAAATAAAATTGTTTGGACCACTTTTGTTTAGAAAGGTGAATAGGGCATTTTTCTCAACTCAAAGGTGTTGCTCCTTTAACAATTTGGAGCAAGTGCAAAATTATTATTTTGGAGCTCTTGGAACTTCCTTGACGAATATGAAATGTCAAAGTAATTTTAGTTTGCAAGATTGAGTGCCTTCATTGCGTTGAGGTTTGTTAGAGCAAATTGGGCATTTTGTTTTAGCAACTCCATATCATTTAGATATCAATGTTGTGTTAACTCAAAGAGACATGTCTATGCATGGATGCCATGATGCAAATTAACACAAAAGTGGAAAAATTACACAGGTTTTTAGGTTCTTAAACTTCGGGCTGTTACAGAACTGCCCAATAGATTTGCGTTGACAGTATCAAGGTCACTGCAAAAGTGCAACTTGAAGAAGTGGCATCAAAATACTTGTGGATTTGACATGTATTTTTTGGCATGCCTGGTTTGTACAAAGACATCAATGTGTTTTAGCACTCTCCGCTATTTAGAATTTGTGATGGGGACGCTCCACTGTGCAATTACACCATTAACGGACATGACTAGACCATGGGATATTATCTTGCTGATGGTATCTATTCTAAATGGGCGGCAATTGTGAAGACTAAAAACAATCCGGTAGGTCAAAAAAGAATCCAATTTGCTGCTGCATAACAAGTAAAGGTGTTGAGAGGGCATTTGGAGTGCTCCAAACTCGTTTGGGTATTGTTCGTGGAGCTGCAATGATCTAGGATCCAGAGACACTGTGGCAGGTGATAACTTGTTGTGCAATTTTGCACAACATGATTGTGGAGGATGAGAGAGAAGGGGCATCCCGCACGAATGATTTTAACAAGCCAGAAAACATGTCAGCCTCCCAAACAAGATGTACAACATGTTCAGAACTTTCTTGAGATGGATCGACATCTTTGAGATAAACAAGAACACGTCCAAGTACTCAATGATCTTGTGGATCATATGTGGATCTTCACTGAAAATCAATGAATTTAAATTTGAATTCGGCACTAGTAATAATTTTTATGTACTCTGAATAATTTTATCAAAGTCCGAGCTATGTTTTATGTTGATTTGAATAATCGTATGATGGACGTGCATGGATTTGATATTTCTACTATGGAGTTTGTGGTTGAAAAGACACACATTTGGGGTCTGTTTAGGCTCTGTCCATTGACACGTCCGGACATGTCCGCGAACAGATAGGGTCCGGATTTTGTCAGGTCTGGTAGGAGATGCTCTCACACAGGTTATATTTTTTCTCACTGCCCGGGGGAGAGTCGTGGCGTGGTGCAAATGGTTGAAACATTATGGCAGCATGGGACACGGTCGGTTTGCCGTGCAGCTGGGTGGGCTTGGTCTTCTCCTCCTCAGATGGTGGCTATGGACTTATGGTTCAGACATACCTCATTGACAAACCTTGGGAAAACTCCATGTTGTTGTGGTCGGGCAAGGCCAATGCAGTTTTTCTTGCTTCTGTCAAGGTGAGCTACATCATGGGTGGCTGATGAACTAATGAACCAATGAACTAATGACCCCACGTCTTTAGACCTTTCTGCTGAAGGCCGATTCTGTAAGACATCAGCCATTCATTGGCTTTCTTTCTTTCCTCTAATAAAGACCTTCGTGGATCCTACAAACTATAGTACAAGGACAGTTCGCTGACGGGCTGGCTAATAACATTGCTAGCAGTCAGAGACGAATGCTGGACCGGTAATGATGCTTTACCTGTCCGTTGTGCTTGCAGGCAGTGGAGACCAGCCGTCGATCCTCTCCGAAATTGGTGGATCTATGCCGGCTCTCACTGGAAGCATGATGAGATCAAAAGAGGCCAACGATATTCTGCTGCTGGTTTTGCAACCCATCAGATGGATCATGCGCAACACAATGATCTTCAAGACTACGACTTCTTCGCTAGGCGGAGACATAAAACCCAGAACAATGAAGTAGTACAGGCGCTCCTCCTCCATGCTGCTCTGCATTTTTCTTGCGCGGAATCCCTTGCTGAGCTTTAAAGACCCTGTTCCATGGATCCCGTCGAGAGTTACCAGTTTTCTGCGAGAATTACAAAGCAGTATCACACCTACGAGGAGGAGAACAAATTTTTAGACGAAGTGAAACCAATTTTTGTTGTTGAGAAACCGACAAGAGCACTGCCTTTTTTCTAGGAGCACCGTCTTTGCATTAAGAGAGAGAGCAAATATAAATGAAATGTTTCCTCCAGTGATGGCTAAGGAAGAGATCTAGGGTCCAACTCTAGCTGCCGCCATTGTCTTTGGCCAAGAATCGACGGGCCGCGGCCTCCTCGGCTTGCTGCTACAATAGCGGGAGGGGGTGGGAACCTCGGACCTGCTGTCGGTGAATTAGTTAGGTCTCTAAAATAGTTTGTTCAATGACACCGACGTTAGGGTGGCTACGACGGTGTTGTGCGGTAAAAGAATAAGTTTTCTCCATCTCCTTGTCCATCTCGTTAGCGATGATCTTGCTGTTGGCATTGAGAAGCGTGGGGAATCATCTGGTCGCTTCTCCCTTGGAGTGGCAGATCTCGTTTGGTCAATGTGTGTTAGAGGTTTGGTTCCAGAAGATTCTGATCGGTTCAACAGTTCAATGGAGAAGACTTCGGCTTTGGACACTCATCCTTATGGGCACGTGTACAAACACTTCCCGGCTGTCATCAACAAAGTGAGCCCAACTCCAGTAGGGGAGCACCGACGGCTCGCTCTGGCGGCTGTAGTGTGAAAGGATCAGTATGATCGACTAGAGGGGAGGGGGGTGGGTGGGTTGGACCTCTCTGCTCCCCTCATCGCCACCTGATGGCTCAGCGGAGCGAAACCAGCGCGACATCGGCAAGGGAAGGGTTCTTCCATTTCTCACGAGGAGAGATGGCGCGTGTCAGCTTACTCTCGATAAGGAGATTGCAACACCAACCTTCGTCCCCGACGGTCTACGGGGAGATCGTGGCATTGATCCTGTGTGGACGAAGTCCTATTTACTGCGGTGTCCCGATGTTGGCGGCTGCGTGGCTTTGTCGTATGGATGGCGTGGCCAATAGTCGTCCTGATCCAATTGTGGCGCATGAGTTTAGGAATCAGGTGGCGGTTACCATAGTTGTGTGGACGACGTGGCGATTGGATCTAGAGAAGCCGATGGCCTTCTCCAAGGCTAGTGGCGGTATGGGAGTGGGACACCCCCTCTACCTCCAGATCAGATTCGATCTGACTCGATAGGTGGTACACATGGTGTTTCTTATATATGGAGGTGTCAAGTCATGTCTGTTGCCGGCAGGTGCAAAGAAGTCAAGTCATGCTTGTTGCCGGTAGGCGCTACACACGCTGTCTCTTGCCCGAGACGTTAAGTCATGCCTGCGGCTGCTGGAGTGAAGGTGGTATTGCAATATTTGGAAGCAGGGCAGTATGGGACGTCGCAACTTCCAACATCTCCTCCGGTGATATCTGGCTAGCGATGCATCGTAAGCCGTCCAGTTAGAGACGACTTTCACAACGATTATGTGCACTCCGGTGGAAACAAAAGAATCTTTGATCACTCAGTGTCCTTGTTTGATGCTTGGCTCTAGGGATGAAGATCCTGATATTCAGTGGCGGAGCTTGGGCCAACCAGCTGGGGGGGGGGGGGGGGGGGGGAATAGAGCAAAAATAGGGATTTTTTTAGCTAAAATTTGCCAGATTACTAGCGATGCTTGGCTAGCGATGCTTGGCTTTTGGTATTTTATCATAATATTACTGGTAGCCTGATGAAGTTACTGTTGCAAGGCGTACAGTCTTTTATTTTTGGGTCGACTTTGTTCTACTTTGATGCTTGTTTTTTTTGTAATATATGGCTGTGTGTATCAATTAAAACCGTAGGGATGTCATCCTTTTGAATAAAACACTATGCCCCTGGTAATCTTTTTTTTGCGAAAAAATGCCCCTAATAATCTTTTCAAAATAAAATATAAGTTGGTTTCAGCTTTTTCAAGGCCTTCGGCTGGGCCGGGATTTGAATGGGCATCTTCTGCATTGGTATGACTTTGACCACCAGACGCTGGCTTGATCACTAGCTAGGGTTTATATTGTAGAGCCCTACCTCCAACGATACCCATGGGCTATCTGCTAGTTGCAAAACCTGAATTTCGGGAAGGAAAAAAGGGCAGGCATCCATTATTCCGCGGTGACCATCAGAGTCTTTTTGCTGCACTGTAGTTTTCCAGCTTTTCAATTCAAGAATCAGAGCCAAGTGCAAATTTGACTCAGCATGTCCAAGATCATCAGGAACACGTCAGAAAAGCAATTTTCAAAACAAAAGAAGGAAACAGAAAGACTCGAAGAGATTCCAGGACAATAATGCTTTTGCATTCCTTTTTGTTCAGAGCACATCATAGGCTAGCACAGAGCCAGCATATTTACATTTCAGAAAGAAGCACAAACATGGCACATCTTCGAGATCCTTTTTTCTTTTTCTTTTTTTCTCTCCTTGCCTCTTGTCCTACTGTTTCTCTTGTTTATATCAAGCTTCAAAACACACTTGATTTAACATTAGTTTGATGACGACAGCGATGATACAAATTCGCCAAGGGCATGCATCCTTAGTCAGCCCCCTGGGGACAAAACCAAGAATATCTTCTTGGTCATCTTTTCCATGAGGTGACACCAACAGCTACATTGCTCACCTGGACACACAAGCAAAACAGTAAATAACACAGATATTAATTTTCTTGATCATAATCACTGACTGAAAAATGAAGAATTTTGGTTCAAAGTAGTACTACGCTATTAGCTAGAGACGAGGCTAATTACCAGCTTGCCTTTGTCATTCATTGTCCTGGGATTCTCCACCAGAACAGTCTGAGGCCAGGCATCCTGCAAGTATGAAGAACAAAGTTTAGCTGGAGAATAAAGCCGGCGCCGTCATCGTCATCGAACATTTGAAAAATATTCAGGCAATAAGATCCAATTTTTTTTGATAACGCACATGGTCCAGAGAATTGGAATGGTGGATTGGTAGCTAATCATCTATATTCTCCTTAGGTACTTGCCTATTTGAGAACTGATTCCATGATGAAGCTATGGAGCAACCTGAACCTACCAAAGTGGTGATGTTTTCAAGATTTTTTGATGCAACAGGAGGGGGTGATCGCTTAATGGATGGTCCCATTTTATTTTGGACCACACAAATATCTACGTAAATTCCATCCTATATTTGCAGGAAAATAAATATCTACGTAAATTCCATCCTATATTTGCAGGAAAACGTGCCGACTACTAGCTAAGTTCTAACTAATCCCCTCAGTTAAAAATACATGACGTTTTAGGCATAGACACAACGTCTAAGATGGAGTAGTACGTATACAACTTTGATCAGCACTTTCGACCAATCCCAACAATTTCTTATACATGGACAATCAAATGTAAGAAGTAAGTTTGACCGCATGCTTTCTACTCCCTCCGTTTTTAAATATAAGATGTTTTAGCTATTGCACATGTTGTCTACATGCATATTAAAGTGAGTGAACATGCACACTAAAACATGTCTACATACATTTACATACATATGAATGCAGACAAATGGTAAAACATCTTATATTAAAAAACGGAGGGACTAGGACTCAGCCAAAAGACGGAGGTAAGGTAAGGTAAGGTTTAGCACGAGGAAGCGGCTCTTACCGGTTGAGCAGAGGAGCCCTGGCCTCTGACATGGTTGACGTGCTGGCACGAGGCGCACCCCACGGTGGAGGCACCGGGCGGGTACGCGAGCACCGTCCGGCACCGGCCGCAGGTCAGGTGGACCATTTGGCTCGCTGCCAATCCACACAAGAGTATGAGAATGTCAGTCCAGTTCAATGCAACAAGTTTAATCAGGTGAATGCATCTCGATTGCAGTCACCAGTGGCGTGGGTGAGACATGCAGAAATGATTTCTATACCTGATCTTGTGGAGTTGAGACAGTTGCAACGGGAGCAGCGTATGTTGGTGGCACTGCGGTTGTATGTCACAAGGCTCCGGCAGCCGTTGCAGATGAGCTCCGACATCGTCGCCGTTGTCTCTGTTGTGTTGCACCTAGGCATACCTGCAGATTTGCAGCTCGCCTGAGTTAGTTTCAGTTCTAAGGCAAGGAAATGCAACAGTAAAACTAGCACTCATGCATGAAGTAATTCTTCCAATATCAGGAGGAGGAAGACGAAGAAGTAAACGAACTAGCTAGTACTGCATTCTACTCTGCATATATTATAGGCCGTGCTAGGAAATTTATCATCTGCATGGGCATGGTAACCTTTGCAGGACCAAAGCATATACATGCACGAGCGTGAATATATATATGGGCATATGTAATCTAACATCACTGTATCAGAACATCTCTGCACCGATCAAGCAGTTACGTAACTGCAAGTTTGCAATGCCTAGTACGCCGTACATGCATCTTCTATGCATACATCCATCAATATAGAGGGAGATACAGGATTATTAAACCCCTAAAAAGAAGAGAGAGGAGTGATCGATGCACTCAAAATGAGCAAATCTTTTCTGGCAGCTAAAACCTAGAAGTTGATTAAGCAAGCGCCAATCAGATGAACTCTCGAACTATCCAAACCAAGAGAGGTGGTAACATTAATTACCAAGCAGAGAAGAGCTAGCTAGCAGGAGTGCGGCCTTTCTCTTAGCCCAAACGACAAGCTGGAATCCCTTGTTGTCGATGGAGAGCTCGTACGGTGTGTCTGGGAGGAGGAGGAAGAGAGAGTGATGGAGATCTACGGTGAGACGGCGTCTCCGGGGGCTGGATTTAAGGGCGAGGGTGGATGGCCGATGGATTCGCTGGCTGGGGATAAATTCTGGGAATCGGGAGAAACCGCCGGGCGGGGGCCGGGTCGGCGGTGACGATGAAGGGGGAGAAAGGGAAGGATGCTTTTCGGATATGGCCGAATTGCTAGCTCCTCCAATTCCATCCTTCGAGAGAGAGATTGCTTTGGTTCGTTTCTCTATCTCGTCGAATATTGCCCCTTTCTCACTCCTACGCGACGCGCCAATAATTCATTCATTGCTTCATTCATTCCTCCCGCCCATTGGATTTTCCTTTCTTGCCGTTTCCTTTAGCTTAATCAGTAATCTGTTTTGATTCGATGCCTCTCCCCCGGCTGGAGTGGAGTGGGCTCTCGGTTTTGGTGGAGTCCGGATTGAGTTCCGTTTGGGCGCGCTTCCCTCCCTTCCAACGACTATTTAACTTCCCATCGTTATCGGGTTTAGTTTACAAGTCCTGCGCGTATATCTAGATCACTAATTTTACCAACGTAATATAAATAATATAACATAAAATTATATCATTTGAATATACAACGTCTAAAGTTTGCAATGGTATGTTTTTAATATATAATTTGTATTATGCTGGTCAAATTAAGGGATACACGTAGGCCCTGTAAACTGAACCGGAGGGAGTATTGTTTACGCGCAACTTGCACCCACTCTCTCTTCTCCTCTCCCGTGCTACAGTCGAGAGAGGTGATTTTGAGAGTCGAGGTCCGTTCCCCCCGTTTGCTCCGGCGCCGCCGTCGTTCTTCCTCCTCTTCTCCGCCCGCTGTGGTGGTGGATGAGGTGGGGAACTTCGGATCTGGTGTCCGGCTTGTAGATAGGGTGTGGATGGTGGTGGCTGGCGGCGGCGTTTGGGTTGGGGCGGCGCCGGCGTGCTCAGCTTTTTGGTCTCTCCGAATCCTGCCCCCTCTCGCCGGTGCGTCGCGCGGCGGCGATGGATTCGTGGGAGTTCTCCCGCGAGGACGGTGCTCCGGCGTCGTCGTCTTCGTCAAGTGGAGTTCCTGTCCCCGGGCCTGGTGTCGGCGCGCCGTCGACGCCTCCTTCGTCGGCGTGAGGCTGCTGGGGTATGTGTGCTGGAGGAGCACCGTCCCCTCCTTCCAATCTTGCGGGGAGGTCTTCTTCGCGGTGGTGCGGTTGGTGGAGGATGGTGTTGAAGGTGCTCTGGTGCTTCCGGCGGCTGGTCTTGCTGTGGATCGGTGGATGCTGGGTGGTTGTCGTCGTTTGGTGCTCTGGTCCTGGCCGGAGGCAGCGGTGACGGGCTGGCAGGAGCTCGGGGATGATTCCCCGCCGATGTTCGTTCAGAGGAGCTTTATTCCGGCGGCCGCGTCGGATGTCTCTTGCGGTACTCCAACGCAGTTCTACTGCTATCGAGCTCCTGGTGGCTTTGGGTTCGCGGTGACCTCGTGCTTCTCTTCCTCGGCGGCGTTCCGGCGGCGTCGGTGGTCGACAGCGACGAGTGGTGCGGCGGTCAGGCAGAAGGATCCTCAGGGGCTTCTTTGTTTTTTTTCTTTTCTTCAGGGTCCTTTCTGCTTTTTTCCTAGCCAGCTGTCCGTCGGATGGTTCCAGAGTGTGGATGTGTGCTTGTGCTGTACTTCCTTTGTTGTTTAATGCATATTATCCTTTATCTCAAAAAAAGAAAGAAATAGACGTGTGTTTGGGATGATATGTGGCTCGCTTCAATTCGCATGGTCTCATGCTCTCTCTTATTGATCCATCATTTTGGTTGGATATATATATACTTAGAACTAAGTGAATACCAAGAAAATGAACGCCAAATATTTTTCTTCTACCCGCTCCTTCCCATAGGAGCATTTTTTTCTTTCTAACTTGTACTTTTCATGTCATCGTGTAAGCCATAACAAGTACATACATATTGTTTTTTTTTTACTTTAGAACGCACCGAGGTGTCAGCTGAGTCGATGAAGGAAATGTCAACACTGAATTATGCGAAAATAACGATACTTCTTTTTGAAAAGCAACCAACCAATAAGTTAGTAGTAGAAAAATCATGGTAATGATCAACCGAGGTAACATACGTGTCCTAGTGTTTTTGCTAGCATTTTCTTTTGTTGGATCTGACATAACACAATTTCATTTTTTGGCTTACCATTTTCTGAAACTTGAGAAATCTGTGGAGAAATCCAAACATAATGGCAGCCCTAGTAACGCAAGTAACGCGTAAATTAAAGAGTAAAGCAAGTAACTAACACGCGCTAGTATTGAGATTCTAGATGGAGATAGAGGGTGATGGGCAGGCAGGAGGAAGATGCATCTATACTGTACCAAAAATCTGAGGCCACGTAGCCGTTTGCTTAGCCAATCGCCTAGTGCCCTTTTAGCTTTCAGGATGGCCATGACACGTCGGCATTTGTTCTTAGCGTCAAATCAGCAGGCCAATGTCAAAGGCCACGTGGATGGTTGGTATTGCATCCAAACGCCAGGCTGCACGACCAGAGGCATCCCCATCAATCGTCAATCATGCGCTGATGCATCTTAGGAAAAGCATAAGCTCAAAGTCAAAATTGAACTTGCCTGTGGCAAGATGGTTAGGAGGGTGGATGTACCCCCAGCCCACCAGAGTTCAAACCCCAGGTTTGACGTTGGTGTTTCTCATTTAGGCGGAATATTCTTTCAGTGGGAGGCGACGTTCCCGTCGACAGCGAGGCGCCTGTGGTGACTTCGTCAATCTCAAGATCCAACCGCCGGCTCAGTCTTACGGAGGTGCTCATAGGGGTAGGGTGTGCGTGTGTGCGTTCATAGGGGTGAGTGTATGCGCGTGTTTGTGAGCGTCTGCGTTGTACTGTGTTTCTCAAAAAAAAAAAACAGGACATCCTGGTTCAAAGGGACCATTCCGGCTATTTTCGAAAAAAAATTCCGGTTATTTTCTTGGAGCTAGCTCTCGTATCTTCTCGTTTTCTGTGGAATTGTAAATGAAGTTTGGCACTTAAGTTGGGTTGTTTTCTTTTTGGCCAATGGCCAAAATTTTCTGACGTTCTTAGGCTCTACAGGTGTGATAATTAGGTCCGATTGTGCTCAAAATATCTTTCTTTTTTTGTATTTTCATGGGATTCGGAAGCGGAGTGGATATACATGGAATGCCTATATGAATAATAGATTATGCTTAATTATATCACACATGCTAGGGTAACCGACCAGCCTCCGGTCGAAAACAGCCATATACCGCATATATAATGACAATTGTACTTCACGGGGTGAAACATGAGCAGATTCGGTCCTATTGTGCTCAAATATCTCATATTTTGTATTTTCTTACGATTTAGAAGCAGTGGGGACAACGGATGAAGGTCGATACAAATAATATATTATGTTGGATTATATCAGATTCAGACATGGCATGGTAATTGACCGGATCGGAAACATGCATATACCATGCAATGCACATGCGAGAAATATATCTTTGAAAAATATATTATAATGATATGTGATAATACAACAATTAAATTTTACAAGACATGTTTACAAGGAAATATATTTTTCACAAAACTATGTGGGTATACAAAGTATGAACTAATAAATTAATATGTTCTAAACTAAACGTATGCATATACAATGAGTTAGTACTAATAAGTGTACTCATTAAGCACACATAAACAGTAGAGGTTGTAAGAAACTAAAATAAAACACTAACAAACATTTTTCTAGATCGAAGGCACAAAAGTGACCATCTTTAAATTAATAAAGCCTGTACGACAAGATTTTATAATGATGCTGATGAACATGTTACAAGCAACAAAGACAACATCAAACATAAGATACATAAGAAAGTCCAGCTGATTTCTGACAAGCTCCCATAAGTCCAAGTATTCGATCAGGTTCGGTGGAGATTAACAGCCAATGGCAGGTACTCTGCAAAATCGGCATACAAGGCGTATTTCTATGGAAGAACTGCAGCCGCTTGTGCGTCTGAACTCTGGTCAGCAGGCGCGCCTCTGTCCCACAAAATCCACATGTGGCTCGCTCTGAAGAATCGTCTCTGGACGGCGGACAGACTAGCGAAGAGAGGGTTACAACATCCTGCTTGCTGCCCACTCTGTGACCAGGAACCGGAGGATGCTGAACATCTCATGGTCAGGTGTGTATTTGCCCGAGAGGTTTGGTTCGCAGTGCTACAGCAGGCTGGCCTGCAGATGTTCACCCCAACTCCGAACTCCTCTGTTGCTGCTTGGTGGCCTCAAGTTGCTGCAGCTGTGCTGAAGAACAGAAGGAAGGAAACCAATGGGCTTATCATCCTCACTGCCAGGTCTATTTGGCTTGAGAGAAACAACAGAGTATTCGATCATGTGTCATCCTCGCCAGCGGTTGTTTTGAATCGCATAAATCAGGAGTTGGCATTGTGGCGGGCGGCTGGGATTTGTGGAGAGAAGCGAGGGAGAGAGTAGAACTGAATCTTCCCTAGCTGTGTAGACCTGCCGCCTGTGGCTGGGTTTACGTTTGAAAATCTCTGTAATTATGACTCTCATTTCTATCTTAATATAATGACACGCGATGCTCGCGCGTGTTCTTGAGAAAGTCCAGCTGAGTCATCGATGCCCTCTACCGAGAATGAAGAACCGAGAGCGACGAAGGGAGATCTTGAGGTGGAAGTCGTCAGTGAAGTGAATTGTCCTATTTGAACCCGGAGAGGGGACCCATCACCTGGCAGTTCTCTTTCATGACCGGAGATGGACCCCTGCCCTCTCGCCCTGTCTCAAAGGGCGCCGTATCGGAGAAGCTCTCTCTGAGAAGAGAAGAAACCAGAAACCAGACTACCAGACAGGGCCAGAAACTGAGCCCAACTATTTGTTGCACCTTGAGAAGCCTTGCCACTATCCAAGGATCCACCCATGAAGAGACAGAGCGGCAAGGCGAGGACGCCGATGAGAAGATGCTTTGTAGAAAAATAGTCGTGACACTGCAGAGCCTTGGAACAACATCCGGAAGGAAGAAGCACCGAGCTCCCGCCGTCCCGCCACACTGCTCCAATTAGGGGGAAGAACACTTCCTCTCCCTGCCAAAGTACGAGGGCGCCCATCCGCCGGCGAGTGAGCACAAAGAACAAGCTGAGAGCAGCCAAGATAGTTGCATAGGATCTGAACCCAGGATACGACACCGCTGTCACAGATCTAACCACGGTGTTGACGCCTTCCACCTGAAACAAGGGGAGGGGGTAAGGTACCTCAACAGCGCCTCAAAGGAAGAAGGCGACACCGACGAGTGTCGTCGCCAACGCGGCAGGCACCGCAAGCCGGTGTCGTCATGCCACCGGAGGCTACTGCTGATGACATTTCATTTGTTGTGCTATTAAGTATTACGTACCTGCCAATTCTATTATTGTTACCTAGCACTAGAATTATCACAATATAAATATATGGGTATTATTGTTTTGGCCGATTTTATTTTCCAAGGAAAATTCCATGGAAATTTACAGACATCACCTGACGAAAGAAAAAGTACACCGAATCTAGCAGTGCGGGGTATACGTGGAGTAGTATTCACACTGAAAAAAAGGTAGATGCGAATGTAATGTATGCAAAGGATCCAGGACGTTCGCGTATTGGTGTATCTGTGTCGACTGGTCGACTGCTGTCAAGTTGCACATTTTATTATGGTTCAGACAATTCCTGGATTTGATTTGACTGGAAAAAAAAGTAGGAACACCACGTATCAATTCTTATCGGCAATGTTATCCGGCTCTCCCTTATACCTTTCACTTGTTTCTTATTATTCCCAACATTCGAGAGGATTCATGTATGTGTACATCCACGCATGCACATATCTATAGCATTTGCCTACGTTCATCGGTTGTATGTATGCTACATAGCAAGTTAGATAGCATGACTTTAGAAGTTACTTTTTCATGTGAGGACATATAAAAAAGGCGATGTATATGGGCTACCTCCTTATACAAATATATTAAGATGAGATAAGCGCATTATTGATCACTAAATTTTTTGAGATGAGTACTTTGGTCGACAGTGAACTCATGAGACTTTACCTTCACCGTGAGGGCCAAAACTGGGCACGTCGTCTATTATGTACCAATCTCGCTCCCGGATATCCTATGCTGCCTAGCTCCACACCTCTATGTAAGGCACCCCCGTTGGCTATTGCCATGAATAACACCACGACACTATCCCCTCATCTCCTCTAACTCTCTTCCAAAGGACGAAATAAGGAGTGGGGTGTGGTATGAAGTCACCAAGTGTCCTCATGAGGGGGCGGAGCTATTTGTATGGTAGGTGGGAGTGGTTACAAGGCTATTTTGGGAAGATCTCTCTCCATGTGAAGGGGCTGGGGGCGAAAATCACGAATCACAAAGCGTGCACTAGGTCGCCCACCTTCTCTTGTTTTCTTGTAAATGTCACCAAAATAAGATCATTATTACACAAGTATAAAATGGCATGTTATATCAAATCCTTCTAGTAATTTTTTTAAAAGAGTGACAAGGTCAAATAGAAATAAACAAGATCTGCTACATTAATATGCCATATAGTGCATATGAATTTTAATCTATCTCCGCCAACCAATATGATGAATTGAAGTGAGGAAATTTGTTACATGGAGTAGCTAAAATAGATAAAGTTCAAATTCAAGTGGGTGTTTGTGCTTTACTTTGGGCTATATGACATGTTCTCTACGGTTTTATTCTTAAAAAATCAAAATATTCCTCTTTTTTGTAGGCAATCCCTTTGGCCATGCATTGGATCCGTATTTAGTCATTTATCCTCTCAGTGGAGCACAAGTCGATCAACCATGAATTTTGAGTGCAACCGTTTGAAAACGGTTGCACGAGATTTACTCAATTGGTGAGGCTTACTACTGGGTTGCATGTACGGTAATTTAAAATTTCGACTATCATGCTACGCAATAGCCCAAGATCTATACTATGAAGATATGCTGCACCCCATAATGCTAGATCCACAATACTTACAAACACCATTGCGGAAGATCTTGTGTTTGTCGAAGTAGATGTTGGTGAAGCCTGAAGAAGAATCTCACGTCCACGCCGGGAGGTAAGATTGTTGCCGATTCTTGTCGTCGAGGAATTGCTTGCGCTACCCGCTCTAACAGTATCCACACGTACACCATGCCAATCCGTCAGCGCTCCGCCGTCTAGAGCACCTGGCGCCGACAAAGAGAGACTGCCACTACTAGGAAATAGGCTATCTGTGGTGCACCCAAAAAAAAATCTGTGGCGCATGGTGGGTGCGTCACAGATATCTCGCCACTAAATTATTTTCTGTGGCGCATCCGGGCGTGCGCCACAGAAATCCCACGATTCTGTGGCGCACCCTCCACCATGCGCCACAGAAATATTTCTGTGGCGCACCCACCACCATGCGCCACAGATTTTTTTTGAATTTCAAAAAAAAGGGCGGCTAGATCTAGATCTAGCCGCCGGAATTTTGACGGAATTTCGTCGGAGCTCGTGTTGCCGTGGGTGGAGGAGGGGGTCACCGGAGGTAGGTGGGTGGAGGATGGGGGTCGCCGGAGATGGTGGAGGAGGAGAAGGATGTCGCTGGAGGAGGTCGCCGAAGGTCTCGCCGGAGGAGGTCGCCAGGGTGGAGGAGGAGGTCGTCGAAGGTCGCCGGAGGTGGAGTTGGAGGTGGAGGAGGAGGTCGCCAGGGTGGTGGATGAGGTCGCCGGAGGTGGAGGTGGAGGAGGAGAAGGAGAGAAGAAGTGGAGGAGAGGAGAGGAGAAGGAGGAGGGAGGAGAAGGGGAGAGGAGAAGTGGAGAAGGGGAGAGGAGAAGTGGAGGAGAGGAAAAGGGGAGAGGAGAAGTGGAGGAAAAGTGGAGGAGAGAAGGAGAGAAGGGGAAAAGAGAGGGAGAAGGGGGTGACGACGGGATTCAAATTCGAATCCCGCCCAACAATTCTGTGGCGTGATGGCGTGTTAACGGTAGAGTGTTTTATTACTTCCCAGCAACAGCACCAGAAGATCTGCTTGTTGACCGTGACAACACACGTTCGTTGGGAGACCCCAAGAGGAAGGTATGATGTAGTGCAGCAGCAGTTTTCCCTTGAAATATGACCAAGGTTTATCGAACCAGGAGGACACGGAGGTTCTTCAGAAGGTTGTCAGCGGCGCAACTGACGTGGAACCTGCACACAACACAAGCAAACTACTTTGCCCCAACGAAACAGAGAGGTTGTCAATCTCTCCGGCTTGCTGAAAACAAAGGATTAAACGTATTGTGTGGAAAACAGTAATGAGTGCAGAAAGTAACAGAGAACAAATGATTGCAGTTGGTGGTTTTATCAGTATGAGGAAATGGACCGGGGTCCACAGTTCACTAGTGGTGTCTCTCCATAAAAGATAACTAACATGTTGGGTAAACAAATTACAGCTGGGCAATTGACAAATAATGAGCGCATGACAATGCAATATATGACAAGATGATTATTATGAGATTTAATTGGGCATTACAACAAAGTACATAGACTTGCTATCCAACGCATCTATGCCTAAATAATCCACCTTCCGGTTAGCATCCGCACCCCTTCCGGTATTGAGTTGCAAACAACAGATTATTGCATGAAGTAAAGTGTGTAATGTAAACAATGCAAATGACACGTAGACAATGCATCATTGTTTTATCCCTAGTGGCAACAGCACATCCACAACCTTAGTCGTTTCTGTCATCTCGAGCCCAGATTACTGGAGGCATGAACCCACTATCTAGCATAAATACTCCCTCTTGGAGTTACAAGCATCTACTTGGCCAAAGCATCTACTAGCAACGGAGAGCATGCAAGATCATAAACAACATAAATAGATAGATTGATAAACAACTTGCTCATAGTATCAATATTCATCGGATCCCAGCAAACACAACATGTAGCATTACAATAAGATGATCTTGATCATGTTAGGCAGCTCACAAGATCTAAACATGGAGGTACAAGGTGGAGAGACAACCATCTAGCTACTGCTATGGACCCGTAGTCCAAGGATGAACTACTCACGCATCACTCCGGAGGCAGGCATGGCGGTGTAGAGGCCTCCGGTGAGGATCTCCCCTCCGGCAGGGTGCCGGGAAGAGCTTCAGAACCCTCCCGATCTAGGGTTGACGACGGCGGCGGCGACGGAACTTTTCGTGGAATATGATCGGTGTTTTTAGGGTTTTCGGGACATCGGGAATATATAGGCGAAAGGGCGGCGTCGGGAGGCAACCGAGGCGGCCACGCCAGGGGTGGGCGGGCCCACCCCCTGCCGGCCCTAGGGTGGCGTGGCTGCCTCGTGGCCCCACTCCGTCTCCCCTTCTGGCTTCTGGAGTCTTCCGATGAGATATTTGCACACGTTGATTTTCGTCCAATTCCGAGAATATTTTGCGACTAGCTTTCTGAAAGAGAAAAACAGCAGAAAACAGGAACTGGCACTTCGGCATCTTGTTAATAGGTTAGTCCCAGAAAATGCATAAAAATGCTATGAAGTGTAAATAAAACATGTAGCAATTGGTATAATAACAGCATGGAACATCAAAAATTATAGATACGTTTGAGACGTATCAAGCATCCCCAAGCTTAGTTCCTGCTCGTCCTCGAGTAGGTAAACGATAAAAACAACATAATTTTTGAAGTGACATGCTACCAACATAATCTTGATCAAATAGTAATGCAAAGCACATGAACTGAATGAAGTGATCCAAGTCAATGGTCTATAGTTTGCTAACAAGTAAACAAGGAGTAAACAAAATGAATCATACAAGTGCAAACTTTCATGAATAATACTTTGGAGACAATGGAGCTATAAGAGTTTGCATAAAAGTTAGCTCACAAAGCAATAGATTCTAAATGAAAGTGTTTGACTAACACAAAGGAAGATTTAGTTTCAGCACTGGCTTCAACTTTAACATATTTATCTCATGGATATTGTCAAGGCAAAGTAATGCAATAAGTCAAACATATCATTATATAACAACTGTTGTACCAAAGTTGACACTAGTGTTTGCTTGTGGAGATAGAAAGAAGTAGGAAAACTGACTCAACAATAAAGTAAAAGAAAGGCCCTTCGCAGAGGGAAGCAGGGATTAAATCATGTGCTAGAGCTTTTTAAGTTTTTGAAAGCATATAGAGAGTATAAAAATATATTTTGAGAGGTGTGTGTTAGTGGTCAACGAATCAGTAAATAGACAATACTTTAAGTCACAAGTTAACCAGACCTTACAAGAGCGGCTCCCATGAAGGACGTTATTTCTACCAGCGGGTAGATCATCCCTCGTTCTCTTTTGTTTACACACTTATGAACATTGCTTGACTGATTTCTCAGGGGCAAAAAGATGTGAAGAGAATTAATGGTTAAAGTTGTAATTAATTGGGACTGGGCACCCCGTTGCCAGCTCTTTTTGCAAAATTATTGGATAAGCGGATGTATATGCCACTAGTCCAGGTGTAAAGTCTGATCAACAAGTGAAATAAAGACCATCTACCACATCCTCATGAGCTTGTAAACAGTGACACAAAAAGGAGTTGTAACAGTTTTGAATATTTTAAAGGTAGCACATGAAAAATTTACTTGGAATGGCAGGAAAATACCACATAATAGGTAGTTATGGTGGACACAGATGGCATGGATTTTGGCTCAAGGGTTTTGGATGCACAAGCAGCATTCCCGCTTAGTACAGAGTTTAGGCTAGCAAGGTTATTTAAGCAAACACAGACTGTCAACCGGTACAGCAAGAACTCATATAAAAAACATGCTTGAAAAATTACAAGACTCCACATTGTCTTCCTTGTTAACCAAAACCTTTCACTAGAAAATATCTAGACTTTGGAACTACCAATGATACAAATCAAATATCAACAAGCTTTACAGTAGTTCTTCACTAATAGCCTTTACTTACATGATGCACAAGTCTAAACATTACTTACTTGGTAACTCAAAACAATTGACAAGTATCAAATTACTCAAGACAGTGATCTACAAGACTTATGTAAGCATTTTATACCACTACCACATGCATAGCATTTTCTGTTCCAACCAAACACCAATCAACTTATTTGAACAACTCTCCAAACAAATATAAGTGAAGCAAGAGAGTACTTTCTTCAAAAGAAACTAATAGCTCTGACAAGAGATATATGAAAACAGAGAGCTAGAAGCTTTAGCAGTAGCTAGACAAGAATACTCAACAAATATAAGTGAAGAACAAGAGTATTCCAATGAAAAAGCGGAGCGTGTCTCTCTCCCAAACAAGAGTGCTAGGATCCAACAAGTATAGAGCAGCAAACAAAAACAAAAAAACACACTGACGCTCCAAGAAAAGTACATATAATGTGAAGAAATAAAAATATAGTCTCACTAGAGATGACCTGATAGTTTGTTGATGAAGAAGGCATCCCCAAGCTTAGACGCTTGAGTCTTCTTGAATATATTGGGGAGATCCATGGGAGCTTCCCAAGCTTAAGCTTTTCACTCTTCTTGATCTTATAATATCATCCTCCTCTCTTAACACTTGAAAACTTCCTTCACACCAAAACTCAACATTTTTCTCATTAGCGGGTTAGTGCATCAAAACAAATAATCTCACTTGTTCTGTAAGGACACAAATTCATAAGCAATCATTTTCAAACATTAGCTACTGTTACTAGGCTTAAGTGATGCTCTTTCACCTTAAAAGAAACCACTCAACACTTGTAAAAGATAGAATGCAAAACAAAGACAGAATCTGTCAAAACCAGAACAGTCCGTAAAGATGATTTTTTCGGGACACTTACGTCGCTCAAATCGAAAAACTTTAGTCGTACGAAAGTTGCGTACATATCTCAGGAACACGCACAAAAATTGGCAGATTTTTTCAAATTTTCTGATTTTCTACGGCGAGAAACGGTGACGTTCCAGAAATCTGTTCCTGTGCAGTAATCCAAATATAGGTACCATCTTGTCATAAGAGACTTTTCTTGGCACAACAAAACAGCAAATAAAAGATACAAAGGAGTTTTACAGAAGTAAACATGCTCCTTGACTCAAAAAAAAAATAACAGAAAGTAAAAACAATGGGTTGCCTCCCATAAGCGCTTCTCTTTAATGCCTTTTAGCTAGGCATGAAACATGAATCAAGTATTGTCAAGACTAGAAACATCAACATCATCAAAAGCTTCATCAAAAACACAGCTTGTATTTTTAAGTTTAGGGATTCTTGAGAAGAAAATTTAAACAAACCATTGCATGATTCATTAACTAATCCACGAAATTCTTTCTCAGTTTCAAACAAATCAACAAATGTTGGTTTCGGTTTAGGCACTTTGGGCACATATATGAATTTCTTCCCCTTG
The DNA here is from genome assembly GCA_947311845.1 of Poa pratensis. Lineage (NCBI taxonomy): Eukaryota > Viridiplantae > Streptophyta > Magnoliopsida > Poales > Poaceae > Poa > Poa pratensis. The sequence continues at coordinate 37,161,950 of CAMZMU010000078.1, forward strand.
TCTAATAGATGCTCTTGCTTTTTAGTTTTAAGTGAGGAAAAAGTAGAACTCAAAGTATCAATAACCTCCTCTAATTCTCCAATCCTAGAATTTTGATTATCATGGATAGCACTAGTTTCTAAAACAGTAACCCTTCTGTTAATTTTTCCAAAAGATTCACCAAGTTTACTAGTACTATCATGGAGCTTTTCTATCTCATTGATCTTATCAATACTTGGAAGGCTTTTCTCTATAGATTCTAGTTTTTTCATGACATCCTCAAGAGAAATTTCAATTTTAAATTCATTAACAGGTGGTATCCCAACTAGACTTTCAATGATGTAACTAGCTTCTAAAGCAGGGGTACCTAGGAAGTTCCCTCCTGTTAAAGTGTCCAAAACATACCTATACCAATTGGTGATGCCAACATAAAAATTCCTAAGAAGGATTGTAGTGGAATGTTTCTTAGCACACCTATGATGAGCATTACTAATTCTATACCAAGCATCTTTCAAACTTTCTCCCCCTTGTTGCTTAAAAGTACGAACCTCAACCTCAGGAGATGAAGCATAATACGCAGAACCAGACATGATGACTAAACAAAAAGATAACAACTCAAAATTAACTAAGTGCAGGAATTTTTTTTTTGTGTTTTTGGGTTTTAACAGCAAACAAGATAAAATAAAATAAACTAAGCAAGACAAAAACAAAGTAATGAGATTGGAAGTGTGAGACTCCCCTATCTGGAGATTCCAGTGTCCCCGGCAACGGCGCCAGAAAAATGTCTTGATGGCGTGTTAACGGTAGAGTGTTTTATTACTTCCCAGCAACAGCACCAGAAGATCTGCTTGTTGACCGTGACAACACACGTTCGTTGGGAGACCCCAAGAGGAAGGTATGATGTAGTGCAGCAGCAGTTTTCCCTTGAAATATGACCAAGGTTTATCGAACCAGGAGGACACGGAGGTTCTTCAGAAGGTTGTCAGCGGCGCAACTGACGTGGAACCTGCACACAACACAAGCAAACTACTTTGCCCCAACGAAACAGAGAGGTTGTCAATCTCTCCGGCTTGCTGAAAACAAAGGATTAAACGTATTGTGTGGAAAACAGTAATGAGTGCAGAAAGTAACAGAGAACAAATGATTGCAGTTGGTGGTTTTATCAGTATGAGGAAATGGACCGGGGTCCACAGTTCACTAGTGGTGTCTCTCCATAAAAGATAACTAACATGTTGGGTAAACAAATTACAGCTGGGCAATTGACAAATAATGAGCGCATGACAATGCAATATATGACAAGATGATTATTATGAGATTTAATTGGGCATTACAACAAAGTACATAGACTTGCTATCCAACGCATCTATGCCTAAATAATCCACCTTCCGGTTAGCATCCGCACCCCTTCCGGTATTGAGTTGCAAACAACAGATTATTGCATGAAGTAAAGTGTGTAATGTAAACAATGCAAATGACACGTAGACAATGCATCATTGTTTTATCCCTAGTGGCAACAGCACATCCACAACCTTAGTCGTTTCTGTCATCTCGAGCCCAGATTACTGGAGGCATGAACCCACTATCTAGCATAAATACTCCTCTTGGAGTTACAAGCATCTACTTGGCCAAAGCATCTACTAGCAACGGAGAGCATGCAAGATCATAAACAACATAAATAGATAGATTGATAAACAACTTGCTCATAGTATCAATATTCATCGGATCCCAGCAAACACAACATGTAGCATTACAATAAGATGATCTTGATCATGTTAGGCAGCTCACAAGATCTAAACATGGAGGTACAAGGTGAGAGACAACCATCTAGCTACTGCTATGGACCCGTAGTCCAAGGATGAACTACTCACGCATCACTCCGGAGGCAGGCATGGCGGTGTAGAGGCCTCCGGTGAGGATCTCCCCTCCGGCAGGGTGCCGGGAAGAGCTTCAGAACCCTCCCGATCTAGGGTTGACGACGGCGGCGGTGACGAAACTTTTCGTGGAATATGATCGGTGTTTTTAGGGTTTTCGGGACATCGGGAATATATAGGCGAAAGGGCGGCGTCGGGAGTCTCGTGACCCCACTCCGTCTCCCCTTCTGGCTTCTGGAGTCTTCCGATGAGATATTTGCACACGTTGATTTTCGTCCAATTCCGAGAATATTTTGCGACAAGCTTTTCCGAAAGAGAAAAACAGCAGAAAACAGGAACTAGCACTTCGGCATCTTATTAATAGGTTAGTCCCAGAAAATGCATAAAAAATCTATGAAGTGTAAATAAAACATGTAGCAATTGGTATAATAACAGCATGGAACATCAAAAATTATAGATACGTTTGAGACGTATCATGGCGCATATGTGGATATGCGCCATAGAATTGTCTTTTCTATTTTTTTTATTTTTTTTATTTTGTAGAAAAAATCTTCTTTTTGAAATAACTTTTTTCCTTTTGGATTTATTTATTGATTTTTTATCATTTTCTTTTCTTGTTTGCAAAACTGAAATGGCGATCCAGGGGGGTGGGATCTTTTTCAACAATTCTGTGGCGCATGGGGCCACATGCGCCACAGAAATGACTCTTTCTGTGGCGCATGGGGCTAGGTGTTCTGTGGCGCACCTAGCCCCATGCGCCACAGAAAGGGCACCCACCCAATCATTGGTAGTGGGGCCCACCATATTTCTGTGGCGCGTGGGTCTAGATGCGCCACGGTATCTAGACCCATGATTTCTGTGGCACATGGGGTTCCGTGCGCCACATAATTCCAAATTTTCGGTGGCGCATGCAAAACAATGCGCCACAGAAAATATTTCTGTGGCGCATGGCTATTTGGTGCGCTGCAAAAAGTGATCCACCTATAGCTAGTTCCTAGTAGTGTGCCTTGCAGCGTAGTTTAGGTGGTAGATCTAATCAACTTGATTAGAGCTATATGAGATTAGAGAGATCTAATTCTCAACACATGAGATCTAACTAGAGAGAAATTAGAGCAACGTCTAATTAGAGCGTCGTCTAATTGCACAATGTCTCAAGAGAGAGGAACTGTGCAAACTTGTGTAATTGTGTGTTCTCCTTGGGGGAGAGGGGGGGGGGGGGGGGTATAAGAGGGGGGGGGGGTGTGCGCCGGCTCTCCCCCAAAACCTCCTCTCTTTTACTTTTTGACTTTTGCCTTTTTTCCTTTTAATTCTTTCCTAGTCCAATTAGGATTCCTTTAAATCTCCAATTTGAACAAGGAAAGAGAGGAGAAGGTGGTAGTGCACCGGCCAGGGAGGTGGGGCCTAGCCGGCCGACCCACACCAGGTGCGGTTGGGCACCCAGGGCTCCCCCTTCCTCCTCTAGCACTCCCCCCTTATTGGCAAACCTCCGAAACTCTTCCGGAACCTTATATACTCTATAGATAAAATCATCGACTCTATCCACTGATGTCGGAAACACTTCCCGCATCTCGGAACATCTCATGTTCACCATATTTCTCTCTCAGGAATTTCTGACCTAAATCGGCAATATTTCCCTCTCATGATAACTTCACCGGAACACCTCTGAATCACTCCGGAGTTGTTCCTGTGACATCAGAGCTACTCCGACCACTTCTCATAACCACTAAAACTACAACTTTATTCTCTCAATAAAAGATTGACTCACATCTTAAGTGTGTGACCCAAAAAGTTCGTTAACACATAGACATATCCCGGGAGCTTACCAAACAATAGCCAGCATTGGGACTTAGACGTTTGTAGTGGCTCTAATGTATTAACGAGTGAACGACAGAAACTCTTTATGTTTCTCATTACGCTAATCCCCTTACGTACACGATACCAATGATATCACGAGGCTGAGATAATGTGCTCTAGTGTGATCAAGACCTTTTGATCATAACACATACAAAACTCGTTTCCGATATCATTCTCTTTTCTCATTCCGTATTATCATTGTCCTGTGATAAATCACACTGTGTCTGGCCAGATGATTGGAGTGACATGATAATACTGAGATGGCCTAGAGGATGTATGTCTCCATCGTCCTAAGGAGTAAGTACCATTCTTGAACTATCTCCGCTCCTATATACTTATTCTAGTTCACACCCAATAGTCACCGTTATATTCCCAGTGACGGCAAGACGTGTGATGACTATCAAGGTATAGGAATATAACAAATGAAAACTCTGTACGATCAATTGCTATTCTTCATTTTTGACGATTTGTCTCATAGCAAGATCATAGGATGGGTCGGTTCAGTACTATTATCATTCCGATAATAAACTCCTATAGTTATGTGACTTATACAAAGTTTATGATCCTGAAAACATGATCATCTAATAACAAGATAGTCTAGTCTTAGAGATAAGATCAGGAAATCTTTTACTTTGTTCATATCTCTACACATGCAATGGAGGTTTTCCTCTTGAATACTTTGTAATCGCTATTCTCAAGTGCCCAATGCAGTTGTAGCATAAAGATATAAACGATTAATAATAAACTTAGAGATAAAATAATACTAAATATTATTGTCTCTAGGACATATCTCCAACACTGACAGCTTGACAATATGATATCATGTCAATGCAATGACACTTCATGTTATTATATCATTTCAGATAGTTGATCCATGTATGGACCCTTTGCGACTCTTGAATTGAAATCTTTTGTAAACAATCTTTAATAATGCAATAATGGGCTATATGCGCGATACACATGCCAAGGTAATCCCTTTTTCAAAGAAAAAACATATGGGAAATGATTAGATAAATTAGCTTATTCCTTGCAATGGATCCCGATCAGCCAAACATTTGACACCCACCAAACGCAACATCTCGAGAGTTCTACAAAATGGCCAAAACAATTCTATCAACTGGCAACTCTTAAAGTGCGGTGGTTTCGCTGTAACCAAAGCTCACAGGAAACCATGATGATAAGGTAGCTGATTACCTTGGGGTTCACCTACGGTTTGGAGGATAGAAGGCCCCAACGGTCAATTAGAGCATCTCCAGCCGTGCCCTTCTAGCCTCTCCATCGGCTCAATAGGTGTCCGGACACGCAAATGGCCCCCAGCAACACCTCCCATAGGCCTGGATTGCCTAATATGTGTCTAACAACCCCTTGTTCACTCCAACCTTTGAGCCCGGTTCAGAGGTATCGGAAAGCCCCGAAACACCCCTCCGACAGGAGGGCCAAACCTTTCATCGACAAAGATGTATAACCTGTATAATTGCGCCCACTCACCTTCTCCATTCCTGAGGTGTGCGCTGCCTCTTCTCTACCGGTGACGTTGCAGCTTCCCCACACGTTGTTGGCATTAAACAGACACGTGCCCTACCAAACAACTATCGCTTCCCGTTTTACCACTATTACCCATCCGGACGAGGTTAAAGCCCCTATAAAATGGTCCGTCATGTGGCCGTCTCCCGCTGTGTTCATATTTTGCCATCATAAAGAAAAGAATGGATCGCCACCTCGCCACGAACTGGACCACTCTGGCCGCAGCCGCTCACATAGGCGCCACCACCACACCCAACTTCTCCGCCTTTAGATGACGACGCCAAAGAGGAGGTGGTGGAGGAGGAGCAGGAGATGGAGGAGGGGAGGAGCTGCCACTCTGGTTCACGAAGTAGGCCACCCTGCTGGCCACCTATGGCAGTGCGCACCTCGAGTGTCTCGAACAACAACTGTGGGAAGTCGCCGCCCAATAGACTTAACGAGCTCATCGACAAGCATGTTTTGAAGATCGCTGTTGCCACATCAGCAAGGGAGACGTCGACTCGTCAGTTCATGGCGGACGAGCGGGCGCTGAAAACGCAATTTGAAACCATGCACGCTGCTTGTCTGCGGATGAAGGAGGCGGACCACAGGGCGACGTGCGAAACTGCGGCGGCTAGGAGGCTGGCACGCGAACGACAGTCCATGCACCAGCAAGCGTGTACGGCGGCGAGGCTGACTGCAACGGTGAGCCGGCGGTTATCGACCTAGATTAGGTTTAGTTTTTAGTTTAAATTTCTTTGTAAAATGTACTTAACTATTAATGAAATTCGAGACGTTTGTATAAATTTGAGTGTTCAATTTTTCTAAAAAATTATGTGGGATGCCGCTGGTAGCTGCCCCTTTGTGTTTGGACAAGTACCCGACACTCCCAAAACAATCACCATTTTGAGGTGCCAAACACATTTTCAGGACGCCAGTAGACATGCTCTCAGGCTATTGAAATTGACCCATCCGGCCAGGTTGAGAGCGCTGAGCTGATAATTACCTAAGGTGAGCTTTTGCATGGGGAGAGTGTTTTTTTTTTTTCCGCTCCCGGGTGTATATGCCTCCTTTCGAATTTCAAAAAAAATTATAGAAAATATTTGCACATAGATTTTAACGTCCACAAAGTCGTTTCATAAGAAGCTGACATTTTATGACTTGTGTAAAAAAGACAAACTTTGATGCTAAAATATCTTCACATGAGACTCTTTTTTTGTTCTTAATATAGACTATAAAGAATCCCGGTTTTCCACGAAACGACTTTGCGCACATATAGGATGTGAATATGTATCCGTGAAATTTTATTCACTATTTTTCGATATTTCAAACTATGTTTTTAAATACGGGGTGTCCAAGGGATTTCAATTTTACATGCAGCTTGCGTATTTGCATTCTTATCTCCTAAGAGTCAATTTACACTTAGATAAAAGAATCTTGAGCCGATATGGCGAAGGTAATAATTAATGGTACAAGCATATTCGTATAATATAAAATATGCTAAAATATGTTTGTTGCATGCATTATTTACCACAGATCGATGCATGCGGACATGCATGTCTCAGCATATGTGTAAAGCAACAAGATATTTACGGTAAGAGCTCGCTAGGCCGATAACGACTATGATTTTTGCATGAATATGCACTGATCAAATCATGGAGAGAGATATACTCTTCGCCACGTAACCCGGTCGGCTAGCTACATGCATGCACAAATCAGAAACCGACTGATATTCTTTTCAGCGAGGATCTATTGATATTTTGAAAGTCCAACAGTTCTTTTATTTGCTTTTTGTATGAGAATATAAATAATGCGATACACACGTCGGCAAAGCATTATATGAGCTTCCAAATGTTTATTTTGAACGAATCCAAGCAAAACTTGAGTGGTTCGAATGCTTAATTAATTAAGAGAAGAGGAAGCGAACACTAATGTTATAGTTGCGTATATGCTAAATTATTATCTATAATGATCCAAAGTGGCCGAAAGGCTCCACGTCGAGGGGCCATTGCCAAATTCTTCAATCTCTTTCTTAACTTGCATTCTTCCGAATCTAATCACTTGATCGGTAGATCCTCTTTGGGCAAAGAACCCATACACCATATATTAAAGTCAATCAACCCTTAAAATTAAAACACAAGTGTTTGGAGTAAATCAAGGTTGTCTGCCTCCTACACTCATCGACGGCGCGTCATAAGCGAAGCTTGATACTGTTGAAAATATAAGCAATTAGCTATTGATTTAATCCGCGAAAACAGTAAATAGTTTATGACTAGAATAACCAGAATTATACTAATCATGCGATCTACTTGAATAGTAGATAAATAGAACGAATCTAAAGCAACTACTACAAGCAGAAACTGTAGCAGTATCGTAAACAGGAAGATCAAGTAATCATACGGTGCAGCGGCAGCCGAAGCGTTGGCGTTGCTGTTGTCGCCCATGTCGTCGATGAAGAGGCTGCCGATGTCGGGGAAGAAGTCGTCGTTGGGGAAGAACTCGATGCCAGTAGTCGCGCGAGTGCGCTCCCAAAAACCTGATCGCCCCTCTCCCGTACAGGATCACAAGAGGCGGGGTTCCGGAGGCCTACTGTCCCTTCAACCGGTGCACGCCGGAAGACGGGATGGAGAAGACTTGGAAGACGGCGGCGCAAGGTTTTGGAACGGTGGTGCGAGACCATGTGTTGCGTATATGTGCCAAAATTGGCTTGGTTCGGTTTTATATAGTGCAGGTTGGGAGTCAAAGCAGCCCTCATAAACGCGTCCGTTTATGATTTAGAAACTGCCGTATTAAACACGTCCGTTTATGAATTAAAAACGGTCACAATAAACGTGTTTGTGAATCAGAAACGGCTGTATTAACCGTGTCTGTTAATGAATTAGAAACGGCCGTAATAAACGTGACCGTTACTAATTAATCAATGACTCAGAAACAGCTGTATTAACCGTGTCTGTTAATGAATTAGAAACGGCCGTAATAAACGTGACCGTTACTAATTAATCAATGACTCATTAATTTTCCCAATTAACAAAATATAATAATGTGCCAATGAGAATTTCTGAATTTATCTTGGGCTAGTAAATACTAGTAAATTCCAACAATCCCCCACAAAGTCTCATTGGCTCATATCTCATCATTCAGTTCCAAAACATTGTTTTATATACCGGTACTCAGTGGAGACTGTTAAGTTGAACTTCCACTTAGAAACTTATGCTACACTAGATCACAACTTGGATAGTGGACTATGCCTTGAACTACAAGTTTGCTGCGACTTAGTTTCACACAAGCCCTTGACCAATACTGAGCTGCCGCAAGGCTTCCCCGCGGGTGGAGCTTATGCGTCATACTCCAAGACCTTTCATGAGTTTATTAAAGAGCACCCAACTCTCACGGACTGCGACGTTTAACAGTCAGACTCATATAGGTGTATTCCTCAAGAGATGCTCTGCAGGACAACATCTCCGCTTATAAAAGTAAGCCACTTGGAATACATTAAGATAAATATCAACCTGCCATACAGAATAGAAGAGTATTGCATCTTCATGGAGTGGGAAATATAATATAAGGATACTCTCCTCTCAGCTGCCCAACAGCTTGTCTCCCACTTCTAATTCACGGGATCTCCGATCACATAGAGTAGGTTACCACTGTGGACAACTCATACCGTGGGTCTCAAACCCATCTCCCTCGATGCACTATCTATCACATTACGTGATAAACCCTTTGTGAAGGGATCTGCCAAATTCTTAGACGTTTGGATATAATCCAACGCAATGACTCCGGAGTTCTTTAATTTTCGGACAGATTTCAATCTCCTCTTCACATGCCTTGATGACTTCATATTATCCTTAGAACTTTTAATCTTGTGTATCACAGTTTGATTATCACAGTTCATAAGGATAGCGGGTATTGGTTTTTCAACCACAGGTAAGTCCATCAAAAGCTCTCGAAGCCACTCTGCTTCAACAGTGGCTGTGTCCAACGCTGTGAGTTCTGCTTCCATAGTTGACCTCGTTAAGATGGTCTGCTTGCAAGACTTCCAGGAAACAGCTCCACCACCGAGTGTAAACACATAACCACTCGTGGCCTTAATCTCATCAGCATCAGATATCCAATTTGAATCACTATAACCCTCCAGTACCCTCGGGTATCCAGAGTAGTGAATTCCATAGCTCGCAGTGCCTTTTAAATAACGCATAACTCTCTCGAGCGCATGCCAATGATCATCTCCCGGATTAGAAACAAACCGGCTCAACTTGCTCACAGCAAAAGAGATGTCAGGCCTCGTGGCACAAGCCAAATACATAAGCGAGCCAATAATCTGAGAATATCTCAGTTGATCTCTAGCAGTCTGTTGATTCTTTCGAAGCAACACACTAGGATCATATGGTGTCGGAGAAGGCTTACAGTCGTCATACCCGAATCGACTCAAGACCTTTTCCACATAGTGAGACTGAAGCAGTGTAATCCCACCATCACCATCTCTCAGCAGCTTGATGTTCAAGATAACATCGGCTACTCCTAGATCCTTCATCTCAAAGCAACGAGATAAGAAATCCTTAACCTCCTTGATTAGATCAAGGTTGGTTCCAAAGATCAGTATGTCATCGACATACAGACAGAGAATAACTCCCTCGCCCCCACCATAGCGATAGTACACACATTTGTCAGATTCGTTTATAATGAAACCTGCAGCAGTTAAAGTTCTTTCAAACTTTTCGTGCCATTGCTTAGGAGCTTGCTTAAGGCCATATAAGGACTTCAACAACTTGCACACCTTTGCTTCCTGACCAGGTACTACAAAACCATCGGGCTGATCCATGTAAATTTCCTCGTCTAACTCTCCATTTAGGAAAGCTGTCTTCACGTCCATTTGATGAACGAGAAGCCCATGCGAGGCAGCCAATGAAAGTAGCACTCGAATCGTGGTCAGTCTAGCCACAGGTGAGTAAGTATCAAAGAAGTCTTCACCTTCTTTCTGGGTATAACCCTTGGCCACAAGCCGCGCCTTGTACTTCTCAATAGTACCATCAGGCCTAAGCTTTTTCTTGAACACCCACTTACATCCTACAGGTTTACACCCATAAGGACGATCAGTGACTTCCCAGGTTCCGTTAGCCAAGATGGAATCCATCTCGCTACGAACAGCTTCCTTCCAGTAGTCAGCATCAATAGATGCATAGGCTTCTGAAATGGTACTAGGGGTGTCATCAACAAGGTACACAATGAAATCATCACCAAAGGACTTTGCAGTCCTCTGTCTCTTGCTCCTAACAGGAGCTTCATTGTCATCCTCCACAGGGTTATCAGTGTGTTCTATCGAAATGGTAGGTTCAGGAATAACAGCTAATTCCTGACTAGATGTGCTAGGTATCTCCTGATTTGATGAGCTAGGCATACCCTTCATGGGAAAGATATCCTCAAAGAAAGTCGCATCCTTCGACTCCATAATCGTACCAACATGAACGTCGGATACCTCAGATTTGACTACCAAAAATCTATAACCAACGCTATGAAAAGCGTAGCCCAGAAGAACACAATCCACGGTTTTTGGTCCAAGCTTGCGCTTCTTGGGAATTGGAATATTGACTTTCGCCAAACAGCCCCAAGTACGTAAGTAAGAGAGTTTCAACTTTTTCCTTTCCCATTCCTCAAATGGAGAAACAGTTTTATCTTTTATGGGAACTCGGTTTAGGACATGACAAGCTGTCAATAGAGCCTCCCCCACCATGCCTGAGACAGTCCCGAAGTGTCTAACATGGCGTTAACCAAATCAGTTAGAGTTCGGTTCTTTCTTTCAGCCACTCCATTTGACTGAGGCGAGTAGGGAGGCGTCCTCTCATGTATTATACCATGTTCCGCACAAAACGAATCAAATTCATTGGAAAAATATTCTCCACCACGATCAGACCTTAGCCTTTTAATCTTTCGATCAAGTTGGTTCTCTGCTTCAGCTTTATAGTTTTTGAAGTAGTTTAAAGCCTCATCTTTTGTTTTCAGAAAATACACATAACAATATCTAGTGGAGTCATCAATAAGCGTCATGAAATATTTCTTTCCGCCTTTTGTCAACACGCCATTCATCTCACAAAGATCTGAATGTATAAGTTCCAGTGGCGCCAAGTCTCTTGCCTCCGCAGCCGTATGAGACTTGCGAGGTTGCTTAGCTTGCACACACACTTGACACTTGGAACCTTTGACAGTAGTGAATTTCGGAATTAAATCCAAATTAGCTAGCCGCGTCATGCAACCAAAGTTAATATGACAAAGTCGTGAATGCCAAACATTATATTCAAATTCGTGACAAATATGATTAATAACTTTGGTGCAAATATCTGACAAAGATAGGCGGAACAAGCCTCCGCACTCATAGCCTTTACCAACAAATTGTCCATACTTAGATATTACAACTTTATTGGACTCGAAAACCAACTTATAACCATCTCGACACAGAAGAGATCCGCTAACGAGATTTTTATTGATGGAGGGCACATGATGAACGTTCTTCAGGCGCACGGTCTTCCCCGAAGTAAACTTCAGATCGACCGTACCAACACCACGAACAGAAGCATGTGAGTTGTTCCCCATCAGCACGGGAGAAGTCCCTGTGACCTGGTAAGAAGAAAACATGGAAGCATCAGCACAAACATGTACATTGGCACCAGTGTCAATCAACCATTCAGGAGAATGACAAACTGAAAGAATGGTAGGAAATATACCGTACCCAGATTCCTTCATCTCAGTGTCGCCGATGACAACATTGGCAGTCTTGCCGCTGTTCTCCGATGTGCGAAGCTCATGGCGGTTAGGACAGCGAGGTGCCCAGTGATTCGGATCACCGCAAACATGGCATGCTCCCTTCCTTGGCTTATTGTTGTTCTTCTTGAAGTTGGTAGACTGTGAAGGCTTGTGCCTATCGTCAGACTTGCCTTTACCCCCAGATTTGTTCTTGTTAAACTTGGGCTTGTGGGGCGCTGGTAATTCTTCTTCTGTACCACATGGGCACTAGAACCAGCCTCAGCAACTCGAGCACGTGTATCCTTTGCTCTCGCCTTCTCTTCAACATCAAGCGACCCAATGAGATCCGAAACGGAAAACTCTTGTCTCTTGTGTTTCAGAGAAGTAGCAAAGTTGCTCCACGAAGGTGGAAGCTTGGCGATAATGCCACCGGCAACAAACTTGTCCGGTAAATTACACTTAAAGTGCTCAAGTTCCTTAGCGAGTGACTGTATCTCATGAGCCTGCTGTACAACAGAGCGCTCATCAGTCATCTTGTAGTCATAGAATTGCTCCATGACGTACAGCTCGCTGCCAGCGTCCGAGGCACCAAACTTGGCCTCGAGCGCATCCCACATGTCCTTGCCGTTATCAAACGACATATACGAGTCCACAATGGAGTCGTCAAGAACACTCAGAAGGGCACCCTTGAAAAGGGTATCGAGCTTCTCAAAAGCTTCCAGTTGTTCAGCATTGAGATCGCCCTCAGGCTTGCCTTTGGTGGCAGCATAGCAGTTACTGTTTTGAAACCAGTAAACTGCTCTCATGCGCCACCGTTTATACTGTACCCCTTTGAAGGGAAACGGCCTCATAGACGCGAGAAAGCCAGGCGCAGCAAATTGCCTATAATCAGGTTTTTGGATTGTTGAAATATAAGCAATTTAGCTATTGATTTAATCCGCGAAAACAGTAAATAGTTTATGACTAGAATAACCAGAATTATACTAATCATGCGATCTACTTGAATAGTAGATAAATAGAACGAATCTAAAGCAACTACTACAAGCAGAAACTGTAGCAGTATCGTAAACAGGAAGATCAAGTAATCATACGGTGCAGCGGCAGCCGAAGCGTTGGCGTTGCTGTTGTCGCCCATGTCGTCGATGAAGAGGCTGCCGATGTCGGGGAAGAAGTCGTCGTTGGGGAAGAACTCGATGCCAGTAGTCGCGCGAGTGCGCTCCCCAAAAACCTGATCGCCCCTCTCCCGTACAGGATCACAAGAGGCGGGGTTCCGGAGGCCTACTGTCCCTTCAACCGGTGCACGCCGGAAGACGGGATGGAGAAGACTTGGAAGACGGCGGCGCAAGGTTTTGGAACGGTGGTGCGAGACCATGTGTTGCGTATATGTGCCAAAATTGGCTTGGTTCGGTTTTATATAGTGCAGGTTGGGAGTCAAAGCAGCCCTCATAAACGCGTCCGTTTATGATTTAGAAACTGCCGTATTAAACACGTCCGTTTATGAATTAAAAACGGTCACAATAAACGTTTGTGAATCAGAAACGGCTGTATTAACCGTGTCTGTTAATGAATTAGAAACGGCCGTAATAAACGTGACCGTTACTAATTAATCAATGACTCAGAAACGGCTGTATTAACCGTGTCTGTTAATGAATTAGAAACGGCCGTAATAAACGTGACCGTTACTAATTAATCAATGACTCATTAATTTTCCCAATTAACAAAATATAATAATGTGCCAATGAGAATTTCTGAATTTATCTTGGGCTAGTAAATACTAGTAAATTCCAACAGATACTGGCCCTAGACATCTGAATATGTCATATCCAAGAAAACATTGTTGACGTGGCAACCGAGAAGTCATCCGTTGAAACCAAATCAACATCCCATAGAAGAAAGCGAAGAAGAGGGTTTGACGACCAGTCGACCACCCCAGATCCGTCACACGGCCCCTGGAGATCCAACCTCACTAGGTCCCAAACGAAGTTGAAGCTGGTCAAACCTTACTGGTCGGAGAAGAAGCCAACCGACAAAGACACAAACACCTCATGCAAAACAGGAAGACAGAACCAAATACACCAATTGACACGAGTTGCGGCCAAAATTAAAACGAGATGGACCACGAGTCGGGAAAACCTTATTCACATTTCGCATGGCGCTGCCATCGCTCCATAGAGCTGCCGTCGGAAAACAAATACTAATCCTAATAAACCTAACTACAACGTCGCAAGGCCGATCGAAGGTCCATGTCCACATGCACCCCCGCCGCCAGTGGGGACCCATGCATGGGCTTGATGGCAGGGTGTGGTGGAATGGGTCACTTCATGTCGCCCTTCTTTCCGCGCCCGAAGAGCACTTTTGAGTCGGTTTATTTTTGTACTCCCTCCGGTCTGGTTTAGTAGTCCTGCACATGTATCTAGATCATCAATTTGATCTATATAAAATAAATTATATAACACAAAAATTATGTCATTGGAAAATATAAATTTGTAGTTTCTGATGATATATTTTATGTAATATATAATTCCTATTAAGTTGGTCAAATTGACGACCTAGGTACACGCGCATGACTAATAAACCGGACCGAAGGGAGTAGCTATGAATAGAAAGTAACATGATTGGTCGACTTAATGGAAGTTAGTTAATTATTCCTTATCTTTTGATTGTTAAGTTTCTGCCATATACTTAGGTATATATTCTCAATTAGCTAGGTCGGTAGGAGCTAGTTTGACAAATGGTAGAGATGGGCATGCATTAACCACTAAATTAATTCACGGTAATAATACTATGATTTTGGCGAAATTCCAAACATGTGAAGCACACCGTCGAGAAACTGTAGCGATTGCGACTAGCGTCTACAAACGGCCCGGGAAAAGGTAGCTAGGAGAGAAAAGGCTATATGTATAGATGTACTTTAAGAGATGATGTGCACTAGTGCATCTCAAGCTTTTAGCTAAATACAGCGTGATGGTTGTGTGCATTCTCGAGCTAGCTAGTTGGTGGGAAAGCAATGCGAATCGGGAAGAACAATTAATCACTGGTCAAATAAACAGACTGGAGAAAGACAATCCAAGTAATTCGAACATGCATTTTTGTGGGAATACTCTACTCGTACTCTATGGACTCGACTTCTTTTCGAGAAAATATATTAATTTACGGTCTAAACGTAAGACATGACAAGACATGGCGATTGACTTCTATACTTACTGTATATACCATGTTAAATGTGTACAATTGTCCTCTTGTGTTTTGGTTGATAACCCACGTAAAAAAAATTCCCTTCAACATTTACAGACTTAACATCTCTTTTCTCACTAAGAACCGGGATTGGCCGGTGGTTCCTCTCCCTTCCATGTGGCAACCTTTCATTCTATGATTTCTCTTCCAGTCGTTTTCCTGGTGCTCCCATTTTTCTTACAAAAACTGCAGCCTGGAATACAAAACACAAGTGACCGGACAACTTTGCCAAAAAGAAAAATGTCACTGGCGGTGCTAGAACAAATTAATCGGTAACTCCCAATGTACAGCGAATGTTTGAGTTTATTCCAACTCCAAATCAAGCATTGCTTCTACAAACATATTACTCCACCGATATATCTATGAAATAACCAACTACAAGTCTTTCAAGTTTCAGAATGCTCAACCAAAGTAACCTTGACACTTTTTTTTCTATCTTGTTTTTAATATAAAAGCTGTGTGCATCATCATGATGCAGAGTCTGGGGTTTTGCTCCCATTTTGAAAAAAAAAAACAAAGCGTTGCAATCAATTTCAGTAATACCAAAGATATTGTTTATTGTTCAACCAATGTATGAAACTAATGAAAGACTAACTTCAAAACTGCAATAATCTATCTAACATGATCATGGCGCTATCCAGTGAAGTGTTTCAACAAAAAAGCCCATACCCATTTAACTTTTTTGCCCACTTACTTTCAAAATAGCAAACTAAGATGAATAGTCTCCAAGCCATACGCATATGCATGCTTTGTATAGAAGAGATCATACATGAAGTGGGTAAACCCAAATTCTTTTAGGTAAAAAGGCAAACTCTATTACATCAACATAGAGTTAACAATGCCATTATAAGGAAGAGCAGTTATAACCAGTTGTGCTCGATGAAACCAAATGTATCGAACACCATGAGATCTAGCTAGCTTAGAAACACCATGTTTTGCCTTTACTGATCTGCAGAAAACTACACTCGAGTAGTTGCTAATTGACAAGTGGCAAGGACAAAACTCCCATCCTTGCTGAAGCACGCATCCGTGTTCTAGAAAGATAAGATATACAAGCCTAACCGTGTCAAGTACGATATCAATCTACATCAATACATGACATATGTTACCATGTTGTTTATCTCTTTTGTCCAGTTTTTTTTTTTTAAATACAGTGGCCCCCAACCTCTACACCCGCTGATGCACATAGTGATATGTTATTTATTATTCAACAATATTAAGCAAAGCCACACATCAAGGTCAAACAAAACGGCTAACAAAAAAATAAAGGAATAACAGAGTAAATCCAAGATAGATCTACCTCGCAAACAGCTCCTTCAAATTTTGACCACAAACTCTAAGACAAGTGACCAAACAACGAAAAGTACTTTTCTCCCATACGAATCCTTTAATAAGGGATTGCCGCACACGCCGATGTTGATGAGTCCTACCAAAGGTTGAAGTCTCAGGATTTTCATCCCGAAGCCGAACTTCGAGCCACCACTTTCAACATGGGCATGACACGTACATTTGACTTTGTCTAATGCGGTTGGAGGCGAGAACATGTTTTCTGCAAAGAGAAAGCTTATACTCGTCGTTGAAAGGCAACCTCACTACAAGTTGATGATAGTCACTAGCCAGATCACTGTGCTGAGAGGCCAAAGGCTCGTACCGGCCAATGAAAAAACACGGTAAAATTATTGAGGACCTTGTCACCCCACTTCTGCCACATTTTTCCTTTGATAACCGTCAACTGGAGAGGGAGAAACACACAACTAGTAGCCACGCCTCTACGCCCACGGCACGCCATGCATCTGCGTGACTAGGTCTGCCGTTTCTCCTTCCGTCCATGCAGGCTCTCTGCGAACCGCGACCAACGGACGCTGTATCACTGTGCGCATAGTGTAAAAAAAAAACTCAAATACTACCTCGATCCGAAATATAAGATGTTTTAGTTTTCTTATTCGGATGTATCTAGATGTGTGTCAGTGTATAGATTCACTCATTTTATTCCGTATGCAGCTCATACTAAAATAGCTAAAACATCTTATATTTTTTGAACGGAGGGAGTATATATGTAAAAAGGTTCACCGGATTAAAAAAATGAGAAGTGTATATATTGTTGCACGAAAGATTGCAAGTGCATACAGTACTATATGTTCTGACATATACGTGCATATTTAATTGCATACTACAGGTACCAAAATGGCCATGCCTTTAAGAGGATCCAGTGAGATCAGGACTATAATATAGCAATATATCCGAGTTGTTATTCACGTACCGACTTCGATCACCTGTGTGAAGAAATTGCCTAAAAGCAACGCAACTTTACACATGTTGTCTCGTGGCTGGGATCCATCCGCTTATCACAATTCGACACACACAATCGGAGATGGAATAGTTTTTTTTTTTTTTTTTGAGAGCCTCTCTGGTATTACAAGTTGTAGCATCTGTTTGGACACACAGGACGCACACCACACGCACACCACACACACGCACACCACACCTATGTGTCTAAACTAGACCTACACCCTATAACCCAGCACTACGTCCTGAGAGACTTGGCCGAAGACCAGAGCTTCGGTGACCGACGGGCACGTCGATCTCGCCTGTGGCACCGGAGATGGAATAGTTAACCTAATCCTCTGCGAACCAAGTAGAGACCATCGAATCGCCGACTCATGTTACGCCCTTTATTTTCCACGTAACGCGTTCAACCGATGACAATATATTCGATCAGTATATATGTATACAAAAACTAGATCTTTCATGATGGTCTAGCTAGTTGCGGAAAGGAAGAGAGATATCTCTGGTAGTAAAATAATGCGGAAAAAACAACGGATGAGGCCAATTACGTGGCAAGCCTAGCTTTACATCTAGGTCAAATATTCGCCAAATCATCTTGTGGAAAGGAAGGGAACACGGTAATGCATTTATACATTTCATCGATTAAAGTTCTGACATTATTTTTCCATACAAATATATACAGAAAGACATACCAACACCCCAGCGCCGCATATAAAGCCTTCCCATGCGCTGTCATCTCCGCTCTCACACAACGCGAGCAATGATGACATTACGAAAGATTTTTTTAATTCTTAAACTTGAAAAAACTATCTCTCAAATTGCGACCCGAATGATGGCCTGTTTTCACCATTGGTTTCGTTGCAACAAGATTTTTGAAACGAATTATCATGTGTTGATAATCATGTTTCTATCGATAATTGTCAGATTAATGTAACTTACTATCCAATTTATAGGCAGGTTACACACCCCCCCCCCCCCCCCCACCCCCCACACACACACACAAAATTATACCAATAGTTACTAGATTATATAACTTTTTTTACCAAATTGTATGATGATAACTTTAAATTGGCATTGCATTTGTATTACGAAACTCTCTCTTCCTAATCAATGAAAATGGCAAGCTTTTTTCCTCGTTTCAAAAAAAAAAGGAGACTAATTGTGCATTGTTATTTTGATCATTGTCCGTTATTAATCGAGCAGCCATGGTACTTTAATCTGGTAGTAGTGTGACGGAAAAATATATATAACACAACAAGATGAGATATAGTTTTGAAGCCTCGTCAAGATGAACATAATGGTGAAGCACTAATAGGGTGGATGATTTTTGATTTTTTGATTTTTTATTTAAGTATTAGTATTGATGATCTTAGCATAAGGTGGCGGATTCCTGGATGCATGCATATGCAGAGGTACCCGTAAAAGAAGACTAAGTTGCATGCAACTCAGGATAAAAGAAAGAGAGTTATTTTTGTGATAATAATTAATCAAAAGTCATCAATATGCAACGGGATGTTCAGTCACAACCAATTCATATTAGACAGGTCGCCGAGCAACCATGCTTTAGTCGATCGTCTCCTCTTTCACCTATTAAATTTTCTAACATTGTTTCCAAGCGAGTGCATTCAACATTCTAAGAAATGATATTTGATATAATTTTATATTCATGTACGAAATTGGAAAACCACTTTCGTGGTCCAAGAATTAATATAAATTTCATACGCTAATGAAGATTTAATTTTGACAGTTTAGTGTACTTGTACGTGGATATATAAAAAAAAATTAGTATGAACCCTATGATATTGATAGGACAGTGCATTTGGAGACTGAGCTCCACGGAGCTCTTTAAAAAAATCAAATCCGCATTTTACTGTTTCAAAAATTGGAACATGATTTTTAGATGTAGATAATGTCGACATCTACCTGTGTGAAAATCTCAATGCACAGTTCATATTATTTTAGGTTACACAAACGTGAATCTGACAAGATATCAAGTTATTCAAAATGTGTACTGTTCACAGATCTAGTCCACCCATTTGTCATTTTTGCCCAGCACAAAATATAACGAATTTCGGATTAAACTTTTGCACACTTAAAGATTATATTATTATCTACGATATTGTTTTCTGATTCTTTTAAAACTTTAAAATGTGATTTTGAACTTCTGAAATACCGAGCTTCGTGGAGCTCGGCCTCCATATCACGACACTCCGTTATGATATCCTTCTGTATCATGTAATCCACGTGTTGTTGATCAAATTTTCGGTTAAACAAAAACCTTGCAGAAAACATGTACACCATGTATTTCTGGACGAAAGGAGGTATCATTGTACTTCTGGCTTATGCATACAGAAGGCAATTTCTTGTATTTCAGACTGCGTGTCGATGTCTAAAGAGAACTAAGAACATATGCACCCGAGCATGCCACACGCAGGCGCAAGTCTAATCATCCTGTCAAATGAACCTATGTGCGAATTGATGAGTCAGTCCATAGTTACTCACAAAGCTGGACAGAATCAGAGAACCAGTCAAAACTTATCCCTATCTATATGGCATGCCATGGTATACACATTCAGATTGTTCTTCGATGATAGAGATGGGTAGAAAGATGCATGTCTAATCAACAGGAGCTTCTCCCCAATCTTAACTTAGTTCTTTTGAAAGATATGTTAGGTCTGTTCAATGTTATCCAGCAGGAACTTGGTACTTATGAATTTTCTAGCAAACCTTTTTATTTATTTTTGGTGAACTTTACAAACGGCCACACGCACACAGGCAGCGTCTACTGACGGTCGCAGAGCATGGAGATTCAGAAGCTCATTACATACTTTTCGTTCTTTATCTAAAAAAAATATACTTTTCGTTATCGATGAGAATGTTGGCGATGTGAATGACCCACACACATGGTGATAATCTAGATCCTTGTGGACCGAGATACATCCACCACACACTTAGCACCGCTTGTTAAATGTAACACTTACCGCCGAACCAAAAGTTAGCTCTCGTGTCTTTTCCTAAAGACATCTCCAACAATTAGGCGCCTACATACGCTTTCCACACGGACGAACATACTGAAGATCAGAGTCTAGGAGCCTCAAGGTTGACGAATTCACCGCTCACAACTCGCTATTGCACCGGCTGTATTTGCCCTTGTCAGCAAGGCCATCCACAAATCCATGACAGTGGCACACGGTCTTGAGGACAACAGATGGGTGCAACCACTAAATGGCAGATTCAATGGCGATGCATTGCTTCAGTACCTGAACCTCTGGCATCTGGTCATGCAGATACAATTGACCCAGCAGCCCGACACCCTTGTTTGGCGCTGGACACAAAGCGGCGTCTACTCAGCCCGCTCCTGCTACCAGGCATCCTTCTACGGTTCCATACCCAACAGCTCCTGGAAACTACTCCCTCCGTTCCAAATTAATTGACTTCCATTTACCCACATGTGGATGTATCTAGACATATTACAAGTATAAATACATCTACATTTGAACAAATGGAAGTCAATTAATTTGGAACGGAGGGAGTAACTTGGAAGACTTGGCGTCTCGGCGTGCCAAATTCTTCTTTTGGCTGGCAGATTTGGACAGATGTTGGACGGCAGATCGGCTTGAGCGACACGGTTTACCCCCACAAGGTGAGCTGCGTCCTCTGCGATCAATGCCCAGAAACTATGCAGCACATACTCGTGGACTGCCCCTTTGCCCTTCAGGTCTGGTATGAGATGCTAGCCTGGGTACGAGCCACCTGTCAGTCCCCCAGCAAGGCATCAAACTAGTGGACTGGTGGCCCATGGCAAAGTGCACAACCCCAAAACCTTTGCGTAAGGGCTTGGCATCCATGACTCTCCTCACTGCTTGGCAAATCTGGAAACAGCGAAACGCTTGCTCCTTCGACGACGTGCGTCCAAGCTGCAGTGACACCCTTTGTAAGATCAAAGATGAGGCCAATCTGTGGGCTAGGGCTGGAGCACTAGGTCTTAGGGTGCTGCTGCCAAACACTTGGGATGTGCACTGATGCACTCACATCTAGACCATGTAATCGGCCTGTCTAGGCTTGTAAAAACTCTTCTCCCTGTTCAATGAAACGAGACGCAAACCTTATGCGTTTTCTCGAAAAAAAAAATCACCTCTCCCACCAGAGAAAACTCCTATAAAATGAGATGCACATGTGGCAAACCTGAGATTTATCTCACTAGCGGGTACAACCATCCCATCCAATCAATGGTTGGTTCTCATATATCACTAATAAAAAATAACCTTAGGGACACCACACTTAGAAACATGTTCCACATCATACAAGCGAAATAACGCCTGAGAAATGAGAGGCATGCCAAAAATCGCCACGGGACTTCCACTTCGGCAATTGAGATTTGTGACTGCCCGAACAACATCTGCAACACGCATTTGAACTTTCCTATTTCCGTGGCAGCCCAAGATCCCATCGGCTCGATCTTTATATACATGGTCACTCTCGTTACTCTCACTCCACTTCCACACACTCTCTAACCTCAACCACTATTCCCACTTTCTCTCTCAATATCGATGCCACCGGTTCTCGCAACCCGCACCCTGCCCACCAGTCCACGCCATCCCACCGGCGGAGGATGTGTCGTGTCATCATCCAACTACCCCAGTCGCCACACTAGCCACATTGCCTACCACGCTAACCCTGTCACCAGTCGGTCCCGTCGCCCGACGGAGTATACACTAGTACAGAACGATACATCGGATACCCCTCTATGGAAATGACACGAGTTAGGCGACGGAAAATCGAGCTTTCTGTGCGGCCGGTGCGTACAAGCTTGACCTAGGCCGCGGCTGGCCCGCCAACATTGGCAACGGACCGTTTCAAATCTCCGTCACTCATTATATTGGCAACTGTTATTAAAATGACCCGTTCCCAATAGTTGCTTCTATGGTAACGGATAGATTTTTCGAACCGTTGAAAATGTTGACACGTGGAGGCTAGCGAAGGGGCAGATGGGGAGGTGGGCGGAGCAGACCCGCGAGTATAAATAGCGAGAGGTACCAGCAGCGGTCTCTTTGAACCCCAGTCCATCGCCTCCCATTTTCCAAACTTCGCCAGATACTCTCCGTTCAAATCCATGGCGAGAGGTACCAGCAGCGGTCGCGGCCGTGGACGAGAGCGCGGCCATGGTAGGGGCGCAGTGGCAATGCCACGCCATCGGTGTCCCCCTCTCCGTCCGCTGAAGACCTGTCCCTGGAGCTGCGCCTGAGGCTCCCGAGGGCGTTCGCGGAGAAGCTCCAAGGCATGGTGCCAAGTACCATGCATCGGAAGATGGAGGACTGCGAGAACGACAGCTGGGCGGTGAAGATGGTCGTGAGTGTCGGGGGGAATTTGTACCTCGGCCAGGGATGGAAGTCTTTTGCCCAAGCGTACAAGCTTGTGCAGGGCACTTTTTGTGCTTCGAGTTCAATGGCGACAGCAGGTTTTTCGTTAAGATCTTCGATTGTACTTTATGCCGGAGGGAGGCCCTCGTGTACAGCAACGACGAGCACGAGTCTTCATCAGCAACAGCTAGTAGTAGCGGTAGCTAGTAGTAGCATATATGTAATCGTTTACTTCATTATTAATATCAAGTCCGTATGTAGTTTAGTCATCTTTATTATTAATATATGTATCCTATGTGGTTCATTACCGTTTCATATGTGGCCTCTACATTCATATGTAATTTAGACTATCTGTAAGTAGGTTGACTTTGTCAATGGTATAATCGCAAAGGAAACGGTTGCAGTTAATAACCGTTTCCTATGTGATACCTGTGTTCATATATATATTGGCCTCCACCGGATAACCTAACACTCTCACTCTCTTCCCCACTATCCCAGTGTCTATCCGTGGCAGTGGCTCATACCACACGCCGGCACCTCCTCTCCGGCGAGATTTGTTGCTGGTAGCATCGCAGCGCATGTGGCAGATGCCGGCACCTCCTCTCCGACGAGATCTGTTGCTGGTAGCGTCGCAGCGCGTGTGGCAGATGCCGACACCTCCTCTCCGGCGAGATCTGTTGCTGGTAGTGGCACCTCCTCTCCGGCGAGATCTGTTGCTGGTAGCGTCACAGCGCGTGTGGCAGATGTTGGCACCTCCTCTCCGGCCAGATCTGTTGCTGGTAGCGTCGGAGCGCGTGTGGCAGAGGCCAGCACCTCCTCTCCCGCCGGGTGAAAGGTAAAAATCTTTGTGTGACCAGCTGTGATGCCGATGAACTAGGTTCTATATATGAGCTTTTCAGCACATAAAAAAAATCACTCACAAACATATGTAGATATTATTACAAACTAGTTCAACATAGGCATCCAATGCCTAGTGCAAATTCGCACACACATGTTCTGAAATTACAAACACTTATTGTTCAAGCACCAACTGTACAAACAAGTTCAACACCGACATCCAAGGCCTATTGCAATTCACCACCCATTCTTGCACCTGGGCAGAGCATTTCCTGCCATGTTGGACGCAGCCTGTCCTTCAGTGTCGGGGGGCTACCCCGGGTAGGGTCATGGTGTGGTATAAGCAAGGTTCAAGGTGTGGGCCGGGTTACAGTAAAAGCCGACATATCCGGATCTCTGAAGTGACCAGGGCGTTATACTGGAGCAGACCGAGATAAGCCAACCGAGGTAACCCGGGCCAGAAGAGACCGAGTTACCGAGCTGGTGCAAACCGGCGTGGGTTGACTGAGACTGGGCATCCGAGATAAGGGATCTGAGATGTCTTGACCGACATGTGTATGTCGGTATCATGTGTATTCTCTTAGGTGCAGGGAAGTTTATTCGGGAAGGGGAATCCGGCATATCTATGCCGGCTTACCGAGATGAGGCATCCTATGTCGGACGGAGGTCAGCGCTGCTGTCACATCCCGTCAGACATGGGAACGTCTGGCACGGAGGCGCCTGACACGGGCGCGTGCAGGAGGAGCGAGGTGACTGATCTCCCGTAGGCTGACCAAGGACAGAGAGCAGGCTACGAGACAGACATGCAGGCTACGAGACAGACATGGGCGTGCCATGTCCTATCTCTAGCAGAGGGTACATTCTAGCTCTGCAGGAGATGGGCATGCCGCGTCTTGTCTGTGACAGGAGTGCCACGATGACATAGCTTTGGCATGGCTACAGTGCACCGCGAGGGGTACTTTGGTAACTCGGTTTGGGCTATTAATAGAGCCTCACCCCCTCCTGCGTGAGGGACGGCCACAGAAAAAGAGAGAAGGAGGTACTGAGAGAGATTTCCCGACATAGTTCCATCTTCTACCTTGTGCTCATCCCCATTGCTGGGATCATACAGCTCGAGGAGCAGCTTTGTACGTGTGGTATTGAGATATACAGAGAGAGACAGGCAGGAGTAGGGGTTTTACCTCCTCACGAGGGCCCCAAACCTGGGTAGATCGTGTGTGTGCTTATGTTTGTGAGTTCATCTGTGTGTGCTTCTTAGCGCGCTAGCCCTTTCCAGGATCCACCAGCGTCCATCGGCCCCACTCTTAGCCATCCTATGGCATCTGCCGTGATACCACCATGACAGTTGGCGCCCACCGTGGGGCAGGCAGCGGCGCTGGCTGGTGTGATCATCCGGACGGGTTCCATCATCGACTCCGGCGAGCGCGTCGTCTGCGGGCTCATCTGCAAGCTCGGCTCGCTGAACTTCATCAGCGACAACGCGGGATGCTTCGGCAGCAGGCCGTTCCCAACGAACGGCTGCCTCGTCAGCTTCGGTACCTTCATCACCTACGTCGCCACCGAGGTTGTCTGCAAGTACCCCGAGCAGGTGCTTGTGGCTGAGGATCCTCCTGTTGTCTGCGCGGCTCGCGGACGGCGTGTCGATCGCCCCGGGGTCTGCGCCGAGGTAATGATGACCGGGACTGCGGGTGATGCTGGCAAAGGTGATGCCGGTGTACCTGCTGCCAAGTCCACCAGAACAGCAAAACTGCCGCTGGAGAGGAGGCAGAACCTCGGCGACCAGGCCGGTACGTCCCATGCACCGGTCAGGCAAGTTCCTCTCGAGGATATGATAGAGAAGCTGGCTGTGCCGGTAGTTACCGGTACAGATCCTGCTCTGGCGGAGGCCGAGTTGGAGGCCTAGCGCCAGAGCTTGCATCAGGAGGCTCTTGCGATGGCCGAGATACGGAGGGAGTTCGGGATAACTCTTCGTGAGTATAACCAAGCACATGGTTTAACCCCGGTAGCTGCTCGCCCTAGCCGCATAGAGGATGTGCGTAGCAGGGGCAGAGGTCTCAATGCCGAGATTGCTAGAGATGGTAGAGCTAGTTCCAGTAAGACTCCTAGTCACTTGTCGGTTGAAAAGCCGAAATATAGTTCCCCGCTAAAACTCTTAGAGCTGCCGAGGCAACAAGAGCCGAATTGTCAGGCTTATCCAGAGAAGCTCTCCGTAGCCAGCAGGACCGAGTTAATGAGTTGGTAACTGTGGCTACTCGGCAGAATGAGGCCTATCGTAAGGCTAACACAGTTGCGGTAGATCCGGGATTGTTCACTCGGCTAGGGGAGCTAGTGGGTCTAAGGGGCAAGCTTCCTCACCACATGACGGTGGAGATCGGGACCAGAGTGTAAACTCCGGTAAGAATAAGCAGATGCAGGCGTATGATCCGGCTTATGCCGGTAAACAGTTAGCCGGGCCAGGCAGTGCCGGCCAGGGTAAAAGCAATCCTGGTCAGGGCAATCCGAATGTCGGAAATGTCAACTCGGCTGGTCGAGGTTATCCACCTCGGTACCCGCCTCGAAATCCAGCCCAGCAGCAGCCAAGTGTTGCGCACGTTCAGCAGCCACAAGGTGGTGACCCGGTGGCTGATCGTTATGATGATGGTTACTCGGCTATGGAGAAAGCCGGTATCAGAGATATGAGGGTGCACTGGGATCCCGGTTGGGACCTCGCCAGTTGTCACCAAATGATGCACGCTACAAGTTGGACATAATCTATATGTCCGAGATGCTGGAAGAGCAAGGTCCACCTGGCCCTGCATGCTTTGGACCTCGGATCATGAGGGAGCCACCTGTGCGGCACTTTCAGTTGAGCCGAGGCTCAAAAACATATGACGGCAGCACTAAGCCGGAAGATTGGCTGACAGATTATGTGTCGGCAGTGCATATCGCGGGAGGAAACCGCCGATGGGCGGTGAGGTATATCCCGCAAATGTTGGAAGGGCCAGCCCGGATCTGGCTGAATAACTTGCGAGAGGGCAGTGTTGACTGCTGGCTGGACTTTGAAGAAGCATTTGTTAGCAACTTCTCCAGCACATACAAGAGACCGAATCGTCCTCAGCAGCTTGCGATGTGCAAGCAGAGGGATAATGAAACTGACCGGGATTACTTGACCCGGTGGAGTACTGTTCGCAATTCCTGTGAAGGAGTTGTTGAGGCGCAGGCCATATCTTGGTTTGCCCAGGGTGCCGACACGGCTCCATGCTCTGGCAGAAGTTGCAGAGGGAGATGCCGGCCACTTGGCCGAGACAATCCGGATTGCGGATAGCTATGCACTGGGTGATCCGATGCAACCCTTGCTGAACCGGTGGAACCGAATAGAAGATACCCGGTGAATAACAGACCCGGGCCAGTCAGGCAGAACGATCGCCAGGACTTCGGTAACAAGAGGAGAGAACCGGATTACAGGTATGGCTCAAACCAGGTTGCCGCGGTAAACCAAGACCAACCAGATGCCGGCAGTAGCCAGCGTCCGAAGTACAACGGCCCAGCATGGGCCAGAATCAAGAAGGAAGAAGCCATGGAGTGACCAGAGGCAGTCCTCACTTATGAGGCTATGTTGGATGGACCTTGCAGTTTCCACACCCAAGACATCGCAACCTGCAAACCATACAACTCGGCAGTGCAGCTGGTATCAGCGCACAAGGGGGGAAGGAGCTAGAGCCGGAGGAAATCAGGCGGGGGCACCTCAGAGAATTCCGCCGAGGCAAAACTTACCGCTCACCGGGGCAAATGCTATCCGGTGAATCCACCAGTTCCGAGGCAAGCAGATCCGAAACCTGTGAATCAGGTGAATGTCGGAGGAACAACAACAACGCTGGTCCCAGCAGGCAGGGAGAGTATCCCAGGGAGATTACAGAGAAGCTCATCAGAGCTATGTGGTCTTTGTGACCGAGCCAACTGACAAGAAGAGCTTGCATCGGCGTGCACTGGAGGTGAACGCAGTTATGCCGGCAGTGCCGAAGTATTTGCACTGGTCCGAGCAAGAGATGTTTGGAGCAGAAGGGATCATCCCCGAGTTATGCCAACTCCGGGAGGTTATGCATTGGTGTGGACCCGACATTCTTTGGACCCACCATCAATGTTCGGTTCACCCGAGTTCTCATTGATAATGGGAGTGCTATCAATATCATGTACCGAGACACCATGGTGAAGATGGGTATCTCGGTAAATATGCTGCAACCGAGTAGCACGACCTTCCATGGCATAGTGCCGGGTGTCTCATGTGCACCTATGGGCAAAATTTGGGTTGATGTGTTGTTTGGCACAAGGACAACTGCCGAACTGAGAGCATTCAGTTTGAGGTAGTGGACCTCGAAAGTCCATACCATGCTTTACTCGGCAGGCCTGCACTGTCCAAGTTCATGATATCAACCCATGTGGGTTACCTCAAGATGAAAATGCCAGGTCCTAATGGCATCATCACCATCTCGGGTGATTACAAGCGTGCACTGGAGTGTGCCTCGGCTGGATCGTGCTTGGCCGAGTCACTGATTATCGCTGCAGAGAAGAAGAAGATCCATGAAGTGGTGGCGTTGGCTCAGTGCGCAACTCGGCATGCCGGGTATGGCTAACCCGGAGCAGAATGCAACTTTCGAGGTGCCAAGGAGACCAAGAAGATCAATGTTGACCCGGCGTTCCGGCCACAACGTCATCATTGGGACCGGGTTAACTGAGAAATAGGAAGGCGAGCTCAGTCACTTCCTCCGTGAGAACCGGGATATCTTTGCATGGTCAAATCAGGACCTGCCAGGTGTTCCGAGGGAGTTGGCTGAGCACTCTTTGTTCGTCAGACCGGATATGAAACCGGTGAAGCAACCTATGCGACGTCTCTCGGATGAGAGGAGAAAGGTGATAGGCGATGAACTGGCCAGATTACTTGCATCTGGTTTCATCATGGAGGTGCTGCACCCGGACTGGTTGTCTAACCCGGTCCTGGTAGAGAAGAAAAAAGATGACCCGAATGTGGCCATTGTGTGGCGCATGTGTATTGATTTCACAAACTTGAACAAGGCATGTCCTAAGGATCCATTCCCGCTGCCTCGGATTGATCAAGTGATCGATTCCACAGCCGGTGTGAGCTGTTATCCTTTGTAGATGCGTATTCTGGTTTTCACCAGATACCACTGAACCCTGCTGATCAAATGAAAACTGCTTTTATTACCCCGTACGGGGCTTATTGCTATCGTGTCATGACATTTGGTTTGAGAAATGCTGGTGCTACTTACCAAAGATGTATGCAAAAATGCTTGCATGATCAAATAGGCAAAAATGTGCAGGTGTATGTCGATGACATTGTCATCAAAACTAAAGAAATCCACTCTGATTGATGATCTCAGAGAAACATTTGCAAATCTAAGGAAATTCCGGATAAAACTTAACCCGGACAAATGTACATTTGGTGTGCCGGCAGGCAAGTTACTCGGTTTCCTCGTGTCGAGCCGAGGTATCGAGGTGAACCCGACAAAAATCCGTGCTATTGAAAGCATGAGGTTACCGACATGTCTCAAGGACGTGCAGAAATTCACTGGATGTTTGGCATCCTTAAGTCGGTTTGTTAGCAGGTTGGGAGAAAAGGCATTGCCTTTGTATCAACTCATGAAGAAAACCACCCACTTCGTGTGGACCCCGCAAGCAGATGCGGCGTTCACCGAGCTAAAAAAGATGCTGGCAACTGCGCCGATACTGGCCTCACCATTACCCAAAGAGCCGATGTTGCTCTACATTGCAGCCACAAACCGGGTTGTGAGTGTCGTATTAGTAGTGGAGCGAGAAGAGGATGGCAAAACTGTGCAAAGGCCGGTATATTACCTGAGCGAGGTGATCTCGTTGTCCAAACAAAACTATCCTCACTACCAAAGATGACATACGGTGCTGCTAAGAAGTTGAAACATTACTTCCAAGAGCATTCAATCACCGTGGTGTGTGAGGCTCCTGTCTCGGAGATCATTGGATGTAAAGATGCAACTGGCCGAGTAGCCAAGTGGTCCATCGAGGTGTCCCCTTACACTTCTCACTATGAAAGGAGAGATGCCATTAAGTCTCAGGCACTGCCGGATTTTTTGGTAGATTGGGCCAAAATGCAATATGAACCACCATTGCCTGACTCCAATTACTGGAGAATGCACTTTGATGGTTCCAGGACGAAAATTGGTTTAGGTGCCGGGGTTGTCCTTACCTCGCCTAAGCGGGATCAACTGAGATATGTGTTGCAAATTCATTTTGCGGCATCTAACAATGTGGCCGAGTATGAGGCACTTGTTCACGGATCTGGTGGTGCAGCAAGTCTCGGGAAATTGGGATGCGTTAGACGCCAACATGGCGTTGTATCGGTTTCATGTCCAGAAGATCTCGGGTTTCTTTGAAGGTTGCGAGCTCACGCATATACCTCGGGCTGAAAACGAAGCAGCCGATGTACTGTCCAAGCTAGGTTCATCTCGGAATCCAGTCCCACCCGGCATATCCTTGGAGCATTTGAGGAAGCCATCAATCAATCCATCACCTGAGTCCGAGTCAATCTTTATCCCGAAAAAACCGGAGTGTGAAGTTGTTCCCATGGACGTAGATGTTGGGTGCATTTGGGAAAACCCGGGGACTGCTTGGCAGAACTCGGGGACTGGTTACTCAATGTCGGAGAAAGTACTGTCGGTTGATCTCATGGAGGTGGATGATCCAGTCTTTCATGCGCGTCCTGTGCCGGGTGGGCACAACCGATACTGGCATATATGATGGACGGGAGTTTGCCAAGTAATGAAGTTGAGGCTAGGCAAGTGCAAAGAAGATCCAAGGCGTACACCATCATCAACCAGGAGTTATACAAGAGAAGTGTGACCGAGATACTGCAGCGTTGTGTCGAGCCACAGAAAGGGCAAGAGATTCTCCTGGAGATTCATCAGGGAGAGTGTGGTCATCATGCTTCATCAAGAGCCTTGGTGGCTAAAGTATTCCGGCATGGGTTTTATTGGCCTAGTGCTTTGAATCAGGCAGAAGATATCGTCCGAAAGTGTGAGGGATGTCGGAGATTTGCTAAAAAGATTCACCTGCCAGCCTCGGCACTCAAAACAATTCCAATCACTTGGCCCTTTGCAGTTTGGTGTCTGGATATGGTGGGAGAGTTCAGTCCAGCCCGAGGTAACATGACTCATATGCTGGTAATGGTGGACAAGTTCACCAAATGGATCGAGGTGAAGCCAATCAGGAAGTGTGATGGTCACACAGCTGTGTCCTTTTTGAAGGACATCATTTTGAGATATGGTTATCCCCATAGCATTATCTTGGATAATGGCACAAACTTTGCTGTGGGAGAATTTGCCTGGTTCTGTGCAGAAAAAAGAATTCGGTTGGACATAGCCTCGGTGGCACACCCGGAGGCAAATGGGCAAGTGGAAAGAGCAAATGCGTTGGTGTTGGCCGGTATCAAAGCCCGGTTGATTGAACCACTGTTGCGAACTCCGGGATGCTGGATAGAGGAGATAACAGCAGTGTTGTGGGGTCTAAGGACCACACCGAATCGTTCAACTGGCTATACGCCATTTTTTCTGGTCTATGGAGCAGAAGCGGTCCTGCCGACCGACATGGAGTATGACTCGCCGAGAGTGGCGCTGTACACTGAAACCGAGGCAAAAGAAGCTTGGGAAAATGATGTCGATTTGCTCGAAGAAGCACGAGAACTGACCTTATCTCGGTCAGCTATATATCAGCAAAATCTCCGACGCTATCATAGCCGGAAGATCAGCCCTCGGGTATTCCGAGAGGGAGATTTGGTGCTAAGGCTAGTGCAACGCAAAGCAGGCCGACACAAGTTGTCACCTCCACGGGAGGGACCATTCATTGTGAGCAAGGCTCTGCACTATGATTCATACTATCTTATAGATGCGCAGGCACCGAGGAAAAATGTAATGGAAAAATCCGGAGAGGAGACCAAAAGACCCTGGAATGTAGCTCTACTTCGACCCTTTTACTCATAAGGGCGCAATGTATGTATCTCGGTTTTCTTTGAATAAAATGTCGGCACTCCGAAAAGAAACTCGGGGACTGCCTTTGTCTGTATGCATGTGTTTTATCTCTGTTTTTTCTTTGTTGTTCATATGTCGGATGATTTTGAGATCTCGTTCCAAAGTTCAAGTAATGTATGCTATTTTGTTGTGATCTTGTGACTCGACTGACGAACGCCGAAATGGCAGTCAAGAGCAGAGGTTATGGTATATGGTGAACATGAAAATGGACTCGGGGACTCGGTCCTAAAAAGATCCAACAAATGTCGTTTACTAACCCGGTTTTTTCTTTCCCCTTCTTTATGTCGGATGACTCTAAACCT
Source organism: Poa pratensis (assembly GCA_947311845.1). Classification (NCBI taxonomy): domain Eukaryota; kingdom Viridiplantae; phylum Streptophyta; class Magnoliopsida; order Poales; family Poaceae; genus Poa; species Poa pratensis. Next base: position 37,193,965 of record CAMZMU010000078.1, read on the forward strand.
TACCTCAAAATTTTACAAGTACTGTATGCTATAATTTTGGTCTTGTGACTCGACTGTCAAACGCCTAAATGGTAGACAAGAGCAGAGATTACTAAGTATAGTAAACAAGAAAGTAAACTCGGGGACTTGGTGCAAAGTGATCCGGCATTGAGCTTGTCTTGTTGAAACTAGTGTAATAAAAGTAGCACTGATAAGAGTAGCACTGCGAAATACTTAAGAGTATATTTACATATGCACCCGGCATTTCGGGGATTTAATAGTTCATCTGATAATAAGTTAAGGCGCCCGCGGTGGAGGAATTGGGGTTAGCAGACGTAGTCTCGGCAGCAGGAGAAGCTTCGGTTGTTGGAACAACCTCGGGTGTTGGAGTGACTGCCGAGGCAATGGCAGTGTCGGACGCTGCTTTCAGAGAAGTGTCGGTCGCGGTCAACTTGGCAATGTCGGCTGCTCCGGCAGCAGAAATGTCGGCTGCTCCGGTAGCAGAAGTGTCGGCTGCTCCGGCAGAAGTAGTCTCGGTTGCTCCGGCATTGGCTGTGTCGGGAGCTTCAACCTCGATCTCCTCGTCGACGTCTTCTTCCTCGTCTTCATCATCTTCATCATCCTCGTCATCTTCTTCATCCTCCGAGTAGGCTGGACCAGGAAGGAAGTGTCGGGTGGGAGCGTAGCTGGCCATGAAGGAGGCTGCTTCCTGGCGGCTGGCAAGAAGTGTCGGATCTGAAGTCCACTTTGAGCCTTGGTGCAGGGACCACACAGCATCGAGGTTGATGTCCTCATACCAGGATAGCACAAAGGTCAGGGCTTGATCAGCTCCGGCACGAGCTGCGGAAGATCTCCATTCTCGGACCCTGGCCTCGGCCCCCGATAGACACTTGGACAATTCTTCAATGCTAACCGGAGTCTGAGATCCGGCCATAAGGCTTGGTAAGCCCGGATGCCAGCATCAAGAAGATCCATGCCAATGGCCTTCAGAGGAGAAATGCGAGCGTTCAGAGCGGTCAGGTGATCTTCGATATCCCATTCCTCCGGGATTGGGCCAGCCTCGGCTCTTCTTGCTCGTGCCCTGCGGACAGTGTTGATTGCAGCAGCCTTGGAGTGGGAGAAGTGATCTGAAGATAGAAAAGCTATCACCGAATTGAGTTATATACCGGCATATACTTAATGTCGGTACAAGCAATAGAAGCAAAAAGAAAATATAAAAGAAACTTACTGTCCATCTCCTTGTTCAGCCGGGTAAGCTCGCGCAGCCAGATGTCGGATTTTGCCTTGAGGGCATCCAGTTCTCCTTGTGCCGAGGTAGCACGAACCTCGGTCGCCTCGAGGGTTTCCTTGTGCTTCTGTGCGGCTTCCTCCCTCTGCATCAGGGCCTTCTCAATGCTGGTCTTCTCGCCCTGGACCCGAGCAAGTTCCTCCTGGAGCCGAGACACTTCCTGTCGTTCCTTCTGGAGGGCAGTGGTGTGCGCGGCTTCCTTGTTCTTCCGCGTCTCCTGAAGCTGCTTGTGGGACCTCTTGAGTTTGTTGTGGTCCAAAAGCATCTTCTGAAATATTGTGGTCCGGGCGTTGGTGCAATCCTGAAAAGAGCAAAGGGTTAGTATGATTTTTTGAAGATTCATGCCGAGTAAAGCTGAATGTCGAAATTTTTGAAGATTCGTGCCGAGTAAAACTCAACAAGAATCTCGGGGACTGGATGTCGGATTTTTTGAAGATCCTGAGTGTTGGACTTTTTGAGTTTAATGATGGGAATTTTGTGAAGATTCGCGCCGAGTGATCTTTACTCGGGCGAGCGTCGATCACTCGACCCGAATCTCGGGGACTGGGGATTATATATGTTTATCATCTAGTACAAAGGAAAGAAAGGTTTGGATGAGGAAAAAGTACCTCGGCAAGCTTGCTGGCTCGAAGGGTCGAGAGTTGCAAGTTGTGCATCGCCTGAGCAAGCGCACTGGGTCCAGCTGGATGTGGGTGACCGGGTTCGCAGAGGAGACCTCGCTAGTGTCGGCGGCATTCCAGTCCATGTGGTACTGCTTCTCCGATCCTAAGCTATGTCCGCTGTAAGTTCGAAGCTGAGGAAAAACCCAGCTGCCAGTGGTAACTCGGGAGACAGAGGTGGTGAGAGCTTGGTGCTCTGGTGTTGTGGTTGGAGTCAACACCACTTGTTTCTCCGGATTGACAAGTTGTTTCCCGGGGCCACTTGGCTCTATGTCGGCTTGGCTAGTGGAGTAGATTTCCGAGTTACTAACTCGGTGGACTTGGTGGTGGACTTCGGCTGTGGTGGCTGCTTTTGTTGCTGATGTTGCTGTTGTTGTTGCTTCTGTTGCTGTTGATGTTGCTGCTGTTCCTGTTGCGGTTGCTGCTGTTGCTGTTGTTGTGGTTGCTATTGATGCGGCTGTTGTTGTTGTGGTGGTGGTTGTTGTGGATCCGGTGTCACCGAAGTGTCGGACCGCGGAATGTCGGATTCCGCGGTGGGGGCACCGGAGCCATCATCTTGGTCGAGGACCACGACCTCGGGAATGACGGGTGGAGTGGCATGTGCCCCAGGGTCACTTGACCGAGGTTCCGCAGCACTCGGAAGGGGTGAGCGCATGGAGGAGGCACTATAGTTAATCTCAAGGGCGGCACTACATCAAGCAAGAAAAAGTGTTATGTCGGGGAAAAGTTATCCTGGGAGAAGCAAAAAAGGGAAGCGAGCTTGTGTCGGCAAAGAGTATCTTACCCTTGAGTGACTGGCGGTGTTTTCTTGGCCTTTCTCGGCTTAACCGCTCCTCTTTTCTGCTGCGTCGCCATCGGTGTTGCTGGGTCTGAGGATGTGGAGGTCCCGGTATTCGAGGTACCGGTCTCTGCACGCTTACGAGATCCCACTTGTTTGCCCGAGGTAGCGGGGCGTGCACTCGGAGCAGGGCCGCCCGGGTTAGCTGATGCCGAGGATACGGGTGAGCATATGCGATGGGACGAGCATCAATTATCTCTAACACTTCGCAATCATCATCGTCCAACCAATCTCGGATGGAGGCTCGGGCTCGAGGCTTACCCGAGGTAGGGGCGCCAGCAGCCGGAATCAGTAGCTGATCCTCATCATCCGGGTCTTCTACCTCGGCGACGGCCGGGGCAGTGAAATCTTTGCCCCATTTGGTGGAGGGATCCTCTCCGTCTTCAGTCTTTTGCCGGGTAAACCTCTGCAAGCCAGAAGCAGTGGAACCGAGTTACTTTATGAGCCAAGTTTGGGGCCGGCATAAGGGTTATCTCGGTAGGAAAAAGTATGTCGGTGTAAATTGTAAGGTTACTTACTTGCTCCGGAAGCCGAGTTCTGTCATGAGGTTCTAGACCCCATTCCCATTCCTCGGTCATCATCGTGCGGGCAATTGCCTTGACACGTCTTCTGACCTCGGCTTGGGTCAGCTCGTGGGTGCTGATCCGAGTTGGATCATACTTGCCACTCATGTGGCAAATCTTGTGAACCCGGTCTTGAAGGGGGGAGACTCGGCGGCTGACGAAGGTCCTCAGGAGATCATCGCTTGTTAAGCCTGCCCCCACAAGCTCCTCGACGACCTTATGGATTTGGTTGATCTCAAGGTTCAGGTTCTTCGGGTTGAGGGACCAGTTAAACTGTTCAGAAGGGGTGGCGATGTTGAATATCGACAGGTTCAGAAGGTCGACATTGTCTGGGTTGTCCGGGTTCTTCACGTAGAAGAATGTGCGCTGCCATTTCCGGCATGACTCCAGGCCTTGAATCCGAGGCAAGATGGAACCTCTCCGAGGTATGATGGTAGCGGCTCCGCACGGGGTCATCTCCTTGGGGAAGTTCTTGTTCTCTGGATCCGGGACACTCTGCTTCCGGAGTTGGAAGTACTTGGCCCAGAGCTCAACGGTGGGCCAGAGTCCGAGGTATCCCTCGGAGAAAGAAACGCACGTAGAGAGCGTGGTGATGGTGTTAGCTGGAAGATGATGAGGTTGAAGACGGAACCGATCCAAGAAAGATCGGAAGAACTCGCTCGCCGAGAGTCCAAAGCCGCGCTCGAAGTGCGCGACAAAGACCACGTGCTCGCCGGATTTCAGCCTCGGCTCAGCCTCGGTGCCGGGAACCCGGCATATCACTTGTGCCAGAATTCGCTTGGTCCGGACCAGCCAGTCTATCTCGGCCTGGGTTACGTCGGAACCCTCCCATCCGGCGCGCTCACCCTCTTCTACGACATCCTCGGTAGGGTCCGGGGTATGGCTGGATGACATCTCGGAAGGGATCTGCAAAAGAGGCACAGGTTGAACCGAGATAAGTATCTCGGAATATTTGGGCTATAGAGGAAAGTGCATAAGTGGCGGGAAACACAAATCTGTGAAGAAGTGTTTGGCAGAAAGATCTACGGAGAAGAATAAGTAGAGGATAAATGCAAGATTTATAAGTTGAAACCTAGGAGAGTCTACGGAGGAAGTATTGCAAGGATAGTAAGATGCACAATGGAGAAGATCTAAAAGGGATTTAAGCAACTAAGTTCAATAGCATCTACGGAGAAGAGGAGAAGGTTCATCGGGGAAGATGAACGAGTTCATCGGATAAGAGGAACGTGTTCATTGGAGAGGATGAACACGTTCATCGGCAATGTCAAGGGCAAGAATCTTACCGGAGTTGCGGCGGCGATGCGAGGCGAAGAAGCGCGGGGCATTCCGGAGTTGGGCGCGTTTGGCGACGACGCGAGAATCTCCGGTGGACGCTGGCTCGTGAGATCCGGCGTCGTGCGTTGGCGGAGCTCACTGCGCGGCGGCGGCGATGGTGCAGGAGAGAGAGAAAGGAGAAGAGATAATGGCGAAGAAGAAGATATGGGACGCCTCGCTCCCCTATTTATGGGGGTGAGGGCGTGCGGTTTCCATTTTTACCGCATGCGGTTCCCGTAACGGCCGCGCGGTTTAAACGCGCACGATCTGCGCGGTTGCGATAATTAAGGCCACACGATCGGCCACAAGGTGGTAACCGCCCGCGGCGCGATCGTGTGCGGTTGTTGGCGCGGGAATCATGGAGGCACACCATGGCCAAAGCACTTGAGTGTGCAGTGGACTTGACGGCCCATGGGGCCCGCATGACGTGGGAGGCGTGCGTGCAATGACACGTCTGTCTGCGTGCAGTAACCGAGGCACCGCGCAGTGTTTCTCTGCCACGTGTTGTGGCCAAATCCTGGATGAGATCGAAGGAATCTTCTCATGTCGGAGAGACTGACACAAGAGCAGATGTCGAAGGTCGTGGGAAGTTTGATTCTTGAAGTTTGAGATGAACCGGCATAAGAATGTGGGATGTTTGCTCAGGACAAAACAATTGCCTTGTGTCGGAGAATTCGGCATAAGGGCATATGTCGAAAGCAGTTGGAGGTTTTATCCTGATGCTTGAAGTAAGCCGACACCATTATGTCGGATGGTTGGGTTAAGTTGAGGTGGTTGTGAAAGCTTGACTTGCTCCTTCAGTGGAGTTCTTGAGTCGGGGAAACCGACACAGGGGCAGATGCCGGAATCAGTTGGAGAGGTTAGTAGTAGCTTTACGGTTGAGCCGACATGGTTATGTCGGATGTTTGGGGTGGTTGTTCCGGTTGATTAAACCTGCTGTGGCCCTTCATCCAAGGCTGCAGGACCGCACCAGCTTCGGGGACTAATGTCGGGGGGCTACCCCCGGGTAGGGTCATGGTGTGGTATAAGCAAGGTTCCAGGTGTGGGCCGGGTTACAGTAAAAGCCGACATATCCGGATCTCAGAAGTGACCAGGGCGTTATACTGGAGCAGACCGAGATAAGCCAACCGAGGTAACCCGGGCCAGAAGGGACCGAGTTACCGAGCTGGTGCAAACCGGCGTGGGTTGACCGAGACTGGGCATCCGAGATAAGGGATCCGAGATGTCTTGACCGACATGTGTATGTCGGTATCATGTGTATTCTCTTAGGTGCAGGGAAGCTTATTCGGGAAGGGGAATCCGGCATATCTATGCCGGGTTACCGAGATGAGGCATCCTATGTCGGACGGAGGTCAGCGCTGCTGTCACATCCCGTCTGACACGGGAACGTCTGGCACGGAGGCGCCTGACACGGGCGCGTGCAGGAGGAGCGAGGTGACTGGTCTCCCGTAGGCTGACCAAGGACAGAGAGCAGGCTACGAGACAGACATGCAGGCTACGAGACAGACATGGGCGTGCCATGTCCTGTCTCTAGCAGAGGGTACATTCTAGCTCTGCAGGAGATGGGCATGCCGCGTCTTGTCTGTGACAGGAGTGCCATGATGACATAGCTTTGGCATGGCTACAGTGCACCACGAGGGGTAATTTGGTAACTCGGTTTGGGCTATTAATAGAGCCTCACCCCCTCCTGCGTGAGGGACGGCCACAGAAAAAGAGAGAAGGTGGTACTGAGAGATTTCCCCACATAGTTCCATCTTCTACCTTGTGCTCATCCCCATTGCTGGGATCATACAACTCGAGGAGCAGCTTTGTACGTGTGGTATTGAGATATACAGAGAGAGACAGGCAGGAGTAGGGGTTTTACCTCCTCACGAGGGTCCCGAACCTGGGTAGATCGTGTGTGTGCTTATGTTTGTGAGTTCATCTGTGTGTGCTTCTTAGCGCGCTAGCCCTCTCCCGGATCCACCAGCGTCCATCGGCCCCACTCTTAGCCATCCTATGGTATCTGCCGTGATACCACCACGACATTCAGGGTGAGGATCTTACGATGCAACTCGTAGGTCACCTACCAATCTATTCCCAAAACTCGTGCTGCTTGGATGGGAACTTCTTCTTCGTGTCGGCGTATGAACTGTCGATGAGGTCCGCCGCTAGATCACCCATTCCATCCCTCTCGTCTCCACCCTTGATTTTGTATACTAGTTGGATGTCAACGTAGTACTCTGCTGGAATGTGGAAGCCGGCATGAGAAAGCACGACGCTGTCGTTTGTGATGTCCACGCTTGCGAAGGTGATATTCTTGGGTTGAATGAAATTGCCCAGCGCCGGACAATGCTTCTTGGACCTGCACCAGTGGAACACGAGGACGTGCTGGCGCATGGCGAGTTGCAGGACAGCGATGTCCCGACGATCAGGTTTGTACTCGATATCAAGGCCGACGAACCGATGCTTCTCCTCTGCAAGCCATTCCTTGTACTTGTCGAGGATCCGCTCCACGGTATTCTCCTCATTCGCGCACACCACCTCCAGATCGGTGGTGCCGCGGGCACAGACGGTACTTGTCTTTGTTGTTTGTTCGCGGTCGTCCATGGCTGGTGGGGGATTGGGGTGGAACGAGGAAGAAGAGACAGAAGGAATGCGAACTATCTGCCACAAAGAAGAGACAAAATGGCAACCAAACAGAGCAGCTCCTGGATAATTGCCACCGATTTTTTAGCAGTTGCTTAACAATGGCAACCAAACATAACAGTTGCTGGAAAATTGCCACCGATTTTTCCTTTTATATCCAGGTGTATTTTGTATATTTCGCTAATCTTTTTTTCTTTGACGCAGGAGTTTATTTTGGTCACACTGCATAAAAGTACCAACGTACCATTCCGAGAACCAAAAACCTTGAGGCACGGAAACTTCGAGGATGCTGGTCTTGGAGCGGGTACAACGACGAACCAGAGCTTATAGTAGGTGAGCTCCAAGTCAAAGATGGAAGGCTGGCTTAATTAGGCCAGCCTTCCATCTTGTTAGGTTAGTTGCTTATAGGTTTAGATAGATATGATTGTAGTCAAAGTGTAATAGGTGATATTATCCCATTGTATGATAGATATGATTGTAGTCAAATTGTCGGTGATATTATTGTATACCAATGTAATGATGACATTTGTTCTGTGTTATGAATTGAATAACGTTTTAGTGCATTGTGCAATCAGCCTTTCATGTATTGTGGCATATATATGAAATATGAGAAAAGCTTAGTGCAAACGGGTGAATGGAAAACTCCGTATCTGATGAAGGAAAACTAAAGAAACGGAATTCTGTGCACAACCGTTGCCAAAAAGAGGTCTCATCGGCGATGGTTTTTGGCCTCCGTTCCCTATGAGGGCCTTCACATCAGCATCGGGGGCGAGGACACGGACCATTTCTCCGTTTTTAGTGAGGGTTTTGGCCCATTTCCGATGTGTCATTTTGTACTAGTGATGCCACCTCCGTCAATCTTGGCCCCCAAATCTGAAAAGGAGGACACTAAACAGGGTGATAACACCCCGCACATGAAATATCATTCACAATGCCCATGGTTAATAGTCAAAATGAGTGGGCAATGTTGCCCACCATAATCGGGCCACCACCTGGATGGCCATATTGACAACGGTTAAAAAAGAAAGATCACCGATGTGAACCGGCCACATGATCCACAGATAAATCAAGTTTCCGATGTAAACATCTAAGCTAATGGTGGAACATAAATAATTATTGCCAATGTGCCCATGATATTATATATCATTTTGTAACCCTCGAGAAAAAAACCACATGTCACTCTCTCTCCACTCTCCCCATATGGATGTGGAGTGGCGGCGATGCTAGTAGCGACGTAGCTCTCGCGTACCTCTTTGGCGAGAGAGCGCATCTGGCGTGTGAGGGAACGACACCTCCTGCTTCACTCTTAGGCTAGGTATGGTGGTGCCAAAAGGAGAAGGTGGCCCATGTGGGTAGGAAGAGTAGGTGAGGCGATATGCACGATGAGAGGAGGAGTCCTTTGTGCCATCAGTATGTGCTGAAGGAGCGAAATCTCCTCATATTATCATGTTTGGCCAAATTTGTTGGCGCTAAGAGGATTACGTGGCCTGGGAAGCGAGGAGGAAATGGCGGGACAAAATGCATGGTAGGAGTCCTCGATAGTGCCGATGTGTGCGGGAGGAGAGATAGAGGGCGTGGACGAAAACAAGTCTGACGAAGATGTAACGAAATCCTCCTCCTGGAATCGACCAGACTAGAGGATGGCCACTCCGACCTCCTGCCAACTCCAAGGTATATGTCATTGTGTTAGTGGCCGACATGCCGATGAATTAGAGTATCTATATAGTTGTTTACATTGTTATTGTTCTTTATGCTAGGTGTTGATTAAAGCATAGCATGTTTATTAATTGTTTTAGCTCTACAATGATGTTGCTGACTTTGACATGGTTGATAACTTAGATTTATCTATGCTAATTTTTCTGTTAAAAGATCTATATCATGTTAATTTTTATAAATTTTTGTCTTGTTGATATCTCCTTATTTCCTACTAATTGTGTTATTTATTTGGTACCATATTATGTTACTCCCTCCATCCCAAAATATAATCCCTTAACTTTCGCTGGTCAACGACCCACAACTTTGTCCATGATTTGTACTTATAATATGTCCACAAAATTAGAACAATGATATATGAAATGGAATCATTTTGCAAGACGAATTCAACGGTACTATTTATAAATTCTCAATCCATACAATTTAGTATATATTAGTGGTCAAAGTCGAGCACCAAATACCAGCCAAAAATAGCATGCCTTATATTTTGGGACGGAAGGAGTGCATGTTTATGTCTATTTGGTCCTTAGATTACATGAAATTCTTATTTATCTATATTGGTCTTTTGATTGTCCTATCAACTGAATTTATAGTATAGCTACCTGTACTATTTTAGGTATAGTTAGCAAACAATGATGAAACTTTCAACATATGTATTAACCGTGTGGCAACCCTTGGTTGTAAGTTGTGAGGAATAACTAAAAGTAGAAAATACCCTGCGTGTTTACGGCGGAAATCCTCCAAAACTTGATAGGAATTCTGGATGAAATATCTTTTGAACCGTACGTCCGAATTACGGACAGTTTTCGCCGTTATGTTTCTTGCGTTGATATTTTCAAAATTAGATATCATGTTTATATGTTTTAACGAACTTTATCTGTAATTACGATATTAATAGAATTGTACTCCGCATTTAGTGTACTTGTACTTATGGGTTTAGTGTACCTTATACTCTGCGGTGGATTTTTGACGAATTTTTCATTAGTGTACTTCGTACTTCAGGCTTTAGTATATTTACTTTTTGTATTCTGGTTTTTCGTATACTTGTACTTTGTAGTTCGGTTAGTGTTCTTCATAATTCGGATATTAATACATTTATACTTTGGATTTTAGTATACTTGTACTTTGTAGTTCGGTTAGTGTTCTTCATAATTCGGATATTAATATATTTATACTTTGGATTTTAGTATACTTGTCCTTCATAGTATACTTGTACTTTGTATTTCTGTTAGTTTACTTTGTACTTTTTAGTATATCCTACGTTGTACTTCGTTAGTTATTAGTATATTTGTACTTTGTACTAAATTTATGAGCTAGCCAACTAGAACGATGGAAATAATTAGACAATATATTTATGTTTTAACACTTCCCCTTACGTCTAGGTAATTTTAGTCCTTATCGTGCATTCGGTGTAGGCAGCGTAAGTTTTTTTACTAGTGCATGAGTAGGATTTTGTACTTTTAAACCTCTTGGCTGTGATATCATATATAATTTAAGTACTAGCCAACTGAATAAAAAATCCGAACTGATGAAAAGGGTTAGACAATATATTTATATTTCAAGACTTTGTATTTCACGTATATTTTGCACTTCGTGCAAGAAAGTTTTTGTACTCTATATTGTGTAGTTGTAAAGATACCAGTGCTGAACCTTTGGCCGCTAGTACGCAACCAAAAGCAGTTTGGCCCATCAGTATATTTAGCCTGTCAGAACATCCTCCAGCAGTTCAGCCCAACCTATGCCGATCAATTGTACTCTAACAGGTTAAGGCAACCTAAACCCATCAATGCATGTGTCATTTCGCTAAAACAAATCAATGAATGTGTCACTGCATATATGATTTAGTCATCTCATCAAGCTGGACTAGTCATTACTATTCCTCTTTGTTAATTTCTAGATTCATAGCAGTAGCATATCATGTTACCAAACATGTATATTGTAGCAATGATGAACACGATCTGGTTATGTTGTGCAAGCTCCTTTTCCATACAAATAATCATTTGTTAATTTTTTTTGGGTAGTTATCAGGTAGTTCTTGCCGATTAATGTTTTTAGTTTGTTGGTTCCAAGTTCCCGCCAAAAAAAAAAGTATGTTGGTTCCAAGAACATGATATGTCCGTGTACTTACGAGACATTTTATCACTACTACTCATCATGTACGTGGGCAAGCACTCTCTATATGGTAATTTGTCTAGGAAATACACGTTGAAATACGCAACTGCAACTGAGAGGATGGTGGCATGCAACACAGAAAGTATGATAGGAGATAAAAAAAGGGAAATTGTTTGGTAAAGAAGTAGTATAATTGTGCAATTAAAGTGTGCGACGAATTATATGTCGCAGGGTTCCAACTCATTTTTCATCCGTTAGATAAAGTTATTTTCGGACGGTTTGGTCAAATTGGTTCGATCAAACATAAGACATGCTTTTTATAGGTGGTAACTGTACCGAAATAAAGTTTGAGAGGCAATTCTTTCTTGAAGGTTTTGCCTACAAGTTGTGTATTTTCTATTTGTTTATTCTTTTTACCATAGGGTTTGATAAACTGGTGGAGTTACTATCGCGAGGCATGAGGCCTTTGGCTTGCTTCCTTTTATCTTTTTTTTTGGTTACGTTAAACATGTTTTTCTGTCATTTAATAATATATGACTATATGTATCAATCGATGCAGTGGCCAGAGTTACCTCCTTTCAAAACAAAAACAAAGTTCGAGCAATCTATTCACTTTATGAACCGTCTGCCTTTCCACCCTGGCCCCTCCCAGACCCACATTCACACATCCATCCTCCTATGTACCAACGACCCAACAGACACTGCCTATATGATGGTACCCATCCTTTCAGCGCATGATGTATTCTCCATTCACCCAGCTTCCCCACACTCTCTGTTTGCACTTCACATCTCGTACAGCTCAGCTAGGCTAGTGAGATGTCCATGCATGGTTGTACATCATCGATGGCGGTATCATTTAAGAGGAAATGGAGCAAGAAATCAGTCTCCGTGCATTTAGTACTACCCAGTACTGCTAGCTTGGTTCCTCAGCATTGTGATAGCAATGGCCGGCGGTGGCATTGTTGCAAAGGTGAGCTTAACTGGGATACGATATGGATGTGCCTGGCTCCCTGTATGCCACTCATCCAGAGCAACACCATTCTAATAAGGTTGCCTGCGATGGCTGGCGTGCATGAAGCCAAGCATATCGAAACCCTCGATCTCCCTCTCGTCTGGTAGTTAGGTTACTTTATATTGCTTCTTCATCTCTATTAAGCACTTAGGTTTTCTCTGCATTGCGATTGATGATGTTCATAATAACTCAATGTTATGCCCTTAATCTACCATGGAAATAATTCAAAACTCTTAGTTTTTTTGGATCGTCCAAAATACATGTTTGCAAAATGCAAATGCACTATTTGTTGCTGCTAAATGCTTTTCACTGAACAACAATATGCGTGCGTATTAGCAAATAACGGTGTTTCTCTAGCTTCCTCATCAATTCTACTCCTACTTAAAACATCTTTAGCACTTTTAGCATCAATTTAAAACATCAGATTATTTTGTCCCGATTAATTCCCACTTGAGTTACCGGTGAAAAACAAGAATCCACTCATCATTTCAGGTTTTCGAGATTTAATTGCCACCCAGAACAATTTTCAAACATTCGATAAATTTTATGTCTTTCACATTTGTACACAGCTAATATCTTTTTTCCTAATTCAGCCATGTTCAAGTCGCTTTGAGCATTATTATTATTTTTTCCTTGAGACCGTACAATAGGTTTTCCTACTGCCTATATTTTACAAATATACAGAAGGAACATACAAAGCTAGAGGCAAGTTTTTGGCAGCTAACTAAGACAAATGCACCAGGCCCTCTAAAAGAACTAAGTTAAATGAAAGCCCCAACCCTGCATTGCACGCCAAAATATGCCTTTTGGGTAACTCTATGTAAAAGCAGAACAGCCATCTCATCTGATTTTTTCTCACAGCTGAAGAGGTTACTACCATAATAATCTCTATAGAGAAAGCTTGATGAACCACATCTTTTAGCCTTGATAGTATGATTATTTGTACATGACAGTTTCTTCCTTGGATGCAAAAGAGCCTTGCACGTTCCAAACAAAAAATAAATATTGATATTTTAATCATTAACTCTATTATAATAGGGAATGTATGAATGGCATCATTTCCTAACCATATGTTTGTAAAAAAATGAAAACACAAAAGTACTTCCGATGATATCTACTTATATTATTTTAAAATAAGAAATCTAATAGATATATGGGTACCAGTGGCCAATAGTTGAAATATCTATTCCCGAATAGATGGAGTATTTCACCAAGTTTGCAAGTTGATATATATAATGATTTGAATCTCTCGATTGATCGTCGGGGCACGTGAAGTCCATTGCTCTCTGCATGACGCCAATGATTGATCCTCTTTGAACAAACGATGAAAAACTCAGCTATACATAGTACTAGCCAGAAATAGTTATCGGCGGACGATTCAGGTCTTGGTCGGATGACTGACTGCCTGCTACTGCATACATTGGGCCTTTACCTCAGCATATGTTCCAGCAAAACCGTGCCAAAATACACGTAAGCATTCAAATATTCAATGAACGAAAGCCAATGCATATATACACATGTGGTTATCAGCAATTTGTACCCAATCATGCACCCGAATTATTGGAGACCAAGCCCTGACAAAGGCCACGGTAACTTTCTTTTCCCTCGTTAAACTTTCGGATGAACTTGCCATCGCACAAACATACAAAGTCAAAGTATCAAACAAGGTTTCATATCCGTTACGATGGCGGCATCGACCACCTCGGTCTACAGTCCAGTTCAAATTTTGTGGACGAACATGTAGGTGCATTCAACCCAATAGCGCCGCACCATCGACAACCTCGGCACGTAGGCCAGATTACACATTTGGGTGGACTGATTGGTGGATGCAGCACAAGTAGTGTCAACTGAGGCTCAGGGGAGCTACCTTCGTCTTAGCTGTCGGCATCGACAGCCTCAGCCTACAGGCCAGGGTGAGGTGAGGCTCAAGGCTGCTATTGCTGCCGAGAGGTACTCCTACACCACGAGCATGTTACCGACCCAGTGTATGCACTATGCAGAGTCGATGCAGGGTGCCTGGTGGCTCAGTCAGTGAACTGTATACCTTTGCCATTGCCTGCCTCTGCAAAGGTCCAGATCTTGCAGCCCAGCCATGCACCATGCAGGAAAATGTTCAGCCCTGCAGCAGAGGGAACCACATGTAGAGCAGATGAATCATGGAGTGACATCTAAGCAGTAGTGCCGAAAGGTACAAGGACTGTTAGTGTTATGTGCTGGGTAAGCAGCAGTGGACACTGGGAAAGGTGAAAAAATCCACAGTAGGGATTTAGTTACCCTCTTCTACAGGCTACTTGGCGTGACCAAGGAAAATGTACAGTAAGAAGATGTCTACTTGGATCTGAAGAGTGTGTAAACTTGTTAGGAATATTGATGATGTTCGGCCGGTGAGTTCCTTAGCTCATGATTGTTGTGACTAATCCCCTTGGAGCTGTTGACACTCCAATGCCAATGCCTCTTCTCAGAAACAAAATCAGGAAGGAAAAGCTACCACCTATTTCACTAGTCCTCATCTCTGGTGGGAAACAACCACCACTTGTTACTGGTAAGAACTTCCATCAACAATGAGCGAGGAACAAAGATCTAGCTATGTAACATTATGGTTTATCCCATTTGTGATCTCTCGGAATACCCGCAGCCGGTTCTGCGGTCTCCATGGTCTTGTGCTCGCTGCGTTCTTAGAGTATTCATTGTCACCAAATGGCACATGACCGCAGAAAAGTGAACGCTGAGCTGCACTGCTTCTCCATGGTGTTTGCTCGGCGCCTTGAGCTCTCTCACTGAGATGAACCGTGTTAAGCCTTTGGCAGACTCGGTTGCTGTGATCTTGAACTTTCTGCTGCTTCCATGCTGGAGCAGTCCTGATAAAATTCCGGTTCATGTTCTCGTCTGTCGGGACCTTTGAGTCACTGCGTCTCCATGAACCAGCCGATGAACTCTGTATCCGAACACCTGCGACTGGGCTTTTGAGGCTGCTGCTTTCGTGAGATGATTGTGGTGTTCTGCCCCTCTGCTCACTTGTATGTTTGCTGCTCTCGCCTTGTGCAGCAGTGTTAGTGCCATCACCCAGTTTCTGCTCATCCTCCTCCACCATGTCAGCCCATGTTTTCCTAGCCCCAGCAACAAAGCCCTTCCCCGCTTGCATAGGATTCTCACTAGCATCTTTGGCGCCATTAGAGTTTGGCAAGCATTCAGCAGAGCTAGGAGTCTGAACTTGATTCTCTTTGCTGATATTTGGTCTGTCCTTTTCAACCAGCCGTTTTCGCAGTTTCTCAAGTAGAGACTGTGGCGTGGCAGCATCGTTGAACAATCTAGAAAGATCTTGGTACTCTTCCTGACACTGTCCATTTTTCTCTCCATCTGTTGAAACCATAAATTGTGGTTCTTTACGCTTCACCTGAGTAATCGGAGACGGAAGTGCTTGTGGGTTGCAATCCTTATGCTTCTCTGTATCTGTTGAAACTGGAATTTGTGGTTCTTCAGAATTCAATTCAGCTGAAGGAGCAGAGAGTATTTGTGGATGCAGATATTCAAGGTTCTCCACATCAATAGCAAGCGAAATCCTTGAATCTTTAGACTTCATTTGAGTTATGGGAGAAGGGAGTGCTTGTGACTCAATTTCTCTAAGCACTTCAGTAGCCCGGACAAAAGATCTCACATGGTTTTCATCATTGCAGTTGTAAGGTATAGATTGGAGAAGGTATTTAGCTTCAGCTGCCTTTCCAATCTTCATCAAGCAGATCGCTAAATTACACTCTTTGTTATAATCAGCTTCTATAGCAAGAGCTTGCCTGGGTTAAGAGACAAAAGCCAAGTCAGTACCAGCTGGATTTAGTTGGATGAGCTTTATTGGAAATGATGCATGTTGTTATGACTGAAAAAACGAAGTTCACTTCTACTAGTATCAGCATTTATGTATGCATCCTTGATATGGACTGAGAAACTACAGTGGTACCATAACATTTATTTATTTATATAAATAACACCAAACCTAGGATCGAATTTGAAGAAAAGACATGAATCATTTGTAACAATATCCATATCAGCTTTATATGTTCATCCCCAACATAGAAATACCTGTAGAGCATTTCAGCTTCCTCATAGTTCTCAGACTGCATATAGGCCCAGGCTAGGTTACCGAGCAACCTTCATGACAAAGCAGAGACTTAGAATGGTGTGTGCAGGACTGCAGGTGCAGGTCAAATAGATTTACGAAAGATTTTTTATACCTTGCCTTTTCATCCCTCAGAGAGAGATAGACTAATCTTCCATGAGATTTAGACAGCTTTGTTTTCCACCGACCAGAAGCTAGATCCTCATCAACCATTCTCAGCTTCACTGTCAGCATTTCAATCTGCTCTTTTGTCCTACCACATTTCTGGTTTAACATCAAAAGGATTTGTATCAGATAAAAAAGACTTGGCTGAATATTTTCATCCACAAATCCTGTGCAGGTTTATTATTGGCTGACAAAATTTTCACATGGATTTGTGCAGTATATGAAATATTTCAATCTCCAATAGTATAATCCAAGGTTTTTGAGTCGATGAGTCGCCGAGTCGTTTAGGGGTAGAGACTCTTGACTAGTCGTGACTAGTCAAGACTCATGGTCGACTAGTCGACATGAGTAGTTTAGCAATTGGTACTATAAAATTACCATATTATATGTATAATTGTATATAATTATATACTTATTAATAGTCTATAATACAAACCTGGGCATCTCCATATTATATGGTAGCAAATAAAGAAGTTCAACAATGAAATTAAGACAGAACAGGTCAGATCCAACGTTAAGTTACGTGCAGTCATATCCAAATGCAAGTAAATAAGTTCAACATTGGAAAAAATTGGGGCGATCTAGGTTTCACGGGGGGCTGGGCAAGCAATATTGGAAAAAATATGACGGGCGGGGCCAACTTTAAGTCGCTCTTCGACTCAAAAACCTGGACTAGTCGAGGCTAGTCGATTGAGTCGTTCGACTCAACCAATTAGTCGAGTCGAGATGTTGAGTCGGACTTCATTTTGCGACTCATCGACTAGTCGCGACTAGTCGCTCGACTCAAAAACCATATAATCAAACCCCAAAACTGGGCTTCAGCAGAAAGATTTAGGTGGTATACGTAAATTTACAGGACTGAGATACCTTGTACAAGTCAATAAGAATATTGTCAAGGGAGTCCTGAGCTTCATTAGGACAACGGTCACGGAAGGTTCTTATCGCTTCGATGGCCTCTTCAGCCCTATTTGCTTGTTTCAGTACTGTAGCCATATCCTTCAGTGCACTCTCAATTCGTTCACCACTGTTAATAGCCGCCCAGAACAATGGAACTGCCTTGTTTGGATCCTTTTCAATTAACTGGAATAATAGAAGCAAAGGTTATGAAATAAAAAGAACCACAAATTGCTCTAGAAATTTCTACGACCAAGAGCTTGAATGTGTCTTGATTTACAAGTCTGTAAGTGCTACAGAACTAGACATACACTGCAAAAAAGGTAACACGTACAGAAGTATTTCAGCTTCTAGAATGTTAAGAAAAGCAAGACTTCAGGCAGAATGAGCATCTCTTGTAGATACCCATCAGAAACAAACATGCGGCATTACACCATCAATCTAACCATACTGTTTCAATGCAATATTTTTATACAATTACATTTCTGGTAATAGGACACCTAGTCATGTAGAAGGGTCAACCCTTTCGTGCCACTTCTTTTTCCAAAATTGGCCTATGTTTAGCATTATTTGTGCCAGGGAGAGTCTACCTTCACCTTTCTATATTGTTGTGCCATTAAAAGATACCCTGATGCAATGGAAGATATCCTGATATAATGACTTTTCATTGGAAAGAACACTAAGCTTGAAGGGTAAATTTAGCATCTGACAAGATTCAGCAAGCCAGTCACTGCAGAATACCACAACAATGCAACTTACAGAACAATGCTATCTTAATTGAAGATAAAATTTAACAAATTGACACGATCATATCCATATCGTATATTAATTGATATATACCACGAAACTGGATGCTGACGAATTTTCACAAGAGAACATTGTAGACTTAATAACTGAGGCAGCCTGGTAGCAACTGTGCAAGTAAGGAAGCTAGAACTGATTGTTCTCAGTGGTACGCTGGGGAGAACACGCTAGTAGCAAATTAAGTTCTATCAGATATTTCAGTTCCAAATCATTCTGACAAGAAGAGGCTACACATCCCAACACCCAACCTAAAACTACAATGCTGGAGCCCAGAAAAAATTGATCACCACAATTCAGTCATGAATCAAACTATTAGGATCGGCTCTAGCCAGCCCAATTGTCATCTGTCATATCAGTTGCATCTACTTATCCACCCTGATTGAGAACGGCACGAAGCAGATAGCACAGCGCTCAATTTTGGAACCTGAAAACGAAGAAACAGCGCCTTGTGGCGCTCAATCGTATTACCTGTGCCTGCTTCGCCCGGACGTACGGAGAATCCGCCGCAGGCGGCGCCCTCGGCGGCCGGAAACACCCGCCGCCACTCAGCAGAGGCGTCACGAGGGAGCCTCCGCTCGCCGGCGGGGTCACGCGGTAGGAGCAGCAGCCGGCGCTCATGGGCGGCGTGAAGTGGCTCCCCAGGCCGGAGGGGGTGCAGGGGCTCCACCCCGTCGCCGACCTCGCCGCGCCTCTCGGCGACGTCCACGGCGGCAGCCGCCTCCCCCCGCTTGGCATGGCGGAATTCCGTCGAGCACCTGGCGCGTTCCCCCTACAAAAAAAACCAAGTCTGATGTCAATTTCCCCTCCAACGGGCTTTCGACGGGGAGAGGTTGGATTTGCGTCGAATCCCTGGCCGTGGTGTTTTCTGAAGTAGATACAGTCTTTCAGGTGAGAATTTTCCACAAATAAGAATTCTCCAAAACAAAACAAAAATATATCTCGCCAGATCAAGAGAAGGACTAACCCTACCGGCGACTAGGAGCTCGGCCTCGATCGAGAAACCCTCGCCTCCGATCGAGACGGGTCAGTGGGCTGGCGATCCGAGCAGCAGAACAGCAGAAGCGTTCGTCGGAGCGAGACGAGGGCGAAGTATATATACAGGCGGCGGCGAAGTGGAGAAGAACCGAAGGAAAATTTTGAAATGGAGGGAGGGAGGGGAGGTGGCCGAGGGCGCTGACGTGGACACGGCTTCGGGCCCGCAGTTTGCCGTCGTGGACGTCGCGTCACGGGGTTCCCGTTCGACGTTCGTTCGTGCCGTAAGTGCAGCTCATGCATCTCGTGTGATCGCGTACCGCATGTAATGAGTACTACCAATCGATTGGCTTTGCACTTGCGTTAATGCACACACTTGATCATGGTTTTACCTTGGTCTGTGATTCCTGTGTCAAAAACCCGCTTATTACTTCACGGTCACATACGAAAAATAGATAAACATTTTTTTCCCTTTATGTTTCTTACTGCACCAATTCGCAAACCTGGGTAATTGTTTGTAACTAGAAATGTTTTTACCCCCTCGTATAGGATTTGTAAGTCCTCTTCGAACTCAGACCATAATTTTGACTAACAAAATGTGGTATAACACTGAAACTTTTTTGAACTACAAATGCGCGGTATGATTTTGGTGTCATATTTTTTAGTTAAATTATGGGTTTACTTTGGTTTTGATGCACGACTTTGCCTCGGGTTTACTTTGTACTCCCCCCGTCCCGAAAAACAAGGCGCACATTTTTGTATGGTTTTGATGCACGACTTTGCCCCCTAATATATACTAAATTATATGTATTAAGAATGTATAAATGGTTTTGTTTCAATCATCTTGTAAAATTATTTCATTTCATATATCTTTTATAATTATTTTGTGGTCATATTATAAGGATATATCATAGTAAAAGTTGTCAGTTTCTTACCAACGAAAACTAAGGGCGCCTTATATTTTGGGATGGAGGGAGTAGCATAAGTAGGCTTAGTGTGTAGCAACAATTATAAAGCTCAATGGCTAGAACGAACCTACTCCACCCTTCTTGTCGATGGTGGTGAATCTTTCAAGTGGTATTAGAGAGAGGTCTTCTTGTTTTGAATTCACGACAGAAAACATGATGACTTGTTAGATAGTAAAGCTTTTAATCTTTATGACTCTAATTGTGTGCATTTTGTTGCCAGTTTAGAACGTTGTTGTAAGAGGCTACTAAGGGCATCTCCATGGGAGGCCTCATGAACACATCCCATCGTTTCGTTGGAGGTCTGATAATTCTCGGGCTCGAACGGGTCTTCCCAAGTAGACCATTTTGTCCAAAAAGTGTCCACACCCCCCAATACTTCACAACTTTCGGGGTGGCTTGGGGCGCCCAGACATGTCCAGACACAACATCCAAGGCAAGATGACATATGGGTTTGATATACTCAACAACCATCCATCCACACCCACCAGTCATTGGCCCAACCATACTATTTCTCTTCTCTCACATCTCTCCAGACCTTTTTTTTTTACTTCCGCCCCCCTCTCATCTATCTCAATTCTCTCCACCGGCGAAAAGTTCCATGGCAGCCCTGACTTCTCTCCCCAATGCCCTCCGCCCCTCCCCGTGTTGACGTCACGGTGGATCCGCCACCCCCTTCATGTACAAGGCCACAAGCCAGCCACTCGGCTTGGAGCTGGTTGATGACGTGGAAACATATGTTCGCTGGGAGACCCCAAGAGGAAGGTATGAAATAGTGCAGCAGCAATTTTACCTTGAAATCTACCAAGGTTATCGAACCAGTAGGAGTTGGAAGAGCTTCAACACGGTGTCAACAGCGCCACAAAATATGGCGTGTGGACGTGGACCTGCACACAACACAATCAAAGTTTTTTACCCCAACAAAACAGGAAGGTTGTCAATCTCCCGACTTACTGAATACAAAGGATTAAACGTATGGTGTAAAAATAAATATAAATGCAAAAGGGAACATCGAGCAAATGAGTGTAGAGCGTAGTGGAAACGGTGTTTTTATCAGTGTGGAAGAATGGACCGGGGTCCACAGTTCACTAAAGGTGTCTCTCCATAAACAGATAACAGGCATTTTGGGTAAACAAATTACAGCTGGGCAACTGACAAATGGCAAACGCATGACAATGCATATTATAACAAGACAATGTTCATTGTAATATTTATTGGGCATTACAACATAATACATAGACCGCTTGCTAGCTGCATCTATGACTAATAATCCACCCCCGAGATAACATATGTGTCTCCCGCGAGTATTAAGTTGCAAGCAACAAATTATTACCTTAAGCAAAGTGTGTAATGTAAACAATGCAAATGACATATAAGCAATGCATATAGACAAAGTAAAGTTGTTTTCTCCCTAGTGGCAACAGCACATCCACAAGCTTAGTCGTTTCTGTCATTCGAGCCCAGGTTACTAGAGACATGAACCCACTATCTAGCATAAATACTCCCTCTTGGGGATACTAGCATCTACTTGGCCAAAGCATCTACTAGCATCGGAGAGCATGCAAGAACATAAATAAAATATAGAGATAAATAGATGAACAACTTGATCATAACTTCACAATTCATCAGATCCCAGCAAACACAACATGTAGCATTACACAAAAATGATCTTGATCATGTTAGGCAGCTCACAAGATCTAAATATGATAGCACAAAGTGGAGAGACAACCATCTAGCTACTGATATGGACCCGTAGTCCAAGGATGAATTACTCACGCATCTGTCCGGAGACGGCATGGTGATGTAGAGCCCTCCGGCGATGATCTTCTCCTCCGGCAGGGTGCCGGGAAGAACTGCAGAACCCTCCCGAACTAGGGTTGAAGGCGACGGCGTCGACAGAACTTTTCGTGGATTTCTGATCGGGTGTTTAGGGTTTTCGGGATGAGGTGAATATATAGGCGGAGGGGAGATGCGAGGGGACACCCGAGGCGGCCAGACGACCCCCCGGTGCGGCCCCACCTTCTGCCGCGCCGGGATGGCGTCTGGCCCCATGTGTCGCTTCTTCGACCTCCCTTCAGACTTCGTCTTCGTGTCGTTGAAAAACTGGTTCCCGTTGATTTTCGTCAAATTTTGAGAATATTTCCTGAATAGCTTTTCTGAAACAAAAAGACAGCAAAAAACAGGAACTGGCACTGTGGCATCTTGTTAATAGGTTAGTTTTAAAAAGTGTATAAAAATGATATATAATGTAAATAAAACATGTAGCATTTGGTATAAAACATGTATGGAACCAAAAATTATAGATACGTCTGAGACGTATCACGTATCACTGGTGACCAGCAAGGCCATCGACCTAGAGAGCTCGCACACCAACCTCGAGGATGTGTGGCGTGCGGCTAATGACATGGTGCTCCTTTGACATGCCAACGTCATGCATGCTCCTTCACGGGCGACATCCATCGGTGTGTCATCATGGAGTTCATGGCCTCCTCCAAGAATGGTGATGAAGACCCCAAGATCTGGTGTCAGGAGTGGAAGAAGTGAGGCGCTCCACCGTGAGTTCGAGAACAAGATTGGGGGTGTACCGAAAGTGGGGGTCGCTTTTGGAGATGCATTAAGTTAAGGGCAACTCCAACTGGGCAATCCATTTAGTCTGTACCGCGTCCTTCTGTGTCTGCCCAGCCAAAAATCAAAGCCCAACAGTGTGACTCAAACAGACCGTTGTTCGTTTTTCTGTCCGCGGCAATCCATTCTCGGTCCAAATTTGAGCTAGGTTTGTGTTGGCTCTGGACATGTGCATACCGCTTCTGCGTCCGCCACATGATCGACTCGTGTCCACCCCTAGTTTGCGTGTCATCGTCCACAACGGCCACCTACCTCATTTATTGTGGGCGGTGGAGCTCCTTAAATGGGCACCTGCGAGCAAACCCTAGCTCCGACATCCCTCTTCCAACCACGGCCACCACCTCCTTCCCTCGTAGATCGAAGCGCCGGAATGGATCAGCCGCCACAACTGCAGCATCTCATCGACCAGGTAGAGCGAGCGCATCGGAGCGTTGCCGGGCGCCATCACGGCAGCTTCTCTCGCCGCATGGTGACGAGTCCGACGTGAGCCGGTGTCATTTCGCAGCCGCCTATGTCACAACTGCCGGACAAAATGGGTCGCCCCATTGGATGCAGTAGCCTGGGAAGGACGGACATGGACCGAACGCCCAGTGGCGGACCCAGGATTTGGGTATGACCGGGGCTAATTCCTAATGCAAAATTGTGAGATTTTTTTCTACTTGTACACCACAATTATATCAGCCAAACCACACCACAAATACGAATTGACATATTATTTGAAATCATCGATTGTATAATAGGAGGGCAAATCCTCGGCCTGAGAGAGCCCCGAGCTACTGTAGATATCTACAGTTCGCACCGTAGATTTCTACAGTGTGCTACAGCGCGCGGTGGACCCCGCGCGTCAGCCTCACACCCCGCTGCGGATTTTTGCGGAGAAGCACGCGGGCGGGCGAAAATTCCATACTCTTCTCAGAAAATTCGGCGCCAGGGACCTATTCGCAATTACGGGAAAGTTTGGGTTCTTTTTTGTAAAAAAACCGCAGAACCACTCCCCCTCTCTCCCCGCGAGCTGTCGTGCCGCCGCCGGCCGCCCCGCCCCGCCGTTCTACTCCATCTTCTTCACATCGGCGCACACGCCGCGTTCCGCCGTCGCCGAAGCTTCATCCTCGCCGTCTTTCGCGTGCCGGGCCGCCGCAACCTCGCCGCAATCGTCGCCGGTGCCGTTGGCGTGCTCCGCGGCACTCCGCCGTGTTTTCCACGCCGCCGCGGTGACCAAAATGGGGCGGCACCGCCAACCAAACGACAACACGAAAGCACAAAATAGGTATGGTAGCAAAATTGCATAATCACCACGCATCATTTTAGTACCTAAATAATGAAGATTTGCTTGGATCCTAGCCTGTCAATTCCTCATCAATCCTAGGAGAAGAACCTGAACCTACAAAGGGAAAAGATAATTAGAAAATAGTACTACCTCCGGTCAGGAATGGTTGTCGCGGAAACAAACTAAGCTAGTGAAAAATTGTACACAGCTCACGACAACTTATACCGATCGGTGGGAGTATGATTCATGGTACATAAATTGTATTAGTAAAAAAAAATATCATCTTCGATCGATGCTTGAAATTATGTGACGCTCCAACATATCATCCAATCATCATTAATGTTTGTCCCATTCATCTTCTATGCAACCGGATTGGTACGAATCAGTTAACACACAATGGACTAAACCTAATTGTACTTGACTTGCTGTGTACTCCCTCCGTTCCATTTTAATTGACTCACATATATCTACATATAAATGCATCTAGACACGTTTTAATGTTAGGTATATCCATATCTAGATATATGTGAGTCAATTAAAATGGAACGGAGGGAGTACGTGGTTTCTTGTTGAATGTACGTGGGCTTTCAAAAAAAAAAGAATAAATCAAACGGGTAATTTACCTATGGGCAAAGAGAGTAATAAATCTGCAGTTGAAGGGGATGGAGCGACGAAGATACAAAGGGCTGAGCACCGGCTCTCGAATGGTCCGGTGGTGGCGATTTGGCATGGGCAGGGACGAGAGCGTCTTCGTCAGCCGTCATGGCGACGGCGCAATCAAGTCGAGGAGGGCAGGCGGCGTTGGTGGCGATTTGGTCGAGTTTGAGATGCCACGATCGGAACACCAACAATCGAACAATTTTTTTAGCGAAAAAGAACATGAAGAGACTCAGCTTTTTTTGCCGGGCGGACGCGAACAAGTCCATGTGCGAACGAAGCATCTGCGCTAGTGGATTCCTTATTCGCTACTCCCTTCATTCCAATTTAATTGACTTGCTATCCACCAAATGTGGATGTATCTATAGTACCTTGCTGGGCTAGGAAAATTAGCCCCGTTCACCCTGGACCAAGGACACGGGTTATGCTTCTCCTGGTCCATAATTTCGATAAAATTAACAAGAGGAGTACATGTACTACATGGGCCAAGACCGGGGCTGTAGCCCGGGCTGCCAGGGCCCAGTTTTGCCCCTGCTAACGCCTATCCGTTTGGTGACTCAAACAAACAAAACACAAACAAAATTAGTATCGGTTTGCGTCGACACGTTATATAGTTACCCGGAGTTTGAGAAACTTGTGACTTCCTATTCAATGCGGATGCACCCAAGAGGGACATTATCCGTCGTTTTCGTGAAAATGACACAAAACCACCACATTTGTGGGTGAGTTCTAGCATAGCCACCACAATTCAGATTTTTGACACATAAATACCACATCAGGGGCTGGTGTGGGACGCAGAGCATTGATTGTCGTCTGTTATCGTTTTAACCACGTTTCTGGCAGGTGAGACCCATTGTCAGGGGTGACGTGGCAAAAATAAAAATAAAAGGGAGCAGGTCAACACTATCATCAGGTTCATGGCGCGGGGGAGACCAAGCCCAGCCGACCACGGGCAAGTTCCGGACGCCGCTCCTCCGTCCTCCCCTCCCCTGAGCGATGCGGCGGCCCCTGGCCGGCAGCCCCTGGCCTTCCCTGGCCGCGCCTCCCTTGGCCGAGCCCGCCTGGATGCTGGTCGGGGAAGAACGGGAGGCGACGGTGGCCGCGGCGCCATTCCCATGGCGCGCCCCCACCGGTCCACCGCCGCCCTCCTGCTCCTCCTCGCCTCCGCCCCCGGCCTTGGCCGCGCCCGCCCGAGGCCGCCTTGGCCGCCCTGAGGCCGCGCCCGAGCCGCCCTGGCCGCGCCGCTCTGGCCGGCTGGAGGCCGCGCCCGCGCCCTCCCGAGGCCGCCCGCGCCGCTCTGGCCGGCCGGAGGCCATGCCCGCGCCGCCCTGGCCGCGCCTGGTCGCGCTGGCCTTGTCAACGGGAGCGGAGGGCAGGACGAGAGGAGGCGGGCCTGCGGCCACGCGGACGTCGCGCCGATGCGGCTCTTCGACTAGGGGGACGGCGGCGAGCTGGAGGAGGGGGCCCGGCTGGCAGCGAGCTGCTGGGGGGACGGGCGGCCGCGCCACACCCACCGTTGAACTCCAGGTACGTCAGTGTGGGGACCCCGGACTAGCTGTCCGAAATACCCGATTATGCTTAACACAACGATCCCGTGATCAGTCTGTCGTTGCACATAATCCGAATTGGATACCAAAGTTTACATCCATTACAATACTGAATAAAAGTCTTACATAAATGGTCATTTAGACCAAGTTCTTACATAGGTGTCTTCATGGGCCAAACCAAATATATATCAGCGGAAGCTACGGCGATATCGACATCATATTCTAACGACGACGACCCGACAGGCAGCTGACTTGTGGAGATCCTTAGTTTGCATAGAAGTCGCCATACTCCTGCTCGGCGTAATGCTCCTCCTCGTAGTCTGGCTAGGACAATAGCCAGGGACGAAACCAATATGAGTACATTTGAATGTACTCGCAAACTACCCCAACATGAGCATGCACCAGTTTTATTTTAGTTGACAACTTTTCTTATTTAAAACATCTCCATATCTTTATTGAAAAAGGTAAGAAGAGTTTTATAACTATTTTTAAAGAAGTCACCGTTTTCATCTGTTTTTCCAAAACTCCTCCTTTCTCCGACCATAGCCCGTCATGGTCCACTTTCTTCCCACCACCTCATACCGATCCGTTGGTATAGGTGTAGGAAACAATCTCCACTTCATTTTTTTTCTTTTAAAAAAACTCAAAACCTTTTTAAAACTTGCACAAGGTCTTAGGACAGTCTCCCAATTGTCCATATCCAAGGACTCGGCTATTCGAATAGTTTTTAACACTCTGCAGAGGTAGCACGCTTTTAACCCACATACATCCGACAACTCATCGTGTCTGCCACGTCTCGCCATACCAGGTGTATGCGAAGTAAGCCGCCGGCCATAGCCTCTTATTTGCTCATGCTAGTATAGGATCCTTCCCATATGACACTTTCCATCGACACCCAGTCCGGTTTCCCGTCAGAAACCCTAAGTGTGAGGACTCATAGTTTTGTCCGGCGATTTATGGTGGAACCTTCTATCCTCCCCACCAACTTGTGTGAGGACTCGGGTCAGGGGGTAGAAACACAATTTGGTTTTCAAATAAATTGAATTAAACATTATTTAATTAAGTCCAAATTATGGCAGAAACTAGTTATTCATGTTTAATTCCACAACTTGAGTTCTGTTGGTCACAAAAATACAAACTAAATTCTATGGAAAGCCACTGATGTGTAGAATACAACCCAATTTGAATTGGATCATTTGGAGTTACCAAACTCCCTACACATTGGATTGAATCCAGTAGCTTAATAATCAAGTTTTAGCTACCAATTAAATTATATTGTTCCAAAAATTAAACCCTTTTAGGGGTAACTAAACATGGTATATGTGAGCTAACAAAATTGGTCCTAACTCATTTGGATCAACCAATAAACATAATGGTCTGTTTTAGTCCAGAAGGGTTTATCTTAAAGTCCACAATTTATACTACTTAATTAATTCTACCAAAATTAGGGGAGCTAACACAAGGCAGTACTAAGCTAGCAAAATTGGTTTGGAATTATTTGGACTAACAGAGTATCAGAAACAAACAAGTTTAGATTTTAAACCTTCTGTGGCATTTTCAATAATACTTTTTAATTATTTAATTAAATGACTGAGACCAATTGTGTTGGTTAAACAATTTCATAAGCTTTCCAGAACATTTGAGTTTGATTTATTTGGATTCCTAAATCTCGAGATATTTAATTTTAAAGTTGACATCAGTACTGAGAATTTCAGAGAATTCAAATTAGAAAAATCCACTGTTGTGGATAATGTTGAAATCCCTGACGGGTGGGTCCTACCCGTCAGTGACTCAGCGAAACGGTACGCGCGCGAGGGAAAAGATTAAAATTATGACAGTGGGACCCACATGGCAGTCTAACTTAACACGAAGCGGTACGTGGCCGTAGATCTTCGATCCAACGGCTCACGGAGGTCGCCATCGGCGACGACCTAAAACGAGCGGCGCTGCCGCGCCGGCGACGGCGAGGTGGACGGATCTCTCACCTAGGGGCTCGGGAGGAAGCGGCGATGACGCGAATCGACGGCGGCGGCTCGGGGAAGACGATGGTGCGAGCGGCAGTTGCTGGGGAAGTCTCTGTCGACGGCGGCGATGTCGCGCTCTTCGTCGGCGTCGGGCAGCAACTTCGGCGGAGCTTCGGGGTCGCGTCCGTGTGCTAAAAAGAGGGAAAAGAAGCCTGGGTGAGTGCGGTGAGCTTGGGCAACAGCGTAGAGGGGTCAGAGGGAAGAATGGGAGGGTGTGGCGTTGTGGTGGTGTTCGACCTCAACGGCGGCGTCGGGTGCGGCAGTGCACTGCCCTCCGGCGGTGCACAGACGAAATTGAGGCGAGGGAAAGCTCGAGGGGAGGTGTGGTGTTCCAGTGAGGTCTCGGGTGCTTTTATAAGCTCGGGGCGGTCCACGATGGTCGGGGTCTACGGCGGCGGCCATTGCGCGTCCACGGCGACCATTTCGCGATTACCCGGCGAGGGTGCAGAGGCTCGTGGCGGCTTGGGGCTTAACGGGGTCCGGCGAGGTTCTAGAATCATCTAGAGGAGTGGTGCGTGTCGGGAAGCAGAGACGGGGGCCAATTAGCTCGGCGCCGTCCAATGCATCCGCGGCGGTCGTCGGGGAACATCGGCGTTAAGGCGACGGGAGAGGTGCCCGTTTTCTTCCCTGCGGTGCAGAGACAGCAGAGGCTCCGGGCGCGCGCAGGGGGGGCCTGGGCGGCTCGGAAACGGCGACGACGGTGGAGGCGACACGGCGGCACGTCGGGGCGAGGGAGAGAGGTAGGGGATGACATTTTCGCAGAAAACCCCCTGCCTCCTCTCTGCTTCTTTTTTTATTTCTGTTTTAGTCCTTCTGTTAAAACCAGAAGGTTTTCTAGGATTTAATTAGGGTATTTAAACATTTTAGAAAAATTTGCAAAAATTTGTGGGGCCTTCCCATAATGTACAGAAGCTCCACAAAAATTGGCATAAAATAATAAAATGTTTTGAAACATTTTCTTTTATAGTACTTTGTTTATGTTATTTGAATTTATTTCAATTGTTTTTATTTTAGAATTTCAAAACTAGTTCAAAAATAATATTTGAGAGGGGAAAGTGGTAGGAACAAAATGGGGAGTGTTTACATTACATCTCCACTGACTTTGGTTTGAAAATAATTGAGTTGTCACTTGGAGATTTTTATGTGACAACTTGTCACTTTTATTTTTCTTGCTTTGATTTTATATTTTGTTTTCTTTCTTCTTACTAGTGTTCACTAGTGCAAACACCCAACAAACAGCAAGAACAACATCTCAAGTAACAAAAGCAATTAACATACAATAAACAACAAAAGTTTTTGTTGGCTCTCATTTTTGGAATATAATCCTGATAATAATTTTGGGATGTTACAATCCTCCCCCCTTAAAATAAATCTCGTCCCGAGATTTGCTAGGCTTAGGTTTTAAGGAGGTCTGGGAATTCGCTTCTAAGATAATCTTCGCGTTCCCAAGTTGCTTCTTCTTCAGAGTGGTTAGTCCACTGGACTTTGTAAAACTTGATCGCACGTCTTCGGGTAACACGAACATCTTCTTCGAGAATTTTGAGGGGTCTCTCACGATAAGTCAGGTCTTGGTTCAGGTCGATGGAGAGGTGGTCGATGTTTTTGAAAACATCAGGCTGGTCAGGAACTTCAAGACACTTCCGGAGCAAGGAAATGTGGAAGACATCATGATAATCTCCTAACTCCTGGGGTAACTCCAGCTGATAGGATACTTCTCCTCGACGAGCAATGACCTTGAAGGGTCCAATATACCTTGGTGCTAACTTTCCTTTGACATGGAAACGCTGCATTCCCTTGAGGGGTGTCACTCGGAGATAACATAATCTCCGACTGAAAGTGAGGTCACGGCGCTTGGTGTCAGCGTAACTCTTCTGACGGGATTGGGCAGTTTTGAGACGTTCACGAATAAGCTGAACTTGCTCTTCAGCTTCTCGGAGGGTATCTGGTCCGAACAATTTGCTCTCTCCGGTATCGGACCAATTCAGGGGTGTACGACACTTCTTGCCGTAAAGGGCTTCAAAAGGGGCCATTTGCAGACTAGACTGATAACTGTTGTTGTACGAGAACTCTGCAAACGGAAGACAATCTTCCCACTTGGAACCATAGGATAGAACACATGCGCGAAGCATGTCCTCAATATCTGGTTCACTCGCTCAGTCTGGCCATCGGTCTGGGGATGATAAGCTGTGCTAAAGGCTAACTTGGTTCCGAGGGCTTCATGAAGGGATTTCCAGAATCTTGAGGTGAATTGCGTGCCTCTATCAGATACAATCTTCTTAGGCACACCATGCAGGCTCACTATTCTGGAAATATACAGGTCTGCTAACTGAGCTCCGGTATGAGTGGTCTTGACAGGAACAAAGTGGGCAACCTTGGTCAGTCGATCAACGATGACCCAGATGAATCATGGCCTCGGTTGGATCTTGGAAGTCCGGTAATAAAATCCATTCCAATCTCGTCCCACTTCCACTCGGGAATTTTCAAAGGTTGAAGCAATCCAGCGGGTCGCTGATGTTCAGCCTTGACTCGCTGACAGATATCACACTTGGCTACGAATGAACCAATCTCTCGCTTCATTCCATGCCACCAAAATCTTTCTCGAAGGTCTTGGTACATTTTGGTTCCGCCGGGGTGGATTGAATAAGGGGTCTCATGGGCCTCCTTCAGGATTAACTCCTTAAGTTCCGTGACATTGGGCACACAGATACGGTCATTGAATTTCAGCACTCCTTCAGCATCTTCGGTAAAACCGGGTGCTTTGCCGAGGGAAATTTTCTTCCTAATTCCCTCTATGCTTTCATGACCTTTCTGGGCTTCTTTGATTTGATCCATCAGGGTTGGGGTTAACTCTAATTGGCGAGATAACCATGGCTAACAAGCTCTAGTCCAAAATCTTGGAAGTCTTTGAACAAGGCTGGCTGTTCGGCTTGGATCAGGGCATTCAGGGTGCAAGGTTTGCGACTAAGGGCATCGGCAACTACATTAGCCTTTCCGGGGTGATAATGGATTCCAATATCATAATCCTTGATTAATTCCATCCATCTCCTCTGTCGCAGGTTCAGATCTTTCTGGGTGAAAATATACTTCAAGCTTTTGTGATCTGTATAGACCTCGCAGCGATGTCCCGCAAGATAGGGACGCCACTTCTTAAGAGCAAAGACTACAGCAGCTAACTCCAAGTCATGGGTTGGGTAATTCTCTTCATGCGGTCGCAACTGCCGGGACAGGTACGACACAACTTTGCCTTCTTGCATCAGAACGCAACCAAGTCCGAGGCGTGATGCATCGCAATACACGTCGAAACTCTGGGTGACGTCTGGCATGATCAGGATTGGGGCTGAGGTTAGTCTCTTCTTCAGTTCTTGGAAACTATCCTCACACTTCTGAGTCCATTCAAATTTCTTGTCCTTCTTCAACAGTTGGGTCAGAGGTTTGGCTATACTGGAAAATCCTTCAACGAACTTGCGGTAATAACCGGCAAGTCCGAGAAAGCTTCGGATTTCAAAAACATTGGTTGGGGATAACCAGTCAAGAATGGCTTGTATCTTCTCAGGGTCAACAGAAATTCCTCCAGCGGATACAATATGTCCAAGAAATGCCACTTCACTGAGCCAAAACTCACACTTGCTAAGTTTGGCATACAGTGGTGCTCTTGGAGGGTCTCCAAAACTAGACGCAGGTGTTCAGCATGCTCTTCTTCGGTCTTGGAATAAATAAGGATGTCATCAAGGAAAACTACCACGAACTTGTCGAGGTACTCCATGAAAATCTTGTTCATGAGATTCATGAAATAGGCTGGGGCATTGGTCAGACCAAAAGACATCACGGTGTATTCAAACAACCGTAACGAGTGGTGAAGGCGGTCTTGGGAATATCTGTCTCTCGATCTTCAACTGATGGTAACCTGTCCGAAGATCGATCTTTGAAAAGACTCGGGCTCCGTTCATTTGATCGAACAGATCCTCGATCTTGGGAAGAGGGTACTTGTTTTTAATGGTCACGTCATTCAGCTTGCGATAATCCACACACAGGCGTGTGGTACCGTCTCTCTTGTCCACAAAAATAATGGGTGATCCCCATGGTGAAGCGCTTGGGCGGACAAGACCTTTGCTTAGCATATCAGCCAACTGCTTCTTCAACTCAACCAGTTCTTCCGGATTCATCCGATAAGGCTTTTGGGATATGGGGGATGTTCCTGGATAAGCTCAATTATGAACTCAATATCCCTATCTGGCGGCATACCAGGCAATTCTTCTGGGAAAACATCCTTGAACAGATGAACAACACGGATCTCATCTAGGGCGGGTCGAGCTATGCTCTCATGGCAGCCTGGGTGAGGTTGACTAGTTTCAGACACATACTCCACTTCTACTTCTTTGTCGGTGGTGATGGATACAGCTCTTCTGGCACAGTCAATTCGACCATGGTACTTGGCTAACCAATTCATACCGAGTATAACATCGATGCCTTGGGTTCCCAGAACAATTAAGTTAACTGGAAACTTTTCTCCTTTGATCTCAAGGGGTACATCGGAGCAAAACATCTTGGTCTCTACGGTGGATTCTGGGATTTGGATGACCATGGGTTTGGGTAAGAGGCTCTTAACTAAACCTCCCTTAGCAACAAATTCTTGGGTAACAAATGAATGGGTAGCACCAGAATCAAACAGAACAGTTGCAGGTACTGAGTTGACAAGGAACGTACCCAGCACAACATCCGGAGCATCCTGAGCTTCTTCAGCATTGATGTGGTGCAGACGACCCTTGGCAACAGCAGCATTTCCGCGAGGTGCGGCATTCTTGCCATTTCCATTTCCATTGCGGCCTTGACCATTGTTCTGTGCCGGCGCATTGGGGCGCTGGACATTCCTCTTGGGATTGGGACATTCTTTGGAGTAGTGACCCTTGTTGCCGCATTCAAAGCAGATCACATTGGGATTGCGGGTGAAGTTGTTGAAGTTTCCTCCGGGACGGTTATTGTCATTGGGGCGGTTGAAGTTGTTTGGGCGGTTAGGGTAATTGGGCGTGGAGCTTGGGGTGGACGATAGGCAGGCCTGGTGTTCTGCTGAAAGATACGAGGTTTCTGGCTGCTCGAGCCTTCCTGAGCATTCATCCTCCTCTTGCGACCTTCATACATCGACTTGCGCTTGGTCTCCAGCTGGATGGCTTTGTCCACAAGTGACTCCAGATCACGGAAGTCATGGATAACCAAAGCACACTGAAGTTCATCATGAGTCCACTCATGAAACGCTCCATCTTCTTCTCTTCTTGTCGGTGTCATCAGGAGCATACCGAGATAAGTCGGTAAACTCCTCAAGATAACCGACCACATCTCTACTTCCCTGCCTCAGCTTACGGAACTCATCCTTCTTCCTCTCAATAGTCCACTGGGAATATGCTTCTTGCGGAACTTCTCCTGGAACTCAGCCCAGTTGATGACATGACCAGCTGGCTGGAGAGTCTTGGTAGTTTCCCACCAAGCTCTTGCAGGTCCAGCGAGATAGTGGGTTGCATACAGCACTTTCTCATTTTCTCCCACAGCAGCAACTTCAAGATTATTGCGATGGTGCGAAGCCAATCATCGGCTTCTAGTGGGTGAAGTCCCTTGGAGTAGGTGGGTGGGTTGGTCTTCTGAAAATCACCCAAGGTAGATCGCTGGTTTCATTGCCATTGCCACCATTGTTGTTGTTGTTGTTATTGTTGTTGTTGTTATAGCGGCTGCGAGTTGTTGTAAGGCAGCGAGATGAGCTTGGCGCTCTTGCCGGGCATTTTCACGCTCCTCCATGATAAGTGCGAGAAGTTGGGTGGGGGTTGGGTCCGGTGGTGGTGGTGCTGATCCTGATCCTTCCGCATTGCTGCGACGGGGTGGCATCCTGAAGCACACCGGGTATAAGAGACAAGGCAAGAAAAGTTCGACTAAGGGAAAAGATGATCTCTCAAGTGGTTGATTAATCCTAAGATTATATGAAAATAGTTCACACAATTTTAAACAAGACAAACATACTTATATTTCACAAACAATACATCAAGAGTTCACAACATCAAGCTTACAACCTCAAGCTTACATCATACATAACATCTGGTTTCCAAAAGAACCACTACTACTACTCGACTAGCTATAGGGGGTCAACCTAATCCTGCGGTAGTGATCAAGTCACTCGCCTACTGAGGTGGAACCTCCAGCTCTAACACGTCAGCATCTGACTGGTAGGCTGGCTCCTCGGGATCCTCCTCCTCATCCTCGAGAACTGGCTCGAGTGGCTCCTCCTCCTCGTCAACTAACTCCTCCTCATCATCCTCCTCCTCACAGTCCATCTCCTCCACGAAGTCATCATCGTCACTGAGGAAAGCGTCGTTCTCCTTGCGGAGATCCTCGCCCTCCTCCTCCATCTCGTCAGTATGGTGCTCAAGATCCTCAATCAGTCCATCCTGCTCTGCCACCTTCGTGCGGAGCTTCACGATAGTCTTCCTCAGCTGGGCCCTCTTCCTGAGAAGAGCAACCTTCTCCACCATCAGCTTCATCTCGTTCTCGCGAAGCTCAACGAGCGACTCGCGGTCGAAGTGGAGCTGAATCCTAGTGCGCAACAGATCATCCTGAGTGCACTGAAGTAAGATCTCCATGTCCATGATGTAGCTCCCAAACATCGGGTGGTAAGGTGAAGGAGTAGGGTGTCCATCACAGTTGCGCCTCCCGTAGAACCGGAAACGGGAGTCTACTAACTCCGCCTTGTGCTCCTCACAAAGTCGGGATAGCATCCTCTGTGTAGCAGTACAGAGACCGTCAACCCAGGTGGCCTCCTTGGTGGTGAAGATGAGTGTCCGGAATTGGGAGACTTGATGTTCCTGCGAACTGACG
This sequence comes from Poa pratensis, assembly GCA_947311845.1. Lineage (NCBI taxonomy): Eukaryota > Viridiplantae > Streptophyta > Magnoliopsida > Poales > Poaceae > Poa > Poa pratensis. The sequence continues at coordinate 37,228,957 of CAMZMU010000078.1, forward strand.
ATCTGATGAGCCAGCTCAGCCTTCCAACACCGTGAACATCAATCTGAGCTCCCTCAAACTCTGGAGCGGGGCGACCTAACAGCTTGGTCAACTCGAACAAGTCCCTCTCAAACGTCAGCTTGCTGTCCTTCTCCAGCTGAACGAACTCGGTCCAGTGGAGTGCCATCTACAGTTTTTAAGCAAAATTTTAAGTTAGTTAGGTGACAAGTATATCAAAATTTTAATATAGTAGGGCAACAAGTGAGTCAAATTTTAAACTTAATGAGAGGTGTACAAAATTTTAGGGATACTAAGGAAAATGTAATATTTAATGAGAGTAAAATTTTGCATAAGTAAGAGGATTGGAGATAAGCAATTTTCGAAAATACTTCATTCCTTTCTTTTTAGAAACTCATCTTTTGTAACATTTGACAAACGACCATGCTAACTAAGGTTTCCTAAAGTCAGGATGGCTCTGATACCAAGTCTGTGGGGACCCCGGACTAGCTGTCCGAAATACCCGATTATGCTTAACACAACGATCCCGTGATCAGTCTGTCGTTGCACATAATCCGAATTGGATACCAAAGTTTACATCCATTACAGTACCGAATAAAAGTCTTACATAAATGGTCATTTAGACCAAGTTCTTACATAGGTGCCTTCATGGGCCAAACCAAATATATCAGCGGAAGCTACGGCGTAATCGACATCATATTCTAACGATGACGACCCGACAGGCAGCTGACTTGTGGAGATCCTTAGTTGGCGTAGAAGTCGCCATATTCCTGCTCTGCGTAGTGTTCCTCCTCGTAGTCTGGCTAGGACAATAGCCAGGGACGAAACCAATATGAGTACATTTGAATGTACTCGCAAACTATCCCAACATGAGTATGCACCAGTTTTATTTTAGTTGACAACTTTTCTTATTTAAAACATCTCTATATCTTTATTGAAAAAGGTAAGAAGAGTTTTATAACTATTTTAAAGAAGTCACCGTTTTCATCTGTTTTTCCAAAACTCCTCCTTTTCCGACCATAGCCCGTCATGGTCCACTTTCATCCACCACCTCATACCGATCCGTTGGTATAGGTGTAGGAAACAATCTCCACTTCATTTTTCTTTTAAAAACTCAAAACCTTTTTAAAACTTGCACAAGGTCTTAGGACAGTCTCCCAATTGTCCATATCCGAGGACTCGGCTATTCGAATAGTTTTAACACTCTGCAGAGGTAGCACGCTTTTAACCCACATCCATCCGGCAACTCATCGTGTCTGCCACGTCTCGCCATACCAGGTGTATGCGAAGTAAGCCGCCGGCCATAGCCTCTTATTTGCTCATGCTAGTATAGGATCCTTCCCATATGACACTTTCCATCGACACCCAGTCCGGTTTCCCGTCAGAAACCCTAAGTGTGAGGACTCATAGTTTTGTCCGGCGGTTTATGGTGGAACCTTCTATCCTCCCCACCAACTTGTGTGAGGACCCGGGTCAGGGGGTAGATCCTCGGACCATCCCCTCATGCATAACGGAGTCATCTCCGTCGATGAGGTATCCCATACTAATAAGAGCAAACTACATGACTACGCCTTTTCCCATATGTGGTAAATGTGGTCGCACAGGGTAGGATTGGTTTCCATAGTACTAGGACACTGTGCATTTTTCACAAACATCACCATTTTTCCACCTTTCCAACACAGCACCGACATCTCGTCGTTCCATAAACTCACAAGACATTTCAAAGGAGTTTTGAATAAACAACATTGTTTTCCCATCCTAAAGTTTTATATAAACTACTACATAGGGTGGCAAAATAATATCCATATATTTTTGAAATGGGTTTTGTAAATCTTGCTTTGAGAGTAAACATATTATGAAAGTAGATGCATATGTTGGTAGTGCAAGCTCAGAGAATAGCTTGCCTTGCTTGGCAAAGTGATCTTGCTCTTGTTCTTCAAATTCAGCAAACTCTCCTTCCTCGATATATCCGACAACGTTCTCGTCTAATTAACAAACAAACAATACAAACAATCACTAAGCTATACAAGCAATCACCTCAACATAACCATCATTAACATCACAATTGGCTACTGCACACATCAAACCACACAATTTGGTTTTCAAATAAATTGAATTAAACATTATTTAATTAAGTCCAAATTATGGCAGAAACTAGTTATTCATGTTTAATTCCACAACTTGAGTTCTGTTGGTCACAAAAATACAAACTAAAATTCTATGGAAAGCCACTGATGTGTAGAATACAACCCAATTTGAATTGGATCATTTGGAGTTACCAAACTCCCTACACATTGGATTGAATCCAGTAGCTTAATAATCAAGTTTTAGCTACCAATTAAATTATATTGTTCCAAAAATTAAACCCTTTTAGGGGTAACTAAACATGGATATATGTGAGCTAACAAAATTGGTCCTAACTCATTTGGATCAACCAATAAACATAATGGTCTGTTTTAGTCCAGAAGGGTTTATCTTAAAGTCCACAATTTATACTACTTAATTAATTCTACCAAAATTAGGGGAGCTAACACAAGGCAGTACTAAGCTAGCAAAATTGGTTTGGAATTATTTGGACTAACAGAGTATCAGAAACAAACAAGTTTAGATTTTAAACCTTCTGTGGCATTTTCAATAATACTTTTTAATTATTTAATTAAATGACATGAGACCAATTGTGTTGGTTAAACAATTTCATAAGCTTTCCAGAACATTTGAGTTTGATTTATTTGGATTCCTAAATCTCGAGATATTTAATTTTAAAGTTGACATCAGTACTGAGAATTTCAGAGAATTCAAATTAGAAAAATCCACTGTTGTGGATAATGTTGAAATCCCTGACGGGTGGGTCCTACCCGTCAGTGACTCAGCGAAACGGTACGCGCGCGAGGGAAAAGATTAAAATTATGACAGTGGGACCCACATGGCAGTCTAACTTAACACGAAGCGGTACGTGGCCGTAGATCTTCGATCCAACGGCTCACGGAGGTCGCCATCGGCGACGACCTAAAACGAGCGGCGCTGCCGCGCCGGCGACGGCGAGGTGGACGGATCTCTCACCTAGGGGCTCGGGAGGAAGCGGCGATGACGCGAATCGACGGCGGCGGCTCGGGGAAGACGATGGTGCGAGCGGCAGTTGCTGGGGAAGTCTCTGTCGACGGCGGCGATGTCGCGCTCTTCGTCGGCGTCGGGCAGCAACTTCGGCGGAGCTTCGGGGTCGCGTCCGTGCTAAAAAGAGGGAAAAGAAGCCTGGGTGAGTGCGGTGAGCTTGGGCAACAGCGTAGAGGGGTCAGAGGGAAGAATGGGAGGGTGTGGCGTTGTGGTGGTGTTCGACCTCAACGGCGGCGTCGGGTGCGGCAGTGCACTGCCCTCCGGCGGTGCACAGACGAAATTGAGGCGAGGGAAAGCTCGAGGGGAGGTGTGGTGTTCCAGTGAGGTCTCAGGGTGCTTTTATAAGCTCGGGGCGGTCCACGATGGTCGGGGTCTACGGCGGCGGCCATTGCGCGTCCACGGCGACCATTTCGGCGATTACCCGGCGAGGGTGCAGAGGCTCGTGGCGGCTTGGGGCTTAACGGGGTCCGGCGAGGTTCTAGAATCATCTAGAGGAGTGGTGCGTGTCGGGAAGCAGAGACGGGGGCCAATTAGCTCGGCGCCGTCCAATGCATCCGCGGCGGTCGTCGGGGAACATCGGCGTTAAGGCGACGGGAGAGGTGCCCGTTTTCTTCCCTGCGGTGCAGAGACAGCAGAGGCTCCGGGCGCGCGCGCAGGGGGGGCCTGGGCGGCTCGGAAACGGCGACGACGGTGGAGGCGACACGGCGGCACGTCGGGGCGAGGGAGAGAGGTAGGGGATGACATTTTCGCAGAAAACCCCCTGCCTCCTCTCTGCTTCTTTTTTTATTTCTGTTTTAGTCCTTCTGTTAAAACCAGAAGGTTTTCTAGGATTTAATTAGGGTATTTAAACATTTTAGAAAAATTTGCAAAAATTTGTGGGGCCTTCCCATAATGTACAGAAGCTCCACAAAAATTGGCATAAAATAATAAAATGTTTTGAAACATTTTCTTTTATAGTACTTTGTTTATGTTATTTGAATTTATTTCAATTGTTTTTATTTTAGAATTTCAAAACTAGTTCAAAAATAATATTTGAGAGGGGAAAGTGGTAGGAACAAAATGGGGAGTGTTGACATTACATCTCCACTGACTTTGGTTTGAAAATAATTGAGTTGGTCACTTGGAGATTTTTATGTGACAACTTGTCACTTTTATTTTTCTTGCTTTGATTTTATATTTTGTTTTCTTTCTTCTTACTAGTGTTCACTAGTGCAAACACCCAACAAACAGCAAGAACAACATCTCAAGTAACAAAAGCAATTAACATACAATAAGCAACAAAAGTTTTTGTTGGCTCTCATTTTTGGAATATAATCCTGATAATAATTTTGGGATGTTACAGTCAGCTTCACCGTCGTCGACTGGCTTGGGGCTACGGCCGCGCCATGGCCTCGGACACGGACACGGCGAGCGCCATGGTCGCCGCGCACGCCCGTGGCCGCGCTCCTCGCACGCGTAAGCTCGGGGAGGAGACGAGGATGCGGAAGAACGAGCAGGCCGCTGCAGCGACAAGTTGCGGATGCGGGCGAGCCGCGCCCATGGGCGGGAACGGGCGAGCTGCGTATGTGCACACAAGGTGTTCAACGAAATGTTCCTACGGCTAATGGTCAGAGATAATGTTGACCCAGTTTTCCTTCTTTTGTTTTTGCCACGTAGACCTGACGGGTGGGTCCAAACCCTCAGAAAACGTGTTAGTGTACTTAAACAGAAAAATCAGTGCTCTGCGTCCCACACCAGCCCCTGAAATGGTATTTATGTGTCAAAAATCTGAATTGTGGTGGCTATGCTAGAACTCACCCACAAATATGGTGGTTTTGTGTCATTTTCTCGTCGTTTTCCATTCCAACGAACGCTTTAAGCATAGAATAACGATGGATTAGTTGCCAATTCATGGGGAAACTGACAACCAAAAATATCGATTCCGCCCAAACACAACACTCCGATAAAATTGAAGTCCCTTTCTGAACGGAGTGAGATCCTTTTTTTTTCCTCTGTGAGCCTTTGACTCATCCTGTGTCTCACACACCGGGGAAGAGAGGAACGGCCGAAGGGAGATGGGCAGCTACGAGAACGGCGACTCGCTGGCGGCCGCCTCCTGGGAGGGCGGCGTGATCCTGGGCGTGGACGGAGGCACCACGAGCACCGTCTGCGTCTGCCTGCCGGCCGCAATGCCGCAGCCGGAGGGGCCCGGCGCCGTCCCCGTGCTCTCCCGCGCAATCGCCGGCTGCTCCAACCGTAATTCCGTCGGAGGTAGGCACTAACCGTCGTCCTAGGTTCGCACAGTTCGGGGGGGCTTGGATCATACCCTATGTTAGAAGTTGGGTCTCCGGGCTAAATCCCGGCGATTTTGGCTGTCCTCGCGTGTCACTAGTCTTGCGTTATCGCGGCAAATTAGTGCTTGGATGTCGCAATAGGGCGAGAGTTTCAGGGATGCAGATGAGTTGTCTCCATAATTGTGCTTCTCGATTATTCTGACTTATTGTTCCAACTGGCGTTCGTCTATATTTTTTCCCGTACTGTTCATCATGTTTGTTACCGTCAGTTATACCGTTTCCGACATTTCAGTTGAAGAGAAAGCACCGTTACCTGTGCTAATGACGGTGACTATAGAAGTCCAAAAAAAAAGGATGTTGCCTATAGAGTAGTGTGGTTATTTTTACGGATGGTGAACACATGCATTTTATATGGTATTTGGACTTTTAAGATATAAAAATCATTATGATATAATCTTTGTTTAAGTTCCACCTTGATTTTAAAGGAAGGAAGGCCCATGCTTGACCAGAATCTATACACTAATTGTGTACGTGCGTCTTGTGGTGTAAAGTATTTAGTTGGATCTTGGGAATGTCTTCTGAGTGATACATCTTAATATTTTTTCTCTCCATATTGTAATACGGGTAGCATCATATGGTCCAAGTCTTGGCTCAAGACGCACTGATTGTTTTGTTTTTTCACTTTCCAGAAGCCGCTGCACTGGAAACTCTAGAACAAGTCATGTCACAGGCCCTCACAATGGCCAGCAGAGATCGTTCTGCTGTTGTAGCAGTTTGTTTATCTGTATCTGGAGTGAACCATCCTTCAGATCAGCAGAAGATGCTGGATTGGATCCGGTACAGTTCTTTGTATACAACTCTTAAAATGCATTCCCCAAAAGAAATTGCTATAATGTTTGTCCATTGAAACTATTTGATTTCAGTTCAGAGAGATTCTGATATTTTCTGCACGTTTACTGAATGCTCAAATGGTTTAACCAACTCTTATGTATATCTGTGATGTAATAGAAGAGTTTTGGTGTTTTCCTGAAAATGCCATTATGAATACAATTGAATAGTAACTCGTTGTTTCTTCATTCACACATAACTCTGAATGCCACAATGCAAACAAGGCATTTCTCAATTTCTGCTGTCATTGCTGAGTGAGCCCTTCTGTAATCCAGCAATCAGTTCCCTGGTGATGCCAAGTTTTATGTGGAAAATGATGCGGTGGCAGCCTTAGCCAGTGGTACAATGGGAAAGCTACATGGATGTGTATTGATTGCGGGCACAGGAAGCATTGCTTATGGGGTCACCGAAGATGGAAAAATAGCGAGAGCAGCTGGTGCTGGTCCCGTTTTAGGCGACTGGGGAAGGTGAGTTGCATCTTCATGAAGAACGTTAATAGTGTAAATTAACACCTAAGACTAATGCAACATTCTGTTGGATTTTGAATGTCGGAACAGATATAACTAACACTATTTTAAGTTGCCCTTTACTCTTTCTCAGGGAGCTCATATGTGATTTCTAACATGGGAATGTGATGATATGTTGTTTATTTCTTAGGAAATAGGGATCTTTATAAATTGAGCATGACATGTTACACTCTGTGTGAATAGACATAGAAACTGTTAATCTGTGAAATGCATGAATATCATATACCCTCCTCACAAGTGCTTGCCTATATTTTTTACATTACAAACATTGTGAAACCCGACAACAATGAATGGATGCATTTTGAAAGACTGAAAATTGACTGAGAAACCTATTGATTTTATTTCAATGGATAACCTGACATAAGGAAAAATAGTTGACAACATGTGTACATCAATGCAGTGGATATGGCATTGCTGCTCAGGCCCTCACAGCAGTAATAAAAGCACACGATGGGCGTGGACCACAAACTAATCTTACAAGAGCGATCATTAGGAAGCTTGAAATTTCTTCACCAGATGAATTGATTGGGTAAGTCCTCTCATACGTACTCTAATGTTCACTAATCTGTAGGCATTGTTATGGATGCAACTTGTCTTTACTGGTAGCCCAATGGGAAATATATAGTACACATGACTTGGGAGACAAGAAAGTAAATCTATACTACTCCCTCCGTATCAAAATGTAAGACTTTCTAGCCATTTTGGTTTTGTCCTGATTCATACGTATGTAGACATGTTTTAGTGTGTTGATTCACTCATTTGGGAACGTATCAGGACAAACCTAAAATGGCTAGAAAGTCTTATATTTTGATACGGAGGGAGTAATACGGACTCCTAGACATATACTAATACTCCTTAACAGGCACCATCCTGTTTTTGGGGACTTTTTGGGACTGTTGGCTGCTAGCACTGTTGTTTGGCACCTTATGTTTTTTGGTCATGTGTTACCTCTTGTCAGCTAGAATGATTAATTGCTACAGATCAATTGCGTGAAAAAGTCTAATTGTGTGCAGCACTTTCTATGACAACAGAAGCCATTTTATGGTGCGGTATGTTGCATCAGTCTATAGATACTTTACCAGGCTTGCACACATACCTTTGTTATTACTCGTAGATTTAAGCATTCATTTTGACTACTCCCTCCGGTCCACTAAAAGTGTCGTAGGAAAATACCATAACCAGTACAACTGATGCGTACAGCTTCCGACAGATTTTTCATATCTGAGGGAGTAGTATATTTTTTTGCTCATTTCAAGATTTACCTTGTTATTGTTCTTACAAGTGTTTATGAACTCTTACAAATATTACATCATATGTTCAAGAACCAAGTATACTTCACTGGGAACTTAACTTTGTAATGGAAATTGGCTAGTGCTTTACCTGATAGAACTACTGAGATTTGGAATCTTGCACTTAGTTCTGATTCCGTCATTTACCTGTCTGGCACAGGTGGACATATGCAGATCCATCTTGGGCCCGTATTGCAGCACTTGTTCCTGTGGTGGTATCTGCTGCTGAAGAGGGTGACGAAGTAGCAAACACGATACTGCGTGATGCAGTGCAAGAGTTGGCTGATAGCGTTGTAGCTGTTGTTCGGCGCCTTACATTGTGTGGTGAAGGTAATTATTATGTTTATTGTGTATTTGTGTTGCACAATCTGCCATTTTCCCAGCAGGTCTATGTTAGTTTTCATGAAATAAATGGAGAGCCGTATATTTGCCAATAGTATTTTTGGGGTTTCTGTCATAAATTAGCACAGTTAATTTACTTATGTAATTTTGGTCTCAACATGGTATGCACATCCAGTGCTCTATTTCTCGAGAATATTAAGTAGTCTGCTTGATCCAAGCATGGAATTCTTCTTATGCCATTTCCTGATATGGTAAACCACACAAGCTGATTAATATAAAATATGGGTTGTTAGACCATGCAGTAAAGCTGTTCAATGAGCTCTTTGAACCGATTCGATACATAGTAGCACATCGCTTTGAGCTGTCAGACAAAAATGAGCGAACCACATAGTTGGTTCGGTTCATGCTCACGAACAATGATTTTTCTAATGAGGGAAAGGGATAGGAGAGAAGGCATGTTCACGGGAAGGGGTAGAGGAGAAGGAAATTTTTTTATTATTTTATTTCTTTTGGGCCCCATCATCACAGCGTGATGCGGTTCTATACGGTGTAGCAAAACCAATGCGATTTTTTGCCTGACAACTTTTTGGCTTGAATCGGCACCACATAGTGCATGGTCTTAGAGGCTTAGAGCTTTGTAATGTTACGTTGTTAATTATGTGATTAGTGATTCGAACTGATACTAAATCATTGTTGTGTGTAACTGAAGCCTTTTTTACTCTACAGATGGCAAGGACCAATTTCCTCTTGTATTGGTGGGAGGTGTCCTCGAAGGCAATAAGAAATGGAACATCAGTGGTGAGGTCATAAAATGCATTTCCGAAATCTTCCCAGGTGTCCATGCTATTCGACCCGAGGTCAGTTTAATTTCTAATGTACCCTGTCATAAAAAGTCTATTAATAGGCATGTAATTCTCTGGAGATTGAACATTTGGAGATATTGGACAATTTTCTATGTTATCAGTTTATGTTACTTGAAATCCAAGTTTTCATTATAGTAGTTCGAATGATGAATGATTTCGTTTGGTAGCAATAGTTGGAATAACATAAGTAAACATTTCTGTCACAAGGAAATTAATGTTCAGGAACTATGCATTGCGGCGCTAAAAATGGTTTTATGACTTATTTCCAGATGGAACCGGCAATTGGTGCAGCATTGCTTGCCTGGAGCCATGTTCGTAAAGAGTCGAAGCTGGAAAACGGAAGCTGAATCCTTCAAGGAAGAATGCCATTGTGCATAACGAAGTTGGCCAGAGAAATGATTACTAAGATGTGATGGTTCCGAAGGCGGTTTCATTTTGTAAAAAAACAAAGGTGCATTCATCAGCTCCAAGTCTGCTGATGTGTAAAGAATGGTCTGGCACTATACGGGGGGGTGGAGGGGATGTGATTGTACAATGGTGATCGCTGGATCTTGTATTCGTACTCTGACATGTACTCATGTGATTTGCTTTCGCGGGGAGAACCATGTACCAGTGTGTCAGCGATAGTTGATTCTCTACTGTAGACTGTGACTCGTTCAGATCATTGAAATGCTGGGGCTTCACCATTTCGCTTTGAGTTTCTTAAAATCCTGCTGACATGCCATGATGCACTTGCATTTGACACTTATAAGGAGAATTGCGAAACGACCACATACAAGTTTGCTACCTGTTGTTTGCCTAGCCCGGTGAATCTACTTTTGCGTCCTTCCAAACCTGATCCTGATTATTCCCACGCACCAACCGCGTGCAGTGTAAAGGATCAAGACGTTGTACACGTACGTGTGGAGATTTGCGCAAGATTCGAAGATTCAGATCACGCGCGGTTTCAGCATAATGCTCAAGATTGAAATTTGCTAGTATGATCTTCAATTGACACGATGAAGAATTTAAAGGCTGGCTAGAATGCTAATTCGAATTCGTTAAATCTCAGTCGATTTGGTGGCCGTTAAATCTAGCGTTAAGATTCGTGCGTCAAACAATTGTTTGCTCCGCTAAAGCACAGGTACGCTCGTACGTGGTGACTTTTGGATGGGCCTTTGTCATTTGTCTATCTACCTAGCCTTATGTGGGCTTTTCTTTTGGCACGTGCACATCGGTCGAAACTGTGAATTTTCAGTTGTATGTGGGTCGCAACTGAGATTAAAATGACTAAACAATTAGATCAATGTTGCGATTCGTACTGGCCTAGTTGCAAATTGGTTGCAATCGATATTTTCTCATATGCATGTGTGTCGCAACCGAGATTTTCAGTTACACGTAGGTCGCAACTTTTTCTAGTCGCATGTAAGGATGGCAATTTTACCCATGATTATGGGTGGATACCGTACCTGCATGGGTAGGGTATGGGTACAATTTTATATGTACCCATACCCTACCCTTTAAGTCACGGGTAGGGCACGGGTATAGCCTCGTAAGCGTGGGCAACCGGAGTGATCGACTAAGACCTAGGGGAAGATATGCTAGCTAAGAATGCATTCACCAGCACCAATTCAACCGATCCTATTATCTGTCAGAATAATTCCTTTCCAATCTCGTTGATGCATGCATGGTTGTAATCTTCTCATCCAATGCATGCATGTTTAATAGACCACCGTACCTCTCCTCTCCATCCTTTCATCTCGCAACACGCCACTCATCTGGAGCTACCTTGTTTCTTCGTTGCGACCTTGTCCATGGCTCCTAAGAAGGTGAACATGGAGTACATCCAGAACGGCGCAACCCGGAGAGCGACCGGAAGGAAACGCGCCGACGGCGTGATAAAGAAGGCGAGCGAGCTGACCACCCTGTGTGGCGTCGAAGCGTGCTTGATAATCGCGCTCGCTCGAGGACGGGTCGATGCAGGGTGTGGCCGCCGCTACCCGAGGCGATGGGCACCATCCAGCGTGTTACAGGTCCATGCCCGAGGTCGACCAGTGCAAGAAGAAGATGGACGGCGAGGGCTACGTCCGGGAGAGCATCGCCAAGATGCAGGAGCAGCTGCGCATGGCCGAGCGCGAGAACCGCCGGCGCGAGACTGTGCTGGTCCTCCACGACGCCATGGCCGACCACCGCAACCTTGCGGGCCTTGCCGTCGAGCAGGTCGTCAGCGTAGGCTGGACGACGGAGAATCTTACTATAAGAAGATCAAGGACCGCACCACGCACCTCGGTGGACAGCCGGCCAGCGTGAAGGACGATTCGTGGACTTCTTACGCTGCCGCCGCCGTCGCCGGCATGGAGTCTCCGCAACTACAGCAGGGACGATGGGTGGTGGAAGTGGTCAAGGCCGGATGAGACCGGACGCCTTTCCATAAAATGGCAACCACTGTGTGAGCAAGAGTTATGGCCTTGTTGGCATCGGGGGCGACGTGACGCAGGCCGGTAATATGGATGCAGGATTTTCGTGGGCTGAGGCAGGGTACTTATTTTCATCCTGTCTAAGGAATGTGCTTAGAGATGCACTGTTTGCATAAAAAAAAATCGGTAGAATGTATGTCGTGAACTCATGTACGTGTTGCAAGAATCATTTCTTTTATAATTTTATATGTTCAAGTTATTATATCCTTAAAGTTCCAATTCCCTCTGTACGCATGACTCGAGCCTGCCATTGCGCGCATGTATGCGGCGGCTCATAAATCCGGCCGAATAGAGAGAAGTAAATAATCTTTTTAAGGAAATAAGCTCCAACTTCATTGATATTCGCATTGATGAGCACAATGTGGGGTGGGGGGGATGGCGCCTTACTGCGTTGAGCGGGAGCGAGGATATAGGGAGACCTTATAATCCCCATCCCTATATTCGATGACAGGGATTAAATTCTCACATACACATCCCCTAATAATAGATGAATTCCCCACAGATTTCCATGAAATGGAGATTCACACTACCATCCCTAGGAAGTGCAGTGCAAGGAGAATCGTCGAATGGCAAGGTTTTAAGGCAACGCCTCCAAGGAGGTGACGCCGCCAGAAAGGCCGCCGCCGCCCGCGCCTAAAGGAGAGAAGTGAAGACTCCTCAATGACGCTTCCAAGAAGGGGAACGACAACCGAGGGTTTCATCCCCGTTGGCACTAGATGATCTAGGCAAGACTTCTGCCTGACCAATCTGCCTCTCACATCTCACACCATGCAAACTAGTAGCTCCTTACCTCAACAAGTATCTAGCAGCCAAAGAAACGTAAAAAGATTATCATTCAAGACGAAGAACCAACCAGGCATGAGATACATGACAATATAAGATACAACGAAAGTGGAAACTACCACACCATGAGAAATCCCGAGAGAACAAAGCATGCCAAGGGATCTTCTTATCCCAGGATCCGGCAGAATCCAGGAGGAAGGGGGCGATGAGATGGGCCAGTTCCGCACTACGATGGTCCTGGGAGTGGCAGAACCAATGACCCATAGCCAAACCCATGCGGAGAAATCCGGCGCAGCTCAATGGCCAATAGAACGAACCGACGACAAGGGAGACAATGGCGATAGCGGTGGTCAAGGAGATGAGGCGCATAGAGAAGGATTAGCCGAGACGGCACCGTGGAGCAGGGAGAACAGTCCAATGTCACCAGTGACGAAGCGTAGGCCCCATCGCAACTGCCTTCATCCAATGTCACCAGCGGCGGGATCTAGGATCCCCCCTTCCCACATGGTCGCCAAGAGGAGGCGACGCAAGGGAGCCGTGGGGCAGTTAGTACGCGATCCCACATTGTCTTGGTCTTCCTCTCTTTTATTTTCACCCATTCTGGTTAAACTCTACACTTATGTCCGATCTGATATCAGATTTGAAGCTATGTTCCTCTATCCTATTATGAATTTATGCCGTGATGAAGTGGGCTGTTCAGACTCGTCTCTTGGCACCTACAACTTCCTCTAAAAAAGGAGAAAATAAATACTTGAATAAGCTAGCACGCATATAGAAAACCGAGTCAGAACATGCGCTCTAGGCCTTCCACAACGTGCTCGGTGCCTGAAAAGCTCGAAAGCTTGCCACGTCACCGCGATGCCCCAAGAAAAGATCAAGTCTTCGGTCTCACAGCGTACAGGCGATGCCCATAAAAAGGTGGGACCCATACGGGGACATCAAACTTGACCGAGGCATGATCCTTCTTTCCTTCTCTTCCTTTCTATTGACTGATGGATTCATTAGCAGCATATTTTATTGGCCAAGTAGTTGAAACATCGGAGCACCTTGCTGCTACGATTCCCTGGAAATTTTTTGTGGCACCGGGCTCACAGCGTGAGGGCACCAGCTACTGATGCCCAGAACTGAATTTGGCACCGCCAAAACGCAACGCTGTGGAAGGCGGACATGCATTGTGTTTCAATATGGAACAGATGCAAAGGTTGGAGATCCCGACATGATATTCCTCGTGGTTGCACAATTCATGCATACATAGATCATGAGAACTGAAAGCACCGTAGATTTATAGAGTCAGGTGCTTAGTACTGTACGATACTGCATAAGCAACAAAAATGAGCGCACAGTGTGAGACACCGTCATGAACAACGACATCACGTAACTGGTGATAGAAAAGGTATCTTCTCTCTACAGCTAAACCATGTTGCTATCATCCATAAATTTTTTTGAAACAAAGGCAAAACCTTTGTCTTCATCCATAACTTTCTCCAGTGCCCAACTGAATCTAGCACTTGGTGTTTTTCTTTTTTCCTGCAAACAAGCATCCAACACAAAAATCAATCCAGTGCACAGAACGTTGGCAATATATACTTTTGGTAATCAACCAATATTTCGTTCTTTCCATACAGACAAGAAACGTCAACAGCCATGCATGTATACAGCACATGCAATGCAGCAGGTAAAACACACGAGTTAAAGCCGTAAATGTGCATCTAATGGTACTCCAGAGTCCAGATATACCCATATCTGGCTAGCCAGTGGCCGCACGGGGAATGCAAGTGTCTATTGATTCTTCAAGAGCACAAATGATACATTGATTTTGCATACCTAATTAACAGGAAATTGCTAAATGCCTCCAACAGGATGACTCATATGTTAATAATTAGCTATCACACTACATTGTAGTAATACTAATTGAATTTTTCATACAATGGACAAAGGGACATATGTATATGAATGGTTTATTTTCTCATCATTACTTGAACCCTTATTCTCTAGTTAGTTTTTCCAATATGTTCAACGTGCTTCTGTTTATGTGGAATTTATACATAGAAAACTACACAAAGAAACTGGGTATATGTACAAGGCTGACCTTCAGGTTGCTTGTAGTTGATACTGATTTTACTGCTAGGTATGCCCCAATCACAGAAAAGCTTCACAATTTGATTAACCCTTTTGCTAGATTGCACCACTCGTTTAAAAAAATGAGGTCGACGGCAATTCTCGATCTCTACTGTCTTAAGGTGCTCCAATGTTAGAAAAAACTGTTCTGATGTAATATGACTTCCTTCTGTTAACACGTCGAGTGTAGAGCGCTTCTGCAGAATATGAAAACAAGGGTTAAAACGTTATATGCCCTAGTAATCTGAAAATATGATACAGTCCATGCCTTTAATTATAGCATGGGGTCACCCTGTGTTTATATATGACATATAGGCATAGGAGCATCTAGGGATTTAATTTTCTCTTCACAGGCATATGGGAATTAATATAGGGCTTAAAACTTTATTGTATACACATGAATGTAGTACCTTAGAAGGAAGTTGCAAAATGAGAGACTCCAGTGTTGGTGTGTGCCGCAGAAGGCACGCGAGCGTAGTTAGATCAGCACAGACACACCACTCATTAAGTATCAAGGTCTTTAACTTGGTGAATGTGGGGCACCATTTCAATTCCTTTAGTAGGGTTATCTGGGTAGAGTGCACAAGATTAATAACTTGAGTAGTGCGACATGCAACCGTGAAAAATAAATCAACTGTTAGCCAAGAGATTGGTAATTCAGCGTCCAGAATATCTCAGCAAGGAATTACCCAAAATTTTGTGTTAGCCTAGTGATTAGTTAGCAAACAGATCGTGATCTGGACGGCCCCAAGAGCCTAGAGTTTTGGACCATACTTTATTTTCCGAAATGCAATCTTGAATACAAAATGATACGAAAAGGATTACATAAGTACGGTAGCCACAATAGAAGATCAACACTCATAATTTATCATGTATTATACCGGGCCCTGTACACACCGCCCGTCACACCCTGGGAATTGGTTTCGCCCGAAGCATCGTATTTGATTAGACAAGGTGGTATTCTTCTTTATTCCGGAGCACAACAATCCGGATCTCTATCTTATAGCTTATCCTTCTTATTCTCTATTAACACCCATGTCCTCTCTCTCATCTCTGTCCCAAAAACCAAACCGTATGGATCTCAAAAGAATCATATATTGGGTAAATCGTATCCAAATACCATATTTGTATGCAGAGTTAAAATTTAGATTTTATGGAGGAGAGAATAAATAATTTAATAATATATTGATAAATAGAATATGTCAAATCTTAGAACAACTTACGATTATTTTTAATCTCTTAAAATTTGAGGAAAGCCGAATAGTTGAACATTAAAATATGAAATAAAAAAATCTGAACTACATGACATACATAGAATTCTGAGAGTAGTCATACAAGATTGTCGTACTTATATGTGGTTGATGGATGATCTTACTCTATGTAAGTATTTTGATCATTTGTCCTTTGAAGTATTGATTAGTGCTACCAAAGTGCATCGGCAAAAAGGGCTAGCCGGCTAGGGAATTATAGAACACTTTGAATGCATATCTGACGAGTGCCTTCAAGGTACATCTGACCATACTGTATTTTTGAAATCGAATTAAACTAAAATACGTGTTATATATGTACTCCTCAACCAATATAACCCCAACTAGCTACGTGTCAGCCTCTGCAATCATGCATGTGCGCTCCCAATGTGAGCATCCAGATTTTGGCAAGCAAATTTGGTCCTAGTTTCACCTTCTAAACATTGTCTAGATACATCCACTTTTTGATAAATCTAAGACACTTATTTTTGGACAGAGAGAGTACATACGTTTCAAAATAATCCATTCTCCATTATAATATCTATATTTGTTTGAAAATAATGTGTCCTGTTTTCAAAGTGAAAAAGATAGCTAGGTTGTCCCCGATAAGTTAAGTTTTTTCAGTTGATAGATACCTGAATCTATATGATTTAAAAATAGGGAGTATAAAGCGCTAGCGTGCAAGACAAGCAGAAACCAGTGTACAAACAAAATATCTGAAAAAATAGCAAACCTCTTAGTCGGTGATTGTTGTATGCACGAATTGAAAAACCAAAGTAAACACTCTCACGGTTAATTAGTAAATCAAGCATCCATGTTGGTGAAGTTATATTTTTAGCCCAAACTTAGGGAATGAACCAAAACAATAGGAAATCCCATAACACGATATACTACCTCTGTCCCAAAATATAAGGGAGCTATTTCTTTGCTGGTTTTTGATACACGACATTGACCACTAACATATAAGAATTAGATGTACTGAGAATGTATAAATGATATCGTTGGAATCATCTTGCAATTTTTTATTTCATATATCTTATTAATTTTGTGGATATATAATAATTACAAATCATAGTTTGACCAGAAGAATCAAAGAGTGTCTTATTTTTGGATGGGAATAGATAAGTATATCATTCTTTCAAACATTTTTATAAGGACTTGATACCAGGTGGAAAATCATTTTAACAGACATGTTGCAAATTAACACAAGTGGTAACTAAGCTGGCACATAGTGAAATTTAATAATTCAATTTGTGCATTCTATATCAAATGATAAAAATAAGCTAAGCTTGCATTTGAAAAAATTCATAATTTTTAAATTTACCACATCAATGTTTCGTATTTGCCTTATTTTCTAACCCAAACCTACATATATTTGTGCCGAACCTGGTGGAAGCTTAAACTTGTGCAGAACCTGGACAAAATGACACGAGTGGCAATCTACTCGGCGCATTGGCATAGTGCAGTTTGCTGTAATTAATGACGAACAAAATAATTTAAGATTGCATTTGACAAACCCTTCCATGAGAAGGCGAAGCTATCAGCTCCAGTGTTGGTTGCCTCGGATAAGCCAGGTAGAAGCAAAGAGCCGCCCGCACTGCCATCATCATCGCCATGAATGGGGCCGGTAAGGAGGATGCTCGCGCTCGTCAACGAAGGCATGCTGTCAAGGGATAGAGGTTTCTCGAACCCCTCGGACATGGGGTCGGATAGCTGCAGATAACGGAGGCTCGGCGTGGAAATCCGCATCCTCATACGCCAATCATCTGAGTCCAGGTTGATGTCGCAGTCGATGATGCTGAGATGCTCCAGCGAGGGTGACGCGAAGTCGTTGCCCTCGAGGCTGCAGCTACTGAGCGTGAGATGCAGGAGCGCCGGGCTGCAGGAGAAGTCGAGGAGGCCATCGGCCAGTTTGACGCGGTGGAGGCGCATCGTCGTCAGGTGCGGGGACGCGAAGGGTAGTCGCTGCTGAGGCGACCACATAATGTCTTCGTATTCTTCGAAACGAGCAGTCAGCGAGCGGACACGGCCCATGGTCACGGCGTGCCTGATCCACAGGTCGACGTGAGGGTCGACATCGCGCGAGCCAAAGCCCTCTCGTAGTCGCCGTCCTCGTCAGACTCTCCACGGTCGCGGCCCTCCAAGTCTCCAACAGGTCGGCCTCGATGCTGAATGACCGCAGCGGCGAGGCGGCGTCACGGTGGAGCAGCAGGCTGTTGACGAACAGGCGAAAGTCGTCGCCCTCGCCGCAGACGCGCACGGCGGGGGTGGATCTCCACAGGTGCCGCCAGCGACAGGAGAGCACGGACGACTGCACGGCATTGCGCGACGGCAGGAAAGAGAGCACGTGCTGGACGAGATCGTCCTGCAGCGCGCCGAAGGGATCGCCGCCGCTCATGCCGCCGCTGATGGAGATGAGATGCAGGATTCTCGAGTCTTCCGTGTTTATATACGTAGAGATAAGGGTTTCCTGGAACTGCAAACGCTCTAAAACGGGAATAAGTGGAAAATAAGGATGACTCCAACGGGGCGATGCATCGAGTCCGCGCGCCTCCGTTCCTGTCCGTGGAGGCCAAAAACACGGCCCAACGGAGCGACGCAAACGGACCGCGGTCCGTTTTTTGTCCGACACGACCCATTCTTGGCCCAAATTTGGGCCACCGATGCGTCGGCCGCGGACGCGAGCGGAGCGCTTTTGTGTCCTGCCCTAGTCCGTCCCTGGCCCACGCTTGGCCCCCGAGTCAGTGTGATACAACGGTCACCTACCCCGCATTAACTGTCCCTAGGAGTCGTCGGAGTCGCTGCGCGCGCCGTTGCAGACGCGGCAGAGGAGGCCGAGATGGAGCAAACACGTCGCGCGGCGGAGACTGCCAAACGCGCAGCCAGACGCAAGCGGCAACGCGATGCCGAGGCCGGCGGTGCTACGTGTTTCATAGCGACTAAAGAAGAGAGGAAGAGGAGCCAGCTAGTCCGTCGCTGGCTCCGATCATGGCGAAGGAAGAGCCAGCAAGTCCGTGGCCAAACGGGCGGCTGGCTGGACGTTCCTCAAGGCCGAAGCCCTTGATCTCCCCCCTTATCGGCCATGGCGGCAGCCGGTTATTAATTAGGTTTAATGATAGTGTAGATTAATGTAGGGAGATGGATCGCCGGCCGGCGTTCACATTAGGCCGACGGCCCGGCTACTCCAAAACCGCGTACGGCAGGCTATATAGTTGCCTCGCCACGGTCCGCTGCTCATCATCGCACCGATGGCAAATCGGGAAGACGAAGTTGTGGCCGTGCAGGCGGCGCTTGCCGTGCCGAAGGAAGAGGAAGTCGTGCCCGAGGAGGACGCCGTGCCGAAGAAGGAGGAAGTCGTGCCCCAGGAGGACGCCGGGCCGAAGGAGGAGGAAGTCGTGCCGGCTACTCCACCGCGCCCACCTGCCCCGACGTACAATCCCTGGGAGCCCTGGTCTCCCTGGGAATCTCGGCTCGCCTTGGCAGACCCAAGGTGGTTCGCACCGCCGTGGGCTCCGGCCGCCGCGGAACCAGAAGCGGCAGTGGCGCCGGAGTACGTGACGGGATCTCCACCGCCACCCCCGGCCATCGATGCACCGGCTTCTCCACCACCACCACCGGAGGAGGACGACGACGAGGAGAAGGCCTAGATTATAGGTCATATTTTATTATAAATTCCCAATGTAATCTTCAAAATTCTATGTTTAATGAAATATCGGAAGAAAAAAAAAAGTCAGCCGGACTGGATGCGTCGGGCCGTTGGGGGCAGTGGCCGGAAAGGGGCAGACATGGGCCGGACGCGCGTCCGTTTGCCGACCCAAACGGATCAAACGCGGACCAAACACGTGTCCGTTTGGATCGCCCCGTTGAAGTCATCCTAAGATTGGCAAAAAAAGCATCCAACATAACTCATTCAACATTACAGTTGCACGTACGAACATTTGGAGCAATCTCTCTAAAGCATATTCAGTATTCACAGATTGTAGCATTTTAGCCTTACTTACACACACACAAAAAACTATGCACACATGTCGACCGGCTAATAAATTTGTATGTAGGTAAGCCTTGTGACCACGATCGGAAGGGGTATTTGGTATCCGTAATCCCGTGAGTAGCCCCCCAAGCCTCCGTGTGGCTCAAAGAGGTGCGCGGGAGGATATTGTAGTTCTTTGGTCGAGGGTGCCGGCTCGCGAGGAGGCGGCCATTTGGCCTGGCTCCCGCCGGGGTAACCGAGCAGGTCTTTAGGTTCGTCGGGGTCTTGTTCGGCTGGCGATCGGTCAATGGAAGTGTCCTTGCCGGGTCACGAAGGGTCCCGGCGGTGGCAGCCGGTAAGGGATCTTCCTGACTATGTTGTCTTGTCGTGCGAGAGACCTTATCAGGCATGCTACCGCCCGGCAAGATGATGTATGGGACATGACGCCTTGGTTACTATACGAGATCCTCGGGACGGAGCTGCTACCAGGGATGTTGATGATGGCGCCTCGATCGCCCACGACAATGTTGTGGTAGTGGGCGGTTTCAATGCGGTGACAAAGTCGTGGATGAGTATGTGGCGTCGTGGCGCGGCGGTTTGTGCGGCGTGGTGGGCATGCACCCGGGATTTACTTAAGGCGAGGCGGCGCGAAGGGGATTGGATTATGCCGCCAAGCCATTCCCCCATTGTCCCACCTTCATCTTCCTTGTGTGTTGTGGGGGCTTCCCCTTTTATGTCGTGTTACCGTGCCTTGGGTCCCCGCCGCTCCCGAGATACACCGGTCTCGAGGAGATGGGCGGCGAATGTGCGGGTCGCTGACATCGGAGTTTCAGCTTCATGTCCCTGGGTCATCTTCCTCAATATTGTGAGTGCGCCTGGCACGCGTCGGGAAAGGAGAAGAAGTAAAGGCATGAGGAGAACAAACATGTCTTTACCTTCTTTCTTGAGCATGGGCTCTCCGTGCTGGTGAGTCTTCTTTGAGCGGGTTTTGGGGCTGTACGGGGTTCATCTCCACCACCTTAGCCCTACGACATCATGGAAATGGCTTGTTTTGTTGTGTTGGATTTGGTGTGATCTCTTCTACCGTGAGCGAAAGGAACACATGGGACGGGTGATTTGCTGTCGCGCGGGACGACGATCGTCCGCAAAAGGCATTCGGAGTATCCGAACTTGGGCCTGCCAGACAGGGAAGGCTCTTGGGAGCTCTCCTTTTTTCTATTTCTCGAACGTAGTGTGGCCTAGAGTTGTTCTCCTTGGACCTTCCCAGTTGATAGACAACTGGAACGTTGACGTAGTCGGCGACCCGAAGGAAGTTCAGGCGATGTGATCAACATTGAAGAACATGGTCAAGGCAGGCTTGATCAGCCTGAATCTTATGACCTGATGGTTGTTCTGCCAAGTCATCCTCTTCCGGTCCGTGGGCATAAGCTCCATCATTAGACCGGCAAGGGTGACCTTACCCGGGTGGCATTGAGGGTCTTGCATCACAAGGAGTTAGGGGATGGCTAGAGCTTGTATTCTGGTTTGAATCCGTCGCCGCAGTGGGTTTGTTATTATGATGGCGTTGTCGTTGTTTTGGCCTCCGACTATCAATTCCATGTCATGGTTTTCGGGATTTCTTGCTCCAGCTCAACGAGGATCCTCCAGGGTGGCTGATTCGTGAGCAAGGGCCGAGGGGTAAGTCGGAAGATCTCGATTCGTTAGTCATCGCGGAGGACCGTATGCTTTGGTTGGCGGTGTTGGGCCTTATTTGCCTAGAACCGCCGTTGCTGACGAGGCGGAGGTGGGACCGAGGGTGACTAATTATGTCACCTGTGCTGGTGCGCAGGGACTGTTGAACGAATCTCTTGATGACGAGGAGGAGGACGCCTTGGTGATCTCCTAGCGGAGGGGTGTCCTGGTACTTTGTCGGCCCTGAGGGTTCAGTCCTGCGCCACCATCTACTTCTGCGTTTGTCATTCAAGCTTTGGGGATGACTCTGGCTAGCCCTACGGGTTGGTGTGGGTCTCCTAGCTGGTGATGGCCGACCAGGGTGAGGTTATTCGGACGCTGGCGGGGTCCTTATCATCGGGCCCATCAGGGTCCTCATCTCGATTTCCTCAAAGTGGTGGGGTTGGAGAGTAAACCCTATTTACAGAGGTAGTGTTGCCATGAAATTCGAACACGACGTTGGTCTCTACTTTAACAAACAATTGTCTTCACGAGGAGCATCAACTTTCACCCATACTTTTTAACATTGTGATTGACAAGACATGGGCAGTTTTTATTGAGTGTGCTAAGGCATATAGTCAAATTGGTTAGGTAATACTTCACCTTGTAGATAATGGTTTGTCCATCTTATAGTATCCATATGGTACCATACTCTTTATGCTCCATCATCCGGAAATGGAAAAAAAAACTCAAATTGGTGCTATGGTCTTTTGAGCGGTTTTTTTTGTTTCAAAGTCAATTTCCATAAGATGAGTTATTTTACTTTGGTGAGTCTCAGAAAGTTGATGGGTCATTCTCCAATCGGTTGTCTAGGAGTTTTGATCCATTATTAAAAACTTGAAGAATGTTGTGGATAGATAGAAAAAAGTGACTAAGTAGTTGGAAAGAAAAACATTTGTTTCGGGGGGCGGCTCAGTGCTTAGCACCATGGTTCTATACATGTTCCCATTCTTCATAATACCAAAAGGGTTCTTTCAAATGCTTGATTATGTAGGGTTTTTTGCAAAGTGATAAAAAAGTATCGCTTGCCAAATAGAGTGTTATTTGCCATTCGACGGATCAAGGAGACATGGAGGTCGATTATCTAGAGAAATAAAACACCGCACTAAGGATAGGGCCGGGTGTGGCAGGAGTTGTTCTATAACAAATAGGTAGGCTATAAGGGTGTCTCTCGGGTTTAGAAACCTCAAGATTCTCAATTTTGGCTGGTTTAATGAAAGTGAAGCACTCATTTTTCAATTTGGAACTTTCACCATTATATGGATCTCAAATGGGATCTTGGTTGGGCAATGCCCCTTGCGGGTTCCATACCCAGGACTTCATCATATTGTAAGACATTAGTATGTCACAATCTCCACAAAAAAAAATTTGCGAACAGAGGGAATACAGCAAATCTTACAGAAAGACCCAGAACAAAAGGAAAATTACAACGAAGTCCACTGGATTCCGGCGACGAAGACGAAGCTGCCGTTGACGCGCCGCTGCCCAAGCTCCCCAGACCTTGGATCGCCGGAGCTCACCACGAGGCAGACGGGAAGTCTCCAACACCGCCTCCGAAGAGACTACTACCACCACCGCCACCGCCGCCACGAAGAACTGCTGCAGAACCTCCATACCTGACAGATCCAGATCCACCGCTCCCGGATCTGGGCGTGGTGAAAGGAGCCGAGGAGATCCACCGATCTCCGGACTCCAGGAAGTCGCGCGCGTGACGAAGATCCTCCGAGAAGCATCACCGTCGAAGGGGAGCCGCGCCGACACCAAAACCTGCACCGCCAGCTCCTCCACCTCCCAGGCGCCGCCGGCCGGAGACCTACCGAACCCTACCCTATGTACACACCGTGAGACAGGCTTCCCCCACCCTCCCGCCGCCGAAGCAGCCGCCGGAGAGGGAGGAACCCACGCCTCAACGGCGGCGAGGATGAGACGACGGTCGACTCTCAAAAATCGCCCTTCTCTGGTACTGTAGCGGAGAGAGGGGATGAGGACCACAATCTCCAAAATTGAGGTACGATCTATAGTGGATTGGAATCATGCAATGAGTTGTTGACTGTCTGTTAACTTAATACATGGGGACAATGAGTTGTTGACCTATTCCACATTTAATTAGACATGTATGCAAAGACGGGCCTGACAAGTACTTTCCGCCACCCAGTGTGGCGGAGTGCCACCTTCCTCCATCTGGTGTGGCTGGATGCACACATCCAACCAGCTGCATTGGTGGGAGGAGACACGAGTCGCTTGGCTATTTTTCCGTCGGGATAGATTTGGCAATCGATTGTGGAGTGGGGTATTTTTTTACAATGACAATGTACATAGGGGTATATTTGTAAAAAATCACTTCTGAACCTCCGAAACTGAACCATGTCGGTATAAGTAAACTCTTACAAAACTGAAACTCCGCTGAAAATGGTAGATGGGGAAAAGAATTTCACATGCGGATTGCTGCCATTAATGAATATACTCCTAAAGTAGATGGAGAGACGATTGTTCATGTGGTTGCTGGGGCCTGAAGCTACAAATTGCTACGCGGTTTCATGTACTCGACCTTCAACTCCTCTCTCTTAATTTTCCCTGTGGAGGTGGTCACCGGGAATGGCCTCCTCCAATGATAATATACTCTTGGGACCTTGAATCTGTTCCAAATAAGATCAGAAAAGGTTACCGGTCACTAACTAAAGAGTATCAATTTGTTTCAAAACTAAAGAGTATCACTGAATAAAGGAGAAGTTTTTAACATGATTTTGCAAGGATCATTTGGCTCCCAGGTACTGATTTATGAGTCCTTTGTCTTCCAAATTTAGAAAATCATGTTGTAAAGTTTCAACAAAAAATATCTGG
This sequence comes from Poa pratensis, assembly GCA_947311845.1. Lineage (NCBI taxonomy): Eukaryota > Viridiplantae > Streptophyta > Magnoliopsida > Poales > Poaceae > Poa > Poa pratensis. The sequence continues at coordinate 37,253,372 of CAMZMU010000078.1, forward strand.
AGAAAAGAAGCAGGTTTACGTGCAGTGATACACTATGAACTTGGAACATTTGTGATTTTTTCCCACTTGTGGTCTACAGAAAAAAGAAACGAGGATCAGAGGCTGACACAGCAAATTTTGTTTTGAATTTTTGCGCAGCATGCGCAAATGCATATTATCCACGAAATTTTCCAAGTGCATATAGTGGTTTTCCTATAATGAACATGATTTGGTTTTTTTTTCAAGGGAAACGAACATGATTATGTTATTGTTCGATAGCTTTATGGTACAATTTGGCATGAGGTTTCGTTGTTATATGCTTGCTAGCTATTTATTCGAATATAACAAAATATTGACCAAAAAAAGACCACACTTCTGAAATGATTAGTTCTTATGATATACTCCCTCCGTTCGGAAAAGGATGTCACAAAAATGGTCTATCTATAGTTCATTTTTGTGACATCCTTTTCCGAACGGAGGGAGTAAGAAAAAATGAAGTGGCCCTCATGCTTATTCAGACTTCAGACCATGTATCCTTGGATAAACTTCAAGAGTCTTAATAAGTCTGTCTGCATGCCTGAAAAACCTAGTTAGTAATCTCTGCAGAAATAAATGTAGAAATTAGATGTAGATGCATTGATATATAGCATGTTTCTGTTGTTTGTTTCCACTGTTTAAGACCTGATCCAGTGGTTTCAAGCAGTTGATCATTCTACTCCCAAATATGCTGATTAAGAGTGCTAACCTGCTCAGATTTTTTATCCTGCAATGTTCTTGAAGGATCTGAGCCGACACTTCTTTGCCTTCTCCTTGGTCCTCAGCTCTTGCATCAACCCACCTCCAGTCATCCCTGATGCTAACACACGCAACAATTTTCTCCCCAAGGCGACTATCTGTTACACCAAAGACCACGGCTTTAGCTACCCCTGAGTGTTGTGACAGAACTAACTCTACCTGCAAATATTTGAGATGTTGATCATTAGACATGGTTGATTTTGAAGAGAAAGAACCATACACCTAATATATCAACTTGAGAAGATTAAAGAACACATCCAATCACATACACCAGTAAAAGAATAAGCACCTCTTCCGGGTAAACATTTTCCCCTCCGCTTTTGATGCGACCTTTTTGTCGCCCCATGAGCCATAGATTACCGGATCTATCTATCCATCCAGTGTCCCCAGTGTCAAGCCATCCATTCCTGACAGATTCCAATGTGTCAACCGTATTGTTCCACCAGTATCCAACCATTGTATGCAAGCCTCTTGTCAAGATTTTCCCCATTGGTGAAGAACTACCGTTACTTTCATCTCTACCAATTCGTATCTCCACATGAGGTGCTGGCTTTCCAACACAAACACCTTCAGATTGGTTGCGTAATTGCTTCGTGGTTTCTTGAAGTTCTGACTTGTTGATAGGCATGAATGTCATAGATGAGCATGACTCAGTCATCCCTGATAAAAGCAAGTTCAGTACTCAGACAAAAAATGTTACTGCTTGTGAGCATAAAAATGAATGCTGGTGAACATAACTCTAAAGAAATTTGCGGATAACGTGAAGCGGCATTTGGTGGTAAGAACATAATACCATAAGCTGAAAAGATAGCAGCATGAATAAATAAGCGAAAAGCTCCATTTATCAGCTCATCTGACAACCCACCGCCACCATTTAGGATCTTGGTGACGGCCCCACACCCTGATATCTTGTATTTCCTGATCGAATATAAAAAGTAAACAACAAACAGTGCATTTCTAGGCTTTTAGATTGTACTTAAGCGCTACTGCTTACTGAGCATAGGACTGTCACAAAGTGAGCAACTTTATTCAACGGGGGTCAAAGGCCAGGTACATATACATGTATACATGTGTGTGATGAACAGTAACCTATACACATCTAACACCCCCCCTCAAACTCATGGTGGGTCAACAACGCTGAGTTTGGAGAGGAAGAACCCATGCTGCGCTCGAGTCTGTGTCTTCGTGAAGAAATCCGCCAACTGTAACTCGGAGGGCACATAGTGAAGAGCAAGAATCTGATCCTGCACAGCAGCACGCACAAAGGAGGCATCCACGCCGATGTGCTTGGTGAGCTCATGCTTCACCGGGTCACGCGCAATGCTGATAGCACATGTACTGTCTGACAATAGAAAAGTCGGTGCAGCAGCAGAAACACCAAAGTCTGCTAGCAACCATCGCAATCAGGTCACCTCAGCCGTCAACATAGCCATCGCTCGCAACTCAGCCTCTGCACTGGAGCGGGAAACTGCCTTCTGTTTCTTCGTCTTCCAGGCAATGAGAGATCCTCCAAGAAAAACACAATAGGCAGACAGGGAGTGGCGATCAGAAGGATCACTGGCCCACGTAGCATCAGAGTAGGCCTGGAGCTAGAGAGAGCTGGAGCGAGGAAAGAAAAGGCGGCGAGAGATCGTGCCACGAAGATATCGTAGAACACGGAGAAGGTGACTATAGTGGACAGAACTGGGAGCAGATACGAACTGACTCAGAATATGGACAGGATATGATATGTCTGGACGAGTGACAGCCAGATAGACAAGACTCCCAACAAGATGGCGATAGTGTGTCGGGTCTGTGAGGGGATCACCATCGGTAGCACGAAGCTGAACATTGAGCTCCATAGGAGTCTCAGCAGTGCACTCATCACCAAGAGCGGCGCGAGCAAGAAGATCCTGAATATATTTTTCTTGGGAGATGTAGAATCCATCAAAAGTCGAAGAAACCTCAATCCCAAGAAAATAGCGAAGAGGGCCAAGATCTGACATCAGGAACTGCTCACGGAGACGGGCCTTAACAAAGGCAATATACTCAGAGTCATCGCCAGTAATGATCATGTCATCAACATATAAGAGGAGGAGCGTCCGACCACGAGGTGAGGTGTGGACAAACAGCGCAGGGTCATGGTCGCTAGGCACAAAACCAGCGGCAGTCACCACAGAAGCGAAACGCTCAAACCAGGCGCGAGGGGCTTGCTTAAGGCCATAGAGGGAGCGCCGAAGACGGCAGACCATACCATCAGGAACAGAGTACCCCGGTGGTGGCTGCATATAAACCTCCTCACGCAACTCTCCATTGAGAAATGCGTTCTGGACATCAAGCTGAGACACAGACCAATTACGAACAGAAGACACAGCGAGAAGAGTGCGGACAGTGGTCATGTGGGCTACGGGAGCGAATGTCTCATCATAATCGCGTCCCTGCTCCTGCTGAAAGCCACGAGCCACAAGACGAGCTTTAAAACGCTCAAGAGAACCATCGGAGCGAGTCTTGATCTTATAGACCCACTTGCATGTGATGGGACGAACACCAGGTGGAGGGGAAACCAGATCCCACGTGCCAGTGCGCTCAAGGGCAGCAATCTCCTCAGACATCGCAAACTGCCATTCAGGCTGAGCCATGGCATCACGGTAGGAAGTAGGCTCAGCAACAGCAGAAAGGCTGTACTGGGAAGGAGAATAGCGGTCAGGAGACCGTAATGAGGTCCGAGAACGAAGGTTATGAACCGGTGTACACGGGGAAGGTGGTGCTCCGGAAGTAGAAGGCATGTCAGAGGGATCATCGTCAACACGTGGCTGACGAGTGTAGTGGAGAGGAAAGGGAGAGAGGGTAGTATGCACTGGAGAGGGAGGTGGTGAGGGAGGAGAAGAGGATGGTGTCGGCGGTGCATCGGGAACAGTGGGACTTGGCGGAGGTGGAGGTGGAGGAGGAATATGAGGCACGGAGGGAGATATGTCGGGAAGTATAAGGAAGGAGATATCCTCAACCAAAAAGGTCGAGGCAGTAGGACGCGGATAGTACGAACGAGACTCATCAAAAGTCACATCACGGGAAATACGTAGCCGACGACTAACAGGATCCCAACATCGATAGCCCTTGTGCTCATCACTGTAGCCAAGAAAAACACACTCCACCGACTGAGCGGTCAATTTGGTGCGTTCGCGGGGAGCAAGGAGAACATAGCACACGCACCCAAACATGCGAAGAGCGGAGTAGTCAGGAGAACGACCAGAGAGACGCTCCATAGGAATACCACCCTGCAAAGCAGCCGAAGGCTGGATATTGATGAGATAGGTGGATGCGGAGACAGCCTCAGCCCAAAAGTGGGGTGGAAGAGAGGCGGCGATCATCATCGCACGAGCGGTCTCAAGAAGGTGGTGATGCTTGCGCTCAGCAACGCCATTCTGAGCGTGAGCACCAGGACAAGAGAACTGGGCGAGAGTACCCTGTTCGGCAAGAAAACCACACAACATCTGGGAGATATACTGAAAGTGCATTGTTGCCTCCATGTGTGGTTTTGGTAATTAATGACACTCCTTATGGACTAATGTTTACATTGAGATATTCTTATAGATCTTGTCCATTGGAGTCCATGTGTTGGACTCTTGAAGATGGCATGATGACCAATGCTCTATTTAAGGGTTTATATGAAGAATGGTCATGTGTAGAAGATGAAGTGCAAAGGAGACATGAAGACGGAGCTTAGCGAGGCTTTCCCATAATGGAGTATGGGGAGCATTTGGAGAAGTCTTCATCAAGCATGTGCTAGCAAGCACAATCAAGAAAGGTGTTCCAACTTGAGAGAGTCAAGATCGTCATCATCGAGCTCAAGTGGAATGCGCAAGGCAAAGGTATGATCTTGATAGGTTTTCTATTTTACCGGTCTCATGTTGTTAGTGGGAGACCGGGTTTTAGGATAGACGGCGTACTATCAAGAGGGGTTCTCAAGTGAGTAACTTGATCGCATATTTGTGGAGAGCTCATACATTTGCATACTTGGCATATCATCTTTCTTGGTTCTTATTTGGCTTTTCTCCTTGTTGGGTTTTGGTGCTTGTCGTGATCTTCATGACAAGCCCAAGTTCTTTGAAAACGGATTTCTTATTGGAAACTTGTTGCGTTTTCGTGTTGGAAATATTACCGGTCCACCTTCGAGTTAGGGTCCACACCTTCCCATGTGTGGTATCCCCTCTATATTTCTGTGTGATAACACTCGTCGTTACCTTTCCAACGCAATTGGATTCACCTGATTTGGAGTTCATACGAGAAAGTTATTGCATTTCAGGCTTTGCAGTTTCACTGCTTTCAGGCCGGAGTCTCCGGTCTTCTGGACCGGAGTCTCCGGTCCTTGGTTTTCCTCGGAGAGTGTTTTCTTGTTCAGCCCCTGGTGGGGGCCGGAGTTTCCGGCCCAATAGGCCGGAGTATCCGCCTCAGGCCGGAGTTTCCGGTCCCAGGGGCCGGAGTTTATGCCTGTGCTTTTCTCGTCTGGAAATGGTTCACCCCCTGGTGGGGCCGGAGTTTCCGTCCCCAGGGGGCCGAAGTTTCCGGTGCAGGCCGGAGTCTCCGGCCACTTTAGCCGGAAACTCCGGTGTGAATCTGGCTGCAACGGCTACTTTTCTGGGAGGGGTATTTATCCTCCAGCCAGCTAGCTTGCCCAGTTTTCTCTCTCCTCCATTGTTGCAAGCTCATTTCCTTGATATCTCCCAATCCCTCCACCCAAACTCTTTGATCTTTGGAGGATTGAAGGAGAAGACCTAGATCTACATTTCCACCAATCAATATCTCCTCTAAGTGAGGGGAACATAGTGGATCTAGTTCTTGGAGTTCTTGAGTGGTTCTCCTCTTTGTTCTTCCTCTCTTATTCCCCCATAAGCATTTGTTGCTTTGTTGGAATTTGAGAGTGGAGAACTTGAGCACTTGTGCTCTTGCCTTTTGCATTTGGTGCATCGGTGTGCTCTCCACGAGGATTCGTGGAAGTTGAAATCTTGTGAACTTGTTACTCTTGGGTCTTCGGGCCCTAGACGCCTTTGTGGTGGTTGGACCCTTGTGTGGTCACTTGAAGCTGTTCGGGAGCCCCCAATCCATTGTGGGTTGTGCATCGGATTATTGTTGAAAGCCGTTCGGGAGCCCCCAATCCCTTTGTGGGTTGTGCCTCGGATTGTTGTTGAAAGGCTCCGGATTCCGCCTCGAAGGAATACCGATAGTGGAAGGTGAACCAAACCTTTGTGGTGCGGTTCATCGGAGAAGAGGGTGAAACCTTTGTGGTTGTTGAACCGTTGTGTCGGTTCACACCTCTCCAACGAGACGTACTCCCTTTCAAGGAGGAACTCGGGAATACTTCCTCGTCTCCGCGTGCTTCGGTTATTTCTATACCCGAGCTCTTTACTTATGCACTTTACATTGTGATAGCCTTCGTGCTTGAAGTATTCTATTGCTATCATCTTGTTGCTTGTCTTGCTTAGCATAAGTTGTTGGTGCACATAGGTGAACCTAGTTTATTTAGGTTGTTGGCTTATTAATTTAAACACATAGTTTTATTCCGTAATTAGCAAGCCTTTAACCGGAAAAGTTTTAATCGCCTATTCACCCCCCCCCCCCTCTAGGCGACATCATTGTCCTTTCATATACTCACCAGCCGAGTCAGCACGAAAGACACGAATGGGCGTGGAAAACTGGGTGTGTACCATGGCAGCAAATCGCTTGTATATCGGGAGAACCTCGCTGCGAGATTTCATAAAATAGAGCCAAGTGTAGCGAGAGAAGTCATCAATAAATAGAACATAATAGCGATGACCACCTTTCGAATCGAAGGGAGCAGGGCCCCATACATCAGAATGAACTAAGTCGAAAGGAGGCTGAGAGACTGACTCACTCATAGGATAAGGTAATTGAGTCTGTTTGCCAAGTCTACAACCATTACAATGTAAAGATACATCGCCAGAGACAGACCCAAAGACACCTTGATGCACTAGCGAGGACAAGCGAGAGCCACATATGACCAAGTTGATGATGCCACTGTTGGAAGGACGGAGAGGAGGAGGCAGCGAGAGCATGCGAGCTGGCGGGTGTGGTGGCAGCGGAAGGAACACAAAGCCAGTCAACCTCCCAAAGGCCCTGAGCCTCACGGCGCCGAGGGCCAGCTCCAACTAGAACCTGGGTGCGACGATCTTGAACAGAACAAGAGTCGGTATCAAGAATGACACGACAGCCAGAATCAGCAAGTTGAGCAGCGGAAAAAAGATTCATGGTAAGACGGGGAACATGAGAAACACTAGGAACAGAGAACGACGGAGTAGAGAGAGTGCCACGACTAGCAACAGGAAGAGGTGTGCCATCGGCAGTGAGAACATTGAGAGGAGAATCAAGAGGTCGAAGAGAGGACAGAGTGGAAGAATCAGAAGACATGTGAAAGGAAGCTCCAGAATCCAGAACCCACGGAGACGTACCTGACTGTGTAGGCGGTGGTGGCGGAGCAGCAGTAGTGGAAACAGTCAGCGAGGCAACGGTGCCCGTCGAGGAAGAGCCTGAGGAAGCCAGCATACGCTTGAGCTGGGCAATATCCTGGGCAGTGAAGGACTGTGCAGACGGAGGCGCACGAACCGCAGGAGAGGAACGACCCATGTCACGCTGCTTCTTGAAACAATCAGACTCTGGGTGGCCCGGCTTCTTGCAGTAGTCGCAGAACATGTGAGAGCGCCGACCCCCCCCCCCTGTAGAGGGCCGCCCGCCCACCCCCCGTGAAGGAGTGGGTAGCAGCGGTGGAACAGACGACACCGGAGCACGGGCAGCAAGCACAGTGGGAACCACAAGCAATCCAGCAGAACGGAGTCGAGTCTCCTCAGCGCGAAGCTCTGCAAGTACCTCTGAGATGGGAACACGTCGACCACGGGCAAGCAAGTGTGCACGCCGAGGCTCAAACTCGGAACGCAGGAGAGACAAGAACTCATGGACACGCTGAAACTCCAAGTCTGACCTCACTGTCTGGCAGCATCGACAAGTACCGCAAACAACAGTCCTCAGAGAGTCAAGCTGACGCCAGATGGCAGAGCACTGTGTGTAGAACTCATCAACAGTAGAGTCACCCTGCTGAAGATCATGCTCCTGACGCACCACAGACAGGTAGAGAGCATCACCAGAGGGCTGATAGCGCTGACAAAGATAAGTCCACATCGCAGCAGTAGTGCCCAATCCCATAAACTCAGAAGCAAACTGAGGTAGAACACTAGCAGTGAGGACAGCAGCAGCAGCACGAGCATCATCATTGCACCACTGAGTGTAAACAGACAGAGCATCCCGATAAATAGAGAGAGACTCCGAGTAATTCGATACCTGCTGGTCATAGGCTTCAACTGCAAGATCATCAGCATCCTTGGCGGCAGCACGATCAGCCTCAGAAGCATCAGCGGCAAGAGCATGTGGCACCGGTGGAGTAGGAGCCACAGGAGCAACGGGGCACGGCGGACAGGAGACCTCGCCAGAGAGAACGCCCCACAACAGGAGGTCGCGCATGTGGATGCGCATAAAGCCCACAAACTCTGCATAGTTGGTGCCATCAAAAATCACGGAGCACCGAGGAACAGCAACATAGCCCGAAGAAGACATGACGGGCTTCTCTGATTTTTTTTTTTCGATTTTTTTTTTTGAAAGTCAACACCAGGAGAGAGAAACTGGATCGAAACCAGTCCCGATTTTGAGCCCGATGCGGCCACGGGAGGCAGCGACGCTGCGGGGAGCTGGGGCGGCCGAAGCAGGCGGCCGGAGGGCGGCCGGCGGGTGACCGGAGGGCGGCGGGCGACCGGAGGGCGGCGGCGGCCGGCGACGGGCGATGACGGCGACGACCGCAACGGACGGCAGCGGGTCGCGGGAGGCAGCGACGCTGCGGGCGGCGACGACCGCCACGGACGGCAGCGGGTCGCGGGAGGCAGCGACGCTGCGGGGAGCTCGGCGGCCGCGACGGACGGCGGCAGGCCTGCGAGGACGACGGGAGGCGGCGGCCAGAGGTCGAGGCAGAGGCGGCGGCGGCCGGGCCGGACGAGGGCGGCAGCGGCAGGCCGGATTGCTGATGACGGCGACGGCCGCAACGGACGACAGCGCGGCAAGACGACGGCGGCGGAGGCACGGCAGACCGGAGGCGGCGGCTGCGGCGCAGCAGGCCGGCGACGGTGGCAGCACGCACGGAGTTGCTCGGGCTATGTGCGGGAGGAAGAGAGGAGAGCAGAACCTGGGAGCTCTGATACCATGTCACAAAGTGAGCAACTTTATTCAACAGGGGCCAAAGGCCAGGTACATATACATGTATACATGTGTGTGATGAACAGTAACCTATACACATCTAACAAGGACAGTATGTCGGCCATGATTGCAGGAACGGTGATGAAACAAAAATCACTTTGTGCTCTTGGATGGCTTTGATAGCCGATTTTGCGTCAAACTTAGGAATGAGGACATGGCAGCCTCCAGCCATCAGGATTGCCAAACACGAGGAGATCCCTCCGATATGGCACAGAGGGGCTGTATGTAGGTAGACCTGTAAACATGCAATACTCAAATAGCATCAAACTTATCATCTGACAGAGTATAGAGTTGGTCAATACTAAGGTAATGCAATGTTCATGAGAACTATGGTAGCACATGGATCCGGAAAGCATACATCATCCTCACCGTAGCCGACAACGGCGATTTTCGCTAGGGATTGAACGATCAAAGATGAATGGCTTATTGCTACGCCTTTTGGCTGTCCAGTGGTTCCTGAATTACGACTGCAGTTCAGTTCAACCTACGGCTGAAAAGTTGAAAGCACTCTGCAACTGCAGATAAAAAGCTGAATACAGATCGAAGCAAAGAGCTAGCCCTGAGCTTTTACCAGATGTGAAGCATATCAAAGCGACATCCCTTGGAGCCGACACGGGCTCCATCCCATAGTTCCTCTGTAACTCCTCTTGATATGATCAACTGACACAACTGACCATGACATGCTGAATATTAACTGAGTGATCGATCCAAAACATAAAGAAAATAGGTATCATATCCGTCCTCTGCATACTAATCCAAAACAATAAGAAAAACTTACAGTTTGCAGCTTGGCTGGTGCTAACAGGGTCCCCTATAGTGAGGTAAAGACCGATGGTTGAGAATCTCACGCTCTCCGTCAACCGGCACGCCCATGCGCTGAAACTGCCATCAAAGATGAACGCCGATGGCCGCACGAGCTCCAGCGCCTGAGTCGCCTCCTCGAAGCTCTAGACCACAAGAAAGAGGAGGCCATTCTTTATTTACCATTCTTCACAAGAAAGGGCTATCAAGAACTTGTGAAGCAAAACAAGTTAAACTGTAATTGCATTTGGAAGATTGCAGGTCATATGATGGATGTGATGTGGTGGTGTGCTCTTGATTACCCAGCGGTAGTTGAGAGGGGCGATGATTGCCCCGATGTAGGGGATGGCCAGCAACAGCTCCATGTAGTCAACGCTGTGGATAATCAACATGATAATTTGACATAGATGCTGAAAGGAACGATTGGCCGGAGAGCAAGCGGGCGAGGACGATATGGCTCTACCGCTGTAGCCTTGTGCTTACGTACCTGTTGAAACCGACGACGGCGACGACGTCGCCAGGACGGACGCCACGCTCCGAGAGGCCGGCGGACAGCCTGCACACATCGTCGACGAGCTCCGCACCGGTGATGTGGAGGCTGCCGGAGATGGCGACGGCGGTGCTGGCACGCCTGGCGAGGATGCCGCCGAGGCAATGGGCGATGTGGCCGCTTGACATGGCGTCGCCAGAAGGCGGGATAGACGGGTAAGGTGAGCTCTTGTTCGACTGTACTGAGAAATGCGCACCCAATCCAAAGAACGCTACTTGTTTGGCTCCTAGCACCAGCGCGTGGCACGCCCAACCAGAACAGATGCACACAGCTTCCAACCCAGTCGGGCCGAATGACACCGAATCGGCCGTATCTAAGAGCAATCTCTTGTACGGCGTAGCAGATGATGATGTACTCCCTCCGTTCAAAAAAAGATGTCACAAAAATGAACTATAGATAGATCATTTTTATGACATCCTTTTCCGAACGGAGTGAGTATAATGGGGCACCACTTCTTATTTTTAGAGCACCGACTTTTTGGGTTTAAGGCACGAAAACAAGTTTTACTCCGGTGAATGATGTATTTTAGTACACCAGAAATGCTTTGAGCCGCAAGAGATGACCTAAAACTAGTGTCCTAAATAGATCCGACGGTGGTGAGGGAGGGAGGCTCATCTAATGTTCGCTGGAAGCCGAGTTCGATTTCGTCCACGGAGGTTGCCGGAGCCCGAAGAAAGGTGGCGAGGGCGGCGCAGGTCGGAAGGAGCCGGAGAGGACCTGGGAGGATGCGGCCAAATCCGAAGGCGCAACGTTGACCGAGCGTCAAGAGCTTGGAAAGGAGCAACGGCTCGGCAACGATTGTATGGGAGTCGCGGCGCCCGCTCATCGATGTCGGTGGGCTGCGGTGGTGTCGCGGCGACCATCAGACCATGTGAGGCGGCGGTGGGGCGAGAAACGACCGGAATCGGCGTATTCTGGCGGTCGTGGCCCGATATTCAGCGGGGGTTGCGGCAGACGCCCCGAGCGGCGAGAATGGGCAAGGGTGGGGCAGCCAACGGGGTCGTGGCGGCGGCGAAAAACGGACGCGACACCTGGGTGGCGCGGAACTTTCTCCGTGGCTGTTGGCTTCCCGCCGTTTTAGGGCAATATGATAGGTAACCCTGGGCATTCTCGGTTTGCCACGGTTTCCGCAGTTTCCTGAAACCGCACCGTTGACCACGGTGTTAGGTGGGTTGGTTTGGTTTAAACCGTGTAAGGTGGGTTGATACGGCGGTGTGGTGTGGTGCGGTTCCCCGGTTTACGCGGTTTGAAACCGTGGATCGCTCGCGGCAGGATCGCTGGCTGGCTCATGGCGTACGACTGCTAGCTGCTAGCTGGATTTAGATATTCAGCTGATGGCGTCCATTATATTCAGCTGATGGCGTCTAAGCTTGGGATTTTTTTTTTTGAAACTTTAGCTTGGGAATATTTGATCTAAATGCAAAGTATGAGCAGCTAGTGTGTAAAAATATGAGCTTCCATGTATAATAATATTCAATTTGCAAGTATCTTGTAGACAATAATATGCTAGATATCAGCAATAACCTTGCTTAAGTAAAATGGTGGCAGGATGCATTTGCCTCGGTTGTTTACAGATCAGCAGGTAGAACAGAAGCAAGGATAACATTGTGCAGGTATATAGAATAGAAAAACTGAAATGGCAGCAGGCAGGAGTTATTTCCCCCCAAAAAAACTGAGACCACGCGTTCCAAAGGAAACCCAGTTTAATCTCAGATGAAAAATAATCCCTTCCAGAGCTGGCCGAAAACCCAGCAGACACTCTCCATGTCGTCGTTGAAGTCCTCCTGGAGCACGCATCCCCTAACATTCACAAGGGGGCATTCCTAAGTATGCGAGATAGTACTTGGATTCGTCACCTAATCTTTTGAAAGCTTTTTCAAAGGGAACCGTATCCTCCAGCATCAGGTAAGTTGAATTCCATCTCGTATCACAATCTAGCGAAAAGAGGCTCTTCTCAGCTATCTTCTCCTTCAACACACATCTCTTAAACAACACTAGCCTACCAGGAGATGATTTTGCAAATAGCACAGCAGTTCTGATTCTTCCCACTGATGCATTACTAGCTTCCCAGCCCTTCTTCACAACCAAGTTAACAATGTGTGCACAGCATCTCACATGCATGAACTCATTGTTGCATACTGTTGACTCCCAATCTTTGGTAACACTTTTCAAATACTCAATTAAAGTATTATTGGAGGATGCATTATCAACAGTTAGGGTAAATATGTTTCCAATGTCCCACTCAAGGAGACACTCTTCTACCTTCCTGCCAAGAGTATCACCTGAGTGATCAGATACAAAACAGAAATTCAACACTTTTCTCTGAAGTTGCCACTGATTGTCGATCCAATGTGCTGTCAAACTCATGTAGTTCTGATTCTGAACTGATGTCCACGTATCAGTTGTCAAACAGATTCGTTGATGCTTCAGAGCTTCCTTCAAGTGTATCTTTTCTTCCAAGTACAGATTCAAGCAATCCCTAGCAACTGTGTATCTTGAGGGAGGTTCAAATTGTGGTTGAAGAGTTCTTGAGTATTCCCGAAAGCCTTCACCTTCTACAGCACTAAAAGGGTATTCATCCATGATAATCATCTTTGCGAGAGCTCGACGACAATCTGCTGCATTGAACCTATGATCCTCTTGCAATTTTCTTCGCTTCTCATGGTCAGTGAATGGACAACTAGGGCAACGATACAGCAAGTGACTCCGCAAGGTGCTAGTACCATGGAAACCTCGCTCACACTGATAAGTCTGGTCACAAAATCCACATATTGCTACTGGACCATCCTCAGTGTCTTCTTGAGTAAAGTAATCCCAAACATCTGATGTTGTCTTGGAAGTTCTTCTCTTTATCCTGACATTTCTCCTGTTAACTTTCACAGGAGATGAAGTATTACTGGATGGCCTAGGTTCACCACTAGCTGCGCCCATCCCATTTCTTGCCCGGGTTGTTTTTGGAATTTGCGACAGAGAAGAACTCCCTCTGCCTCTAGGTAATAAGGGTGGTTGGGGTGATGATGCAGTGGACTCAGTTTCACCTTCCATAGTTACTTGGGTATCAGTTCGTATGGCCTGAAAAGGAAATATGAATTTTAGACACACACACATTTATAAACAACAGCTACTAGTACATAACTTACAAGGTAACAAAAACAGCTGCAAACAGCTGCCCTGAAAACAGCTGCAGCTGCAAGAACACATGAGGATCCTCAGTGTCTCCAGATGCCAACTGAACATCCGACGATGGAAACTAACTTAAAAGCTGAGTGTTTTCTATTTCAAAGTCAATCTAGTGCGGAATTAGCACTCGGCAGAGCCAACATTTGCCAAATGATAAGCAGATTATTTATGTAGAAGATGCTGATTACTTGTTGACCCCAGGAAGCAAACAATATGCAGAAGGAAAATAATGTTTGTGTTCAAGAAAATCATGAAGATAGCTTATCTTATTTTTCAGACAGTTTGGCAGAGGACCTTGACATGAGTTTCGGGAATAATCTAGATGTGCTTTACTATGGTTACCAGTTTAGAATAGAATCTCCGACTTAGCACATTGCCCAACTGAGAAACTATTTCTATCACAAGAATAACCCAGAAAGAATAATTGCTCAGTGCTAAGAAAGGGAGAAGGAAGACTGTCAATTCTACATGGTTGGTTAAAAAATTGCAAGTGAAAAGACATTATGTCTCGGGAAGATGAACTTGCAGCATACATATGCAACTTCAGGTGAACCGTGCAAGGCGAGCAATCCAGACAACGCATCCAAGGACACCACCGTTGCCTAACCCAGCAAACTGGAGCTAGAGTTTCCGACGATGGAAACTAACTAAGCAAGATTTCAGTGCAATGCCATTTTTTCTTCTACTGAGTGTTCTATGCGTACAAGCTAGACGCCATGGAAACTAACTTAAAAGCTGATTATATATCAGCTATCCCTGATGTAACATGGTGAAATTGGTATCAGTGCACATGGAATCTAAACAAATCCCTAGAAACTCGAGTTCTTCCTAGTAAAACAGTCAAGAGGGGATCTACAGAGCCAGGATGCAGGGGGATCTACAGAACCTGAGGAGTGCGAAATTGCCTTCGGCGAGGATGTGGTGAGGTCCAATTCTTCCTTGCCGCCGCCACCTCGCCGTCGCGGACCGCCGTGCCCTCGCCGTTGACTCCCCCATCCTCGAGAAATCCCTCGGCGTCGGGGTCTTCCATGTCTGCCGCAGCCTCGCCCCTCGCCTCCGTCGACCTCCGAGAAGCACGTGCACTCGCCCCTCGCCTCCGCCGACCTCCGTGCCCTCGCCCCTCGCCTCCGCCGACCGCCGTGCGGCGTCTTCCATGTCTACGCTGTGGCGGCGGCGAGTGCGAGGCGGTTTGGTCGGTTTCGATGCGGTTTGCTCGGTCTCAAACCATGTAAAGACTGCGGGTGCGGTGCGGTGCGGGTTACTTAGTCTGAACCCGGAAGAAACTGTCGATGCGGTGCGGTGCGGTGCGGTTCACGGTTTTAAACGGTTTGACACCGAATTATGCCCAGATTTAATGATAGGGCAGCCCTATTAATGATGTATATTTGCATCACCAAGGCCAAATTTTAGGGCATGATGTAAATAATTACATCATATAGTGATACATCATCTCTTGGAGCAGAGCTGGTGATCTGAAGCTCTGCTGGAGATGCTCTAACGACTTGAAAACGGTGAGACCGAGCGTTTTAAAGAAAAATTAATACAGAAACTCACGGGAAAGAAAACTAGGATTGTTGATGTACAATCAACGTTCAGATGTTCGACTAAGGAAGGAAGAAGAGATTAATGAGGTTTTCTATACAGTTGTTCCGCCAAAAACACTTCCGTTTCCACTGAGAGTTTGCAATTTCATCAGACCATTGGCGTTGCGCAAAATTCTTGGAACAAATATATCTAAGTATAGAAATGCACATCAACATCAGGATTAGAACACACAAGAGCAGAGCAAATACCGAAATAACTAGGCGCATGACATAACGATACCATATTCGAATACACACTAGGAACATCATAACAATACTTGTCCGAGTTAAAAATAAAACTTTTAGTGTTCAACACTAAGACAAAACTTGCAACTTTTTATGACACGGCGATACGAGGGGCACACAGCTTAGTCGTCGAACAGACTGAAGCCCATCTCTCCATCAGACTCCTCCTCTGGCTCATCCTTCTTCTCCTCCGCCTTGGGGGCAGCAGCAGCACCACCGCCTGAGGCAGCAGCGGCAGCCGGGGCAGCGACTGCAAACTTGCTGGGGTCCTGCACAAATAAGAAACAAAATAAGAGTTAGAAAATCATACCAGAACCACCAAAATGAGATTTAGGTATAGCACGTTGCCAACATGGTTATCATAGATAGTTAATGAGTTTGATAGCAAACAGTCTACCAACAATAAATAAGAAACAACTATTCAGATTTTTAATATAGAAAACATGATGCCATGATAAATGGACACAGAGTGCAGAGGTAGCTAAATGTGTCAGGTAGAAGATCATGTAACTGTTTACAAATCAGTTTATGACTTATGAAGGCATTAACACAATCTGCCAAAGACAACAAAGATAAACACTCAATTACTACAAGATTGCAAAGGAAAAGAATAGGATCAAATGTTTATATGAACAGCGCCACAACTTTTATCAATGCAATAGAGGTAAGACATAGCAGTTCATAAGCACAATACATGAACCAAAATAAACTAAACAGACAGTTCAAATCAAGTTAAAGCAGAAATTTTTAAACAAAATTGTACTTTTAACGCTCTTAATTGACATTTCAAATACTATGCTAACAAGAATGAGATGATCGGGTATTACCTTGAGGTACTCCTTGATCTTATCAGCATGTGGGTAAGAGTAATCAGTCTCCACGGCAATAGCAAGGACGTTCTTGTAGGCGTTGAGGAACATGTGCGGGGCAGCAGCCATGGTAGGGTATGAGATTGCCAGGGACAGTGAGGCAACCATAGAGACACCTGACGCAAACTTGTCCATCAGGTCTTCATCAGTGAGGTCGAGAACCTCAGGGGTGAAGACAGACCCACTGTCATACACATTGCTGATAACAAGCCCATATGAGAACGGGCGGATACCCAGCTTGGCGAGCAGGGCAGACTCAGAAGAGCCCACCTTGTCACCCTTCTTAATCAGCTCGACGGGGGTGATAATTTCCACAGTACCCTTGTTAATCTTGGTGGGGATGTTAAGCACCTGAAGTAACACAGCACAGGTGAGAACTAATGATGAACACTTGGTACACCAGGAGGTTAATACCGATAAGGGTAATCATCATAATCCACACCTGGAAGAAGGATGTCTGGGAGGGATCCAGACCAGTGTTGCCAGGGGCAACCACAACATCAACAGGAGCAACTAGCCCAACACGAGCAGGAGCACCAACCTGTAGCACAACAAAATGGAGGTCAGGGTCACTGAAAATCACAAAATAACATGCACGACATATGTTAGTTCATCAACAGATAAATCCTGAACAAGACACAAAATCGAAGGTAAAAAGAAAAATAATACCTGAACAAGACACATCAATTAGAAATTTTCAAACACGACCATAGACTCAATACATGTAGATAGCTAACAAATCGCATTTGCCTAATACTGTGTCAGTTTGCTAGAAGGATTGGCACATTCGAAACACAAATTGTACTATACAGACAGTTACACAACAACCAGAAAACGAGTATGGAATCATCCACCGATATTGTATCACTAACCAGCATTCCAATACACTTTACCTGCTAGCATTTTTTCCAATATTCTTCACAGGAAATAACAGTATTATCAACATACAAGTTAATGGCTTTCTAAATCTTAGAAACATGGCACAACAGGGACCACTTCCTTAGCAGTACATGTTTAAATGCACATCAGGGCTAAATATTGGGCCAACAAAGGTTACAATAAGACTTATCCAAAATGAAACTATAGTTCTGCGCATTTCTATGCATGTTCTCAGGAACTTCACAATGTTACAACTAATTAAACAGTAGATCACTGACACAGCAAATCCGGTGTGATTTTTACCTTGTACTTGCCGACCTCCTCGCGAACCTCCTTGAGGTCACCCTTGGTGAAGATGAGGCCAACGTTACCCTACATTCGAGAGACCAATTTCAGCAAACCAAATCGCATCGGCTAAGAACAGCACAGAACATAAAGATGAGAAAAATCCGGCGGCTTACGATGAGGAGGTTGCTGAGCTCGAGGTAGTCCTTGTTGCCGGTCTTCTCGGCGTGCACCTTGATGCAGCGGCGGATGAGGGTGTTCTTGCCCATGAGGACGATGGAGTCGCCGCGGAGACCCTTGCGGATCTCCTGCAGCTGGGTGGAGCCGACATTGTCGGCGACGGCGATGAGCACCTTGTTGTACTCGTCCAGCAGCGAGCAGAGCTTCTTGTCGTACGCGATCTTCTTCTCGGCCTTGGTCCTCTTGATCGCCATCGCTGCTACGAGATCGACTGAGAGCTAACCTAGAATGCTAATCTGTGAGGTAGAGAAGAGGACCAGGCTCGGGAGAAGAGCGAGGCGGACTGCTTGCGGCGGCGGCGTCGCTTTAACCTAGGGTTTCAGGTCGAGGGATTGGGTATTTATAGCTTCGTGTGGTTTGCGCTAGGGTTGCTGTGCCGGGAATGGGTCTAGTGGGCTTGCGGGGAATGAATCTGGGCTTCCGTATGGGCCTTTTGGCTGGAAACAAATTAGGGCCATACTGGACTAGTGCTAATAATTTGTGATTCTCAAGGTTCCCTATAATAAAGTCAATAAGGTTTTTTCTTCCAAATTTTCATCCGTTTAAGTTTCTTGTGATACATCGTTTAAACTACCCCTAAAGATGAAGGAAATTAGCCCATTGCCATCCATAAGTACCGCTTCGTCTGTTTCCTTACCCGCACAGAAAAAACACGCCAAAGAAAATTCTGTGGCTCCTCATGCTCTGCCGACCACGACCGTTCCAGCTCGGCTGCTCGTCCGTTCCTTGATACTGGCAGGCGGCCGCTCCGCCCCGTCCCCTGCTCGACGCCGGCAAGCGCGGCAGCTGGTCCTGGCTTACTCTCCCTTCCCAGGCAGTTGGGGCGGTCGTGCTAGGGGTCTAGGGGATATAGACGCGAGTTCCGGAAGGCAACCAAGGGGTGGCTCGTGAAATCCCGCCGGCCTCAGCCGAGCCGAGGTGGAACAAGAGCGGCGCAAGCTCCCATCCGCCAGATGAGCCGTGCGTGTTCTGCCGCCTCTCTGTCGATTCGATTTATTAGGAGAAGCACCAGCCCATGACTGATGCATGGATTGGATCAGCAGCACTGCAGCGGGCCATCCTCTTCTTTCTGGTTAATGTGTCGCTCTTTGGGAAAGTAACGATGAAAGTATGAGAGAGATAACATGGGCCCCACTTAGTACATCTTTCGTCCGATGATAGTGAGCGACACTGCCAACTCTATTTTCCTAACACACATGTATATACGAGTTTTTCCCCGGTGAATCTATATATACAGTTCTTTAATTCCTACTATATCACTCTTTTCAATCTTTATTTCTGCTAGGAATTCTTGAGATGGGCACTACTAGCTCTGAACACAACACAAATCGGACAGACATAAGGCTCTCATCACTCAATTCCTGATGCGTGCATTTTCATATACAATTTCGAG
This sequence comes from Poa pratensis, assembly GCA_947311845.1. Classification (NCBI taxonomy): domain Eukaryota; kingdom Viridiplantae; phylum Streptophyta; class Magnoliopsida; order Poales; family Poaceae; genus Poa; species Poa pratensis. Next base: position 37,272,461 of record CAMZMU010000078.1, read on the forward strand.
GTATGTGCTTGGTCGAGGGCTTCAGTGGAGAGGCGGGCGTTGTTGCTAGAGCAATGAGGATGCTGGGGTGCGGCGACGGGGAGGCGGGGGTCTACAACGAGTGCAGCAACATAATGATAATGAGTAGATCTGATACAACAGCAGATCAGGAACAGGGTTTTACTCCGCTCTATAAATAAAGTCACAAACGATAGAACCGATATAACATGATGAGTAGATCCTCTTACTAAGCAGATCAGAAGTAAGCAAGGAAACCAAAACTTGCCACCAGACACTGGAACGAGACAAAAGTCAGGTTTCACGACGACGCACCCAAGAGAGTAACGATGTACTGCGTCGATGCCGTCAAGCCCGCAACGGTCAAGGATTTTCACCTGGAGCCATAATAAGTAGAAGATACCCACAACGGCGCCCCCAAGAGGGTAACAACACCCGCAGGCATCGCCGCAGCTGGGTTCAAAACACTGAGCTTTCGTTCGGAAAAACCTTCGCACATGCTCGAACCTCGGAACGCCACTGTCCTAGAGCCAGGCCTCCAGATCGCGATCTGGGAGCTGTCTCAACCACATGATCCCCGTCGCCTACTCCTCACCAACATAATGAACAAACAGCAAGATCATCACCACTGTCACCTGCGCGGTCCACCGTCCGGGGTCGTCACCTAGGCGTCCGCGAGCTCGGGACCAGGAACGATAAACAGCTCGTCGTGAGACCGACGAGTTAGACGAAACTCGCCTCCGCCGTTACATGCCCATCCTCCTCGTGGTCAAGTACCCCAGGAAGAAGAAACATGGCAACACCAGCAACGACCACCATAAATATCGCCGACCAACACGATTTGATGGTTTGGCAGCTTCTTCTTAGGAGGTCGTTCTCGTTGCGGCGTGAGTGGAGCTATGGTGGTGCTCCGAGTGGAGGGTACGAGGGTACGTAAAAACATTTACGGCAAAATTTGAGCCGCTTTGACATTTTTTTTCCCGTTGCAACGCACGGGCATGTTTCCTAGTAGAATAAAAATTAATTTACAGGCCACGAGACCTGCCAGGACTGAAAAGATATAAGAAGCTTGGCTTTTGTAAAAAAAACTCTAGGCTAAAAAGAGAAAATTACAACCCAGACCAAAAAAAACCCCTACCAAGATATTTCACTCACCTCCCGCGCCACCATAGCAGCCACCCAATAAAACATGGACATATCACCTCTTCACTCGTCCGCAGCTTTACAGATCACCAAAATAGTTTGCTGAAGGAAAAAACCATTCTCGTTGAAAGAATTTGGCTGGACCAGCACCCCGGCACGTCATTGAACTCTAGATCTGACATCCCCACGTGACGACGTCGACGAAGGAAACCAGACATGTCACACTCCAACCACGAACCCAACACAAAATTCACCATCTTCCAGCTGTCACCAACGCAGACTATCGTCTGCACGCACTTCTGAACAACCTCCTAAGCTCTGCTCCGAGGCTGGAATGAGCGTTGTCGCAATGGCGTAGCCCGAGGACACAACTCCACCACAAGGATGTCTCCGCCACGCCAACCTTGTTTGAACAGACTACCACCCAGATTCATCACATACCACAAAGTAGAACACCGCATTGGATAAGGATATGGAACACTTTAATTCATCACCTTGTCGCCTTCGCCGGAGGCAAACGTCGAATGGCCGAAAAACCTAATCTACAGAGGCCCTACCCCTAAAGTTACACAGGTGCACACAAACGAGTTTTGGCTACCCCCTCACTGTCAACCAGGAGGTCTGATGTAGTGCAGCCTTCGCACTTAACTCCAACACCATCAAATGGCCCAATGACAAGAGCAAGAATCAAAGCTATACATGCTAAGGTGAATTCACTCTTATCTATGTGTGATATCGACACTCCTTTGAATGGTTTGCTACTTCATTCCGATACCTTGTGTGTGCTCAGCTATGGTGGGCCTGAAGACCCCTATGAAGATGGCCAAGAGGCGACGCAAGAAGATGGACAAGAGTCGAACCAATACGATGAAGAAGAAGAAGAAAAGGAGGGAGAAGAAACCCCAGGTGGCGGTACTACCGCTGGGTCAAGCGGTACTACCGCCCCTGGCCCAGTCAGCACGTCCACGCCCACGCCGGCGGTACCGCCAGCGGCACCGGCAGCGGTACCGACCGGTACCGGCGACGTGGGATGGCGAAACTCCCGCGCCAGCGGTACTCCTCGCCACCGCCCCGCGCTACCGCCGAAACAGACCTTCGGGGGCTTCTTCCGGTACCGGTCGCGGCAGCTGCAACGGTACCAACTGGTACCGGCGAGGTGGGAAGCAGAGGCGCCTGACCCGCGCCGCGGTAGCACCGGCTAAGCCAGCGGTACTACCGCCAGTGCGGGAACTTCTCCACCAGATCTGCTGTGCAACCTTATCCTTTCGTCCTCCTAGTTGATTGGACTATTTAAGGCACCCCTTGGACTAGATCTAGGGTTAGACTATGATTTGAAACTAAAGTAGAGCTAGACTCCTTCTTCTCAAAGGTCTCTTTCCTCCTATGGAGATGAATCAAGACCTCCACATGTGGAGATGAACCAAGGCCTCCTCTTGAGGAGAAGATCCCTGCGTGGATACCAAGGCTCCGCTTGTAGTTGCGATTACTTGCTAATCTTCCATCTTTAGGTGGCTAGGTTGGATTGGTTGGATTGACCAATTGGACAAACAATCCTAAGAGTAAGGTGTGCTTGGGAGAGGAGGATTGGGGGCTGCCCTCGGGGATTTGTTACCAATCGAGTCTTGCCGGGTTGCTACTTGCTATTTACCCTTTGTGTTGATTTCCCCTCTTTGTGTTCTCGTTCTTCGCGTGTTCTTCGTGTTCTTCATCCCCTCCGCACAAATCCGTGAAAATCGGGACCTACCCGCATCATATGGTATCAGAGCTCTAGGTTGACACGGATTTGTTTTGTGTTTCCACCAAAATCCACCAAATTTTTCTTCGTTTTTGAGAAATTCGAAAATTTCCACCAAAAATAGCCTTGCCTTGATTCGAGCCGATCTGTCGATTCGTTGCGTTTTTGGTAGTTTTTGTCCATGGATCTGTTGCTTTAGGACCCCCTCCACCTTTGTTTGCGTTCCCTAGCCTAATTTTGCCATTTCCCACGGATTCGAGGAAGTTTTGGAGCCCAAAATCGCACAAAATTCGAGCAGAAAAGTTGACAGCGGTACTACCGCCAGCTTAAGCGGTACTACCGCCAGGGCCAAATTTTTCAGAAATTTTTCTTTTCCTCGGTTCGTTTTGGCAATTCTCCTTTGTTGTTTGGTCCTTCGCTGGTGTGTTCCACACGTCTACGACATCGACAAGCTTCCGCAGCGACTTCATCAACGCCAAGCGACGACGCCGCCAAGGACTCGACATTCCCCCACCATCATTTCCGTTGTGAGCCCTTCTTCCTTTCGCGCAACTTAACCTATTGGACTAGCTCGGTGATATTGCGAGGCATTGCACGTGTTGAGTGTTTGTCTTCAAGTATTGGCGAGTGTGTATCGTTAGAGAGCTTGGCACTAGCAAAAGAGAAGGAATCATCGTCAAAAAGCAAAAATCAAAAAAAAAAGAGAAAAGAAAAGAATCAAGTGGTGCCAAGTTCATCTCTTGTAGGTTGCGACAAAGCTAAGACCGCCAAAGTGAGTGTGAGTGTTAACTCTTGTGCAAATCCGTTGCCCACAAAAAGCAATTGAGCTAGCGTCCTTCTTGTGTTGGGTGACATTTGAGCACGTAGTCTTCGTTAGGTTGTCTATCTTCGAGTGCTCGCCCTTTGGTCGCCCAACCCCATTATTCGCTTTTGTGTGTGTTTCTTCATCATTTGTGGTTGGAGTTTCTTTGGTAATTTGATCATTGTGGATTTTCTCTACCTTTGACAATATACTTGTCGCGGGTTTGCTTGTTTCGTTTGCCACTTCATACCTTCCTATCCTCATAAGTGTGTGTGTTGGGTGTTAGAACCGGATACTCTCCTCTCAAGCCACATTATACTTGGGATATAGTTTGTCTTGGTTTTTCCTTACCACATATCTCACTTGATCTTGAGAAAATGTTTAGGGGAAGTACAAACGGAAGCTCAAGCTCGGATGAGGAAATCCATGGTGGAGTTCGCGGTGATCATGGCTATGTCACACAATCGGAGCTTGTGGCATGCGACACTTCTTCGTGGTAACATAGACGCTTCGAGCGCCGTCTTCAAAATCAAGACAACACCTTCAACGACCGCATGAGTGCTAACGAAGCAACTATGGAGCGGTTGACCGAAGCTATCAACAACCTTGCGCGACAACGAGCTCTTCACACTCAAGCCGTACAAGAAGCACCTCAAGGTCGACACAAGCACGTCATGGACGTCATGAACCTCGACAAGAACGTCAACATGATCCAAGGCGCGACGCCCATGAACGACCTCCTCCTATCGTTGAACAACCACATGATCTTCACGCGAACAATGCCAATGCGCATCAAGAACAACCTCACCAAAATGATGATCGTCGCGAACGCATACCATCACCACCACCGCCAACGTGATCGTCATGACCCATTGGCTAATGACAATGGCGTTCCGGGTGCGAATGACTTTGGTGAACAAGGACGTCACCCTCGTCATCCTCCAAGGCCACGTCATCAAAACCATGACAATGCGAACAATGTCGAGCAACCCGTTCCTCAACAAGAGCTACCTCCTCAACATGCGCCTCGTCAAGAGCTTCCTCATGATCGTCACCAACACCAACGTTCCGAGTCAAGTGATAACGAGTCAAGCCAACACAATGGTGATGGACTCAACCGAAGGAGACGTGGACGTGCATTCCCACGTGGTGGCCACCGTGACGACTATGATGACTTGACCAACGTCCGCTTTGACATACCCAAGTTCTACGGCACAAGTGATCCGGAAGCTTACTTCTCATGGGTACTCAAGGTTGACAAGATCTTCCGTGTGCAACGCTTCTCCGACAAAAGAAGGTTGCCTTAGCCTCGATGGAGTTTGAAGAGTATGCCCTCTTGTGGTGGGAACAACTACAAGATGCTCGCGTCGCTAACCACCAACAACCAATTGACACTTGGGTTGAAATGAAAGAAACAATGTACAAGCGCTTCGTGCCAAGCCATTACACTAGAGACTTATACAAGAAGTTGCAAGAGTTGAAGCAAGGTTTGAAGTCGGTTGACGAGTACTACAAGGAAATGGAAATCTCCATGATGAGAGCCAATGTCAACGAGTACGAAGAGCAATCCATGGCTCGTTTCATGAATGGCCTCAACTATCCCATCAAGAAGATCGTGGAGTTCCAACCATATGCCTCTTTGGTTGAGCTAGTACATCAAGCTTCCAAGGCCGAGCGCCACGTGCTTGAAGAGCTCAAATACCTCAAGACAAAGGCATTCTACGCCAACAAGCCTTCTTCGTCAACTCCTACACCTTCACAAGCTCTTCCTCAAGCGAACACTCGAGGTCCTCCAAGAGTCTCTCATCGACACCTCAAGCGCCTCAACCTTTCAAGAAAGTACCTCCCCCTCCAAGGCGCCTCAAGGATCTTCGTCCGGCACAAGACTTTGCAATGCTACAAGTGCGGCGGACAAGGGCACAAATCTTTTGAGTGCACCAACAAGAAGGTCATGATCATCAATGACATGGGAGAGTATGAATCTATGAGTGAAGATGAGTACAATGCTTTGAACAAGGTCGCCACAATGCAAAGTGCTCAAGAAGAAGAAAGTGAGATCTATTGTGATGGCGACAACAACCCTTCCTTGGTTGTGGCAAGAGCTTAACCACCAATGTTCAAGTGAAGAAGACCAAAGATGCAACTTGTTTCAACAAGAGCGGGAATCAATGGAAAGTCCATCAAGGTCATCATAGATGGTGGAAGTTGCCACAACCTAGCGAGCAAAGAACTTTGTGATAAGCTCAACTTGAAGTTCAAGAAGCACCCACATCCTTACCATGTGCAATGGTTGAGTGATACCGGAGCCGTCAAGATTCAACACATGGTGCAAGTGTCCTTCAAGATTGGAGCCTATGAAGATACGGTTGATTGTGATGTTGTGCCTATGAACGTTTGTCACTTACTCCTTGGGCGTCCATGGCAATTTGACAAGGGTGCTATGCATGATGGAGGACAAACTACTATAGCTTCAAGAACAACGACAAGACCTTCGTCCTTCGTCCCATGACACCAAGTCAAGTCATCGCCGACAACGCCAAGACTATTGCAAGGGCACAACAAGATCGTTCGTCTAGTGAGATGAGTGGTGAGCGAGAGACCCACCATAAAGTGAGTGAGAGCCACAAGCCAAATGAGTGTGACACTTCAAAGAGAGTTCCCACAAAACTTACACTATTTGCCACAAAAGAGAGATAGGGAGTTGAGAGAAAACCCATCCACCCTCCACTATGTGCTCATATGCAAGGGTGAAGTTTCTATGACTAACACTTTCACAAACCTTCCTCCTTCTTTGTTGTCTCTTTTGAAGGACTTTGAAGATGTTTCCCTCAAGAGTGCCACCGGGACTACCTCCTCTACGCGGAATCGAGCACCGCATCGACCTTGTTCCCGGCGCACCGCTACCAAACCGCGCTCCTTACCGCACCAACCCCGAAGAGACAAAGGAGATCGAGCGGCAAATACAAGAACTTCTTGCCATGGGACATATCCGCGAGAGCTTGAGTCCGTGCGCCGTGCCCGTCATCTTGGTACCCAAGCACGACAACACTCTTCGCCTTTGCATGGATTGTCGCCCCATCAACGCCATACCGTTCGGTATCGCCATCCTATCCCTCGCTTGATGATATGCTCGATGAGCTTTGTGGTTCCGCTATATTCTCCAAAATTGATCTTAAAAGTGGATATCACCAAATACGCATGTGTGAAGGTGATGAATGGAAGACCGCATTTAAAACTAAGCTTGGTCTTTATGAGTGGCTCGTCATGCCATTTGGTCTTTCCAATGCACCTTCTACTTTTATGCGTCTCATGAATCATGTTTTGCGTCCTTTCATTGGAAATTTGTTGTGGTATACTTTGACGACATCCTTATTTATAGCAAGTCTTTGGAAGAGCACACTTCTCATGTTGCTCAAGTTTTGTTGGTTCTTCGCAATGAAAAGCTTTATGCAAATCTTTCTAAGTGCACTTTTGCCACCAACAAACTTGTTTTCTTGGGTTTTGTTGTTTCTTCGGATGGAGTCGAAGTCGATGAAGCAAAGATACAAGCAATTCGGACTTGGCCTTTTCCGACATCACTTGAGGAGTTGAGACGTTTTCTTGGTTTTGCCGGATTTTACCGCCGTTTCATCAAGGATTTTTCCACAATTGCTTGCCCCCTCCATGAACTTACAAAGAAGAATGTACCTTTCATTTGGGGCAATGCACATGATTTTGCTTTCAATGAGCTCAAACGGTTATTAACCGAAGCACCACTCCTTGCCCTTCCGGATTTCTCTAAGACATTTGAGATTGAATGCGATGCAAGTGGATTGGGCATTGGTGGAGTGCTTATGCAAAATGGTAGACCCATCGCATACCATAGTGAGAAACTAGATGGAGCTCGCTTGAATTACCCCATTTATGACAAAGAGTTATTTGCTTTGGTTCGTGTTTTGGATGTGTGGCAACATTACCTTCGTCCTAAGGAATTTGTCATTCATTCCGACCATGAATCCTTGAAATATTTGAAAAGTCAAACAAATTTGAACAAAAGACATGCTAAGTGGGTTGAGTTCATTGAGTCTTTCACTTTGTAATCAAATACAAGAAAGGTAAAGACAATGTGGTCGCGGATGCTCTATCCCGCAAGGCCAACCTACTTACACGTCTTGACATTAGTGTCTTGGGTTTGGATGAGATTAAAGAGTTGTATGCTACCGATGCTTTCTTTGGAGACATTTTCGCTCAATGTTCGGAGCACAAAGGAATTGGTGATTTCTATTTGCACAAAGGTTTCTTGTTTAAGGCTAACAAACTATGTATACCCGAGTCTTCGCTTCGTTTGGTCCTTTTGAAGGAATCTCATGGAGGACACTCATGGGTCACTTTGGACGCGACAAGACCTTTGCCATGCTCTCCACAAACTACTATTGGCCAAGGATGTACCGGGATGTGAACCGCTTGGTGCGACGATGTTCAACATGTCTCAAAGCTAAGTCTACTCTAAACTCTCATGGTTATACACACCTTTGCCTATTCCACATCACCCATGGTCCGATATAGCTATGGATTTTGTCTTAGGACTCCCACGCACTAAAACAAACAAGGATTCCATCTTTGTCGTCATTGATCGCTTCTCTAAAATGGCACACTTTATACCTTGCAACAAGAGCGACGATGCTTCACACATTGCTACTTTGTTTTTCAGGGAAATCGTCCGTCTTCATGGCGTGCCCAAGACCATTGTGTCGGATCGTGACACCAAGTTCGTGAGCTATTTTTGGAAGACTTTGATGGCCAAGATGGGAATCAAGCAACTATTCTCCACCGCATACCACCCTCAAACCGATGGCCAAACCGAAGTGGTGAACCGAAGCCTATCCACACTCCTTCGTGTGTTGATCAAGCCTAACTTGAAGAATTGGGAAGAGTGCATCCCACACGCCGAGTTCGCCTACAATCGAGCACTACATCGCGCAACAAAGAGAACACCCTTCGAGGTCGTCTATGGCTCAACCCCTACACCGCGCTCGACATGCTACCACTTCCACTCCGTGAGCAAGTCAACATGGACTTCGACAAGCGTGCCGCTTACATGAAGAAACTACATGAAGACACAAGCCACGCTTGAGAAGCACAACGAAGACCATGCTACGAAGATGAACAAGAACAAGCGCCCCATGATCTTTGAAGAAGGAGACCTTGTTTGGCTACATCTACGCAAGGACCGCTTCCCCGATGAGAGAAAGTCTAAGCTCGCGCCAAGAGGAGATGGTCCTTTCAAGGTTCTCAAGCGCATCAACGACAATGCTACAAGATCGACATATCCAACCAAGTACGGCGTCCATGACACCTTCAACGTCGCCGACATATCACCTTACCTTGGAAACCCAAGTGATGATGAGGACGAAGAGTCGAGGACGACTCTTTTCCAAGGGGGGGGGGAGATGATGTAGTGCAGCCTTCGCACTCCAACACCATCAAATGGCCCAATGACAAGAGCAAGAATCAAAGCTATACATGCTAAGGTGAATTCACTCTTATCTATGTGTGATATCGACACTCCTTTGAATGGTTTGCTACTTCATTCCGATACCTTGTGTGTGCTCAGCTATGGTGGGCCTGAAGACCCCTATGAAGATGGCCAAGAGGCGACGCAAGAAGATGGACAAGAGTCGAACCAATACGATGAAGAAGAAGAAGAAGAAGAAGAAGAAAAGGAGGGAGAAGAAACCCCAGGTGGCGGTACTACCGCTGGGTCAAGCGGTACTACCGCCCCTGGCCCAGTCAGCACGTCCACACCCCACGCCGGTGGTAACGCCAGTGGCACCGGCAGCGGTACCGACCGGTACCGGCGACGTGGGATGGCGAAACTCCCGCGCCAGCGGTACTCCTCGCCACCGCCCCGCGCTACCGCCGAAACAGACATTCGGGGGCTTCTTCCGGTACCGGCCGCGGCAGCTGCAGCGGTACCAACTGGTACCGGCGAGGTGGGAAGCAGAGGCGCCTGACCCGTGCCCGCGGTAGCACCGGCTAAGCCAGCGGTACTACCGCCAGTGCGGGAACTTATCCACCAGATCTGCTGTGCAACCTTATCCTTTCATCCTCCTAGTTGCTTGGACTATTTAAGGCACCCCTTGGACTAGATCTAGGGTTAGACTATGATTTGAGAACTAAAGTAGAGCTAGACTCCTTCTTCTCAAAGGTCTCTTTCCTCCTATGGAGATGAACCAGGACCTCCACATGTGGAGATGAACCAATGCCTCCTCTTGAGGAGAAGATCCCTGCGTGGATATCAAGGCTCCACTTGTAGTTGCGATTACTTGCTAATCTTCCATCTTTAGGTGGCTAGGTTGGATTGGTTGGATTGACCAATTGGACAGACAATCCTAAGAGTAAGGTGTGCTTGGGAGAGAAGGATTGGGGGCTGCCCTCGGGGAATTGTTACCAATCGAGTCTTGCCGGGTGCTACTTGCTATTTACCCTTTGTGTTGCGTTTTCCCCTTTTTGGTGTTCCTCGTTCTTCGCGTGTTCTTCGTGTTCTTCATCCCCTCCGCACAAATTCGTGAAAATCGGGACCTACCCGCATCAAGGTCGCCGACAGAGAGGAGCCACCCGAGGCCCGCGTCAGAAGACAAGTGCATGAGAAGAGCAAGATCATTTTTTTCTCTCGTGGCGGGCATCGATCATTTTTTCTCTCGTGGCGGGCATTACGTAACTCAATCTCAAGTTACATCCGATCGGAATAGGAAGCGGACTGCTAGGCACATGGCATTGAGCAATGTGGATGAACTTTCTTTATCTATGCTTTTGGATGATTTTTCTTGTTTATATCTACTAGTTTAATGCCAGTGCGTTGCTACGGATCATATTTTTTCATAATGTTCGTTAATATAACACATGCGAACATTCATGTGTAAGAGTAAGACAACCAAAAGATACTTACAAAAATCATAAGATTCCATATCGCTTGAAGTGTATGTTGGTAAAAGGTATATTTTTTCATAGTTCAGACATGAAATAAGCATCCGACTAATATCTACTTCTTGATGCTATTTAGATAGCTAGGTGCCGGTGCGTTGATACGGAAAAATATAGCATGTCACGAAAGGTAATGTCATGCCGTGAAAAGAGAATTGTTGGTGCATCTTTCCTTTGTCACTATCGGCCTCGCAGTCTGCATTGTTGCTTTGCCACACAACCACTTACTTTTGTTGTTGCGCAATAATGTGTCTCCCATTTTTTTCGAATTGAGGAACCACTGCTCCCGGTTTCATCAAAATGAGACCGATAAGTCACGCCGAATAACAGCGACGAAAGAAAAACGACCTTACAGACATCACCTAATTTTCAGAACCTAATCATTGACTCAAGACTCGCAGATCATCAGATATCTTACAGGCCATCGACACAAAGCAAGTTCACGGAGATATTCAAGACATAGACAACATATCCTCCAATAGAGCAGACACAAGAACATCCTATCTGAATATCTTACAGCCTATAAATACATGTTCCAGATCTCAAATATTTTTCTTCGCAATCGAATCTTCATTGTCCATTCCTCTCTCAGAACGCTACCCCCTTGCTCCGCTCCACCAGGTCTTCGAGAGAATGTAATATATTGTTCTTCCTCTACCCATGCATATGGACCTGAGGAATATTTTTGCAGGGCCAAGAATATAAAACATGGATTGAAAGAACGTTGATTAACAGTATAAGGCTCTGCATAAGCTAGTGGTCAGACTATGTCCAAGCGCCAAGTCAAATAAGAAGACTTAACCAAGAAATACACTTGACTACTAATAACTTAGTGTTCAATATAAACAGAGAAGGTCAAGTGAAAAAGTTGAAAGCTTCATGTGACAACTAAAATTAAGCTTTGTTGAGCTACTAAAGGAAACACTGACTTTTTATTTTTAATGGAAACTCTTGTCCTACAAATAGACCATAACTGAATTTATCCGAACACAAATATGCTTGACACGCTCTGCAAATTTTGTTAATTCAACATATGCATTGCCGTAACTTCCATGTGTAAGAGTTGACTTGCTAGTTAAGAGATGCTTCTGTACAAATAGACTTTTCTTAAGTGCACTAAGGCGCGCCACAAAGGCCAGCCTGCACCATTTCTGATTTTATTAATCAACGAAAGGAAAATACTCCAGTTTACAAGGGGTATGCTGAGTGGAATAGCATAGTTGCCCAGTCTGTGATAACAGTTTTCGTAGGTGTTGTGTAGCAGCAGTTGGCCCAGGAGATGAGATCATCAGAACATCTGAGCAGCTTTACTTTTGGGGCTTCGACCTAGCTGTTAAAAATCAATTTGTTCCTTCTCTTCCAAATATTCCAGAGCGCAGCGATGATGACTATGAAGACATCCCATCCTTTTGACTATGAAGACATCCTTTTTATTGTCTTACCGTAACTGCAGTGAAACATTTGTTAAGTTAATACAATCTTTTGAAATGATTTAAAAATATTTATACATACATCATCAAAATAGTGCAAATACATTTTTATCATCAAAATATTGAAAACTGCATTCTCATCAGGAATACTAAATGGTATCATTAAACAGGGCTTTGTAAGAACTCAAAATTATGAGTAATCCTATGCTATCTACAATATTTTTCAACATGTATACATGCTTTTCACACAAAATGTGACAGTCCTGATGGAGTTCCTGCTTTTACTTTGGCCTCTCAAAGATGGAAGTGGCAATGGAAAGAGATAGCTTCCGAAACACATGAATTATTAGTCAGTTACCTTCTCTGCTGGGAAGTGAACAGCCTGAATCAAAATATTTATGTGCTCGATGCTTTGAAAAGCTTGCATTCTGTATTTCTGTGGCACCACGTAATGGTCAACTATTGAAGATAGTTTAGGTCCACTATGACATGGTCTCCGCTACCCTCTTGAACCTGCAATATCCAAATGTTGGTTTTTACAGTCTCGAAGTAGAATGTGCTACAGGAAAGCATGGCGGCAACTGTAAGTGCTTAGACTTCCACAAAGCAGAAGTCACTTTCTTTGTAGCGAATTGCATTAAAAAAAATTGATACATAGAAAGCCTGGAAAAGGAAATACTTACAACAACATCAAATCCAAAAATATTCCTTTAGCAATTTGGAAGCCTCTACCACTACATCAATATTCAGAGATTTGTTATCTTGTACCCTGTTCTGCCATAGCTGCTCTTTAGTGAAAGAATCTTCAAACTGTGCCATCATGTTCAACTATAACTCATCTAAGTGTAAATTCAACAGATAATGAGCCAATACATATAACTTTCCAAAGTGCACCTGCTAAATGTCTGAGGTTCATCCCCTGATGAAAATTTTGGCAAACTTAAATTGGACACCGAGGCCATTTTGCAGCTTCTACCATCACATTCAGAAACTGCTTCAGCCTGGGAAGAGCACCAACATAGACCATTGGAAGCGAGTCCAACAGAGTGACGTACGAATCACTGTAAAGTCAATATCACTGATCAGTAAGGTTCAAAAAAATATCACTGATCAGACGCTCTGGGCCTGTCATAGCATTATTTGTTATGAGACCATTGTATTCACGATCACCTGTTTGGCAAAATAACTAATAGCTCAGCCATACAGCTCAACTTAGCAAGCAAAACAAAGAAAGCTCTCAGAATAAACCTAAGCCATTATCTGGTGGAGTGACAGACATATTTGAAATAGTGAATTCACTTTAATTATCCATGGCGTATCATTCACAAAGACAGACTCATGTTTCAAACTTGGCTGACAAGATAAAAATATGATGTACCTAAATGTTGGGTTAAATCAAATGAAGCATTTCCATTTCATCTCAGCACAACAGTTTATCATGCCAATTCACAAACCTACTCAACGATATAAGGATAATATTTCAGCACACGTCTACAAACTGACTCTTGGGGTTTCTGTTGTTTCTCTGAGTCTCTGACTAATGCCACTGGTCTTAGGTGTGAAAAAAATTCATCAAGGTGTAGTGCATAGCTAACGACTGCTACAGAACCTTCTGTAATGTCCTGGATTTTGAAACGTGATTACAATTCAAAGGAGGGCTCAAAACTGAATTAAGCTTAAATACATTTTCTGAATGTTCACTTGCTTTAGTCGATTAAATTGAATAAAATGCCTCCTTAGAAGATACGTTGTACTGAGTACACTTCCATATATGTTTGAATCGCAACACAATCTGCCCCTCGACCTTAAGATAGTCTGAACCATGTGATGAGCTTGAAGAAGACATTTACATGTTAAACCTTTCCTATATAATGCGTTATACTTCAGACATCAGACATGGGCATTCAGATCTCTGTTGGAATATGCCCAGTGAAAAACAATAGAATTGTGCAGACTGCACAGTGCATCCCAGCGATGAACTAAATTCAGTATTGCTAAGTGCATTGCAATCAAATTGCCAACTAACAAAGGGGGCGTATCCTAATTATATTTACCTCGCGTTTATGAAATATAGATCGCAGAAAAGTGGCCGCCGATGCCGCCCAAGGTAGAGGCGACCAGATGTCGGCGACGGCGGGTCCGTGTTGCTCGCTGTGGCCTGGATGGGGAGGTGGAGCGCAAGCCGCTGCAGGGAGGTGGCGTGGCAGTGAAGGAATGTCACATGCAGCCTTAGGTCCTGGCCTCCAGGGAGATTGGCTCAGGTCTTGCCTTCGGGAGGCCAGCGTCCTGGGCGATAGCAAGGCAAGAGGGAGGACGGACGGCGACTTGGGCTCCCGTGACCTTGGCAGGCGACCAAGCGCGAGATGGAGGATCAGGGGCAGCGACGCCAGTGTGGTGGAGGCCGGCAGGGCAGCGACGCCCGAGTGGTTGAGCGAGCTCGGAGGGCGGCCGCCAGGAGAGGGAGAGGAAGGGATCGAAGAGGGAGTCGAGAGGATCCCGGTGCTGGATTTTGTTGGGCTTTGGCCCATTTGATACCGCGCGGGGCGAGCGGAGAGAACCAACAGCGCGACGGACGACGATGTTGGACGAAGAGATTTGATGTACTAGAGGAACGAAATTTTTCTTTTAGACTAGTTGAGTGCCCGTGCGTTGCTACGGGATCTCAAGTTTCTTTTCTCGCCACACATGTAAACACAATGCACATTCCATGTATAGAAAAGCAATCATATAACGTTAAAAAATCATTAAGATTCACTTCCCTCATATTGCATTTCGACAAATGCAATAATTTGATATTGTATGTATAGAAATAAAAAATCCAACCAATTGTCACTTGTTAATTAATATCTACTCCACCTGATTCATGTCTAGTACAAGAAAGACTAATTAATTTGAGGGGGAACAGAAGGGTATCATTAGTCACAGTGGTCAAAAAATTGCAAGAAAGATAGAAAGGTTATGATTAGTAATAGATCAAAGACAATGCAGCAAAGCCATACAAATTATATAACTCATGGTATGTTTTAGACAAATCAGCGTTTGTGGAGAGCTCACAACAAAGACAACAAAAAAACTTTGAATTAATTCTTGTCATTTAGCTAGGTGCGTGTTGGTCTCAGAAGTATTTTCCTTTTCTCCTCATATTCCAGTTTCAGTACACGATCAAATTCTTTGATTAAGCTGCAAAAACTCTCAGCAAATATACTAAATTTAAGAGATGTCATAAGAACACAATAGTACTACACAAGTAGAGAGGTTGCAAAAATTCATCACGCCACATATAGAAGATCTGAAACTGCATGTTCAAGTAGGAACAAACAAACGGTGCATATGACAACGTTCAGTCAGATTTACTACTTGCAGTCCCTCATCTTCCCAGCGCGTCCTTCTAGCTAGTTAGATGCCTGCTAGAGTTCTTGATCTTATATTCTTGTCTATCTTCTTGAACCCATTCCTGCATCAACCAAACTCCCATCAGAATCACTCTACCCAGAAAAACATCAACCAATCATAGTTTATGCACTCTTGTTGGCAATATTGGATCTCAGCGAGAAAGTCACAATGCAACAATTAACGTTTTGTAGCACAACTTCGTACTCAAACCACACCGAGCACCCTCTGTTAGCTACCTACTTTAGTTAAAACGAGTTTTCCTGAGCGTGTGTGCCCATCTCATTGCCGAGTAAAGAAAGTATGACGCTTGGTCGGTTAGTTGACTGTAAGCGAATTGCCACGATTATCTTGCTTCAGTGATGTGAAACCTAACAATAGGTATATTATGAGCTTGAAAATTACAACAGGTATATTTTTCCGTATCAATGTGCATGTGCTGGTTTGATACACTCAATTTTAGTAGATGTGGGTACTTGGCTGAATCAGTCAAATCTACTTTACCAAATTTCAGCTCTAGATGCAGTATTGCGCTGACTAATTCACCACTCGTAGTCTCCTAGAAACTCTTGGATTCAATAACTGACTCGATTGGTTGACTCTGTCTATGTATAAAAAGGAGTAGCGAAAGAATTGGTGTCATTTTTAATAGAACAATTGAACAAAATGGTATTATAAGGAACCACTGTTGGAAATACATTAATGACCTGCTATGTGTTGCAGTAAGTCAATATGGGAGTATGCTAACCATTGTTGAACTTGGGAAATGCAGCAATAAGAGGGAGAACAATGCATATTTTGAAATTTGTAAAAAAGGGACATATTCTGAAATTTGTTGCAGTAAGTCAACATGGGAGTGTGTTGCAGTAAGTTAATATGGGAGTGTGTGCCAGTCCGGCCACTATATCATGTCATCCGCAAACAGAATGTATCCTGGCATCAGCTTAATTAATGAGCAAGAATTCGAGATACTCAAGCTCCGGGTGTTAAAAATGGGGCTTTCCCGTTACAAGATTTAGGGGTGCAATGGCCACGCTTGTACTTAGCCAAATCACTCAAATAATTTGCAAGATGGGTACAGTAAATGTACGTAGTCCTACACAAAGCCAACTGATGATCATTCAAAAGAAACTGAAAGCTACAAGCACACAACTGAAAGCTACACGTACACCGATCAGTCCAGTCCACTGCGTCGTCCAGCCCAACGAACTGCTACAGTCTACAGAGCATTCTCAGGGGAGGCTGCTCGCTCTAGCTCTAGCTACCAATAATTTTTATGCAGTATCCGTTACAAGCATACAAAATTAATGGCATTTCCATGTTCTTGACATTGCATCAGCATAGACAGAAACTGATTTATGTGGTTTACTCCTCTTTACTCTTTGGAGTAACGCACTTCAATAGTGTGTTAACAGGTACAAATAGCCCATATACTTTTGCCAGCATGTAATTGAGAAGTTCATAGAGTTTTACTCCCCATAATTTTGACCAAACTTTAGGTTCTTCTGTAGAGAGTACCTATTTTTCCTATGATATATATGAGTTTGGGTGCGATGGCATCCTGACTATTCACATGGAAGTGTAAGAATTCAAGAAAGGAAGGAAGTACTTTAACATGAACAGATAAAAGCCCACCCAGATCCTAAAGCTTTATGTAGTAGAGTGCTCACAATTTTCTGCCTGAGGATGCTACCCCCTCCGACGCCCCGAGCTTACACTTCGCGGCCTTGTTGGCGGTGGCCATGGTGTAGTTTTTGCACCATGGTCCCATTGGCCAGAATCTAATCCCACGGTTTCTATATGTACATGCATCTGCTATAGCAGTACCTGCAACAGCAAATCACTTCCACCACTATAAGTTGTTGTGACTTGTATCTCTGCCATGAAGAACAAATAAACTGAGGAAACTTAAAAGGTATCAACTAACATAATTATATGCATGGTTTATTAAAGGAATTGGGTAAAATCGTTGCTGACCTTAAGAGCAAATAGTCTAAGAACTCCAGTATGATCAATCATATCGAACTCTCGTGGATTCAGAAATTCCAGTAGATGACCAGCGATTAATCTGGCAATACATCTTATCCCTGGAAATCTAGACGTAACTCAAAGTTATAGAAAATATGGTGCTATATACGTGCTTGTATATGCACCCATGTTCAGTTCGTTTGATTCCTGAGGGGCACTTACATTGGATTTCTTGCATTAGACGATGGCATCATCGACGGCTGTGTCGGCATTTCAATGACACCACTCAATGGTGCTGGACGTGGACCCGTTGATTGGGCTCGTTGCCGTCGACACAGCGGATAAGACAACGATCCAGCGGCACACAGGACCACGACAGGAGGCAGGGTCAAAGCCTGAGAAGAGAGGCAAATTTCTCAATAAATCAGAGCATGGCTTACAGAAGATGTGCTCCGTAATGCAATGTTAAGCTAGCATAGCACAACAACTGTCTGTCATGACCGATTAGATGCCATAGCATGTAAATTCCGAGCTTGTTACGGTGAGAATACTAACACAATTCAGAGCGGCGAACAAGCAGCCGGTTCGAAGCGCCCGTGACCAAATCCACGAACGAGAGGGGGTGCCGAAGGTTTATGAAGTTTAATCATCACGATTATTAGCATGAAATGAGTAGGATTAGACAATATTTAAATGCACACTCACGTCTCCACCTGTTAACTTCACCTTACTTCAAAGGCAAAAAGTTTAAAAGCCATATTGGCACACTTCTTACACAAAAAACCTACTTTAGAAAAAAATGGAATTCCTGAAGGAAAAGAAACTGTACAAAAGACTTTAACTCCAATACTCCATGAATCAAATAAACACATGAAAGCTAATGTCTAATGTATAGTTCAGTGACTCCTCGTGCGGCCAATGTTCTGTGGGAAATAATCAGCACTGAACCAAGAAAATCATAGCACCAAAGATGATACATCTGACTGTGGCAATACCTAAAGTCCTAAACACTGAATATCGATTGAGGGAAAACGAAATTATACTCTGTCTCGTACCTCAACACCTTGAACATGGGACACTGCTAGTTGGCCATTTCCGGCTGAGCAGGCATGGCCCTGGCCTCGTCTTGATTATGAGTATTGCGAAATTTTGTCACATTAGGAGTGTACAATAGCAGGATATAATTGGCCATTTCAGTCCCCTGGATGTATCAAATAACAGGATTTCAGTACACCAAAATTAATTCATATCAGCAAACCAAGGTATTACAACTTAAAATGGTAGGTAATATGTCCGTACCAAATTGCTGCAGAACTTCAGGCTGATTGCGCAATAAATTCTTGCCTGACACCAGATTTCACAGCAACTTGGGCATTAACATAGGTGATTTTACCCCTAATCATATCATAGCACACGAAATTACATCTAACTGCATGCTATTTTCAGATCCAAACGCAAAACATAAGAGAGCAAGGAGAGAGCTTCGTAGACTGTACCAGGAGGAGGAGTGAGATGGTGAGGAGGGGCAGTGAGCGCGACTTGGGGTGTAGCAGCAGACCGGCGACGGTGGGCAGGTCCCTGTCGGAGGCCCGGCGGCCGAGGTTGAACGACCTCCTTGACATCACCAGTTCCTTGGGACCTACCCTGATCCGCCCAGGCAAGCTCCTCGATCCCCTGGTGACGGGAACAATAGCCCCTGGGTCGGCGTCAGATTGAACGAACATCTGAGGGGAAAGGAGAAGAAAGGGGATTAGCAAACACACACACACAAGCAGTCAAGCACGCCGGCACGCGCACATAGAGAGATGTAGAGGAGGGGCCGCGAGAGAAGAGCAGTGGAGGCGGAGGGGATCGGCGAATCTGAGGCGGCTCACCTCATGTTGACGACCTGGCCCTGTTGCACGTTGCGGCGGCGCCCCGTGGGCGCTTGCCCCGCCGGAGCAGCAGATGGCGCTCCTCCTGGCGATGGCCACGTCGCGCTCGTCCCATCGGAGAAGCGGCTCTCCCGGCGGAGCAGAGCACCGCTCCTCGAAGGCGCTCCCATAGTTGTGCCTCCTTCCTACTCGGGCGAAGACGCCGGGGATGTGGAGCACAGTGTCCGGTACGCTGGCGGCGAGGAAGATGGCGGCGAGGAAGAACGCGTGGGGACGGGTGGCTGGCGGCTAGGGTTTGAGCAGGAGTGAGCGGTGGCAATGGCCGTAATTTTGAACAAAAGGAGGGGCAGTAAAATACTGGACGTACGACGGACGAAGGGACGGGCAGGAGACAGGACACTGCATACTTTTATAGTAGAGATAGGAGAGAAGAGAAGAAACAACGAGAATATGTGATGAAACCCTCGTTTCAAAAAAAGAATATGTGATGAAACATGATCCACGAAGATGCTAACAATGCCACTTGCAACATACTTTACTGTGCGGCTGCCAAAAACTCAGGATCAGGTCTCAACAACTCTTTTGTCTTTCGGTCCATTCATTCATAGGTGGTGGTAACTATGTAAAAAGCATCTAACAAGTTCACCGGTACAAAAGCAACTGACTTTCGAAGCGAACGTCAGGGTTCAGAGAGAGACAAGATGGGGCTATGCCTCTATGGGCAGGTTCTTCTTGTGTCTACTGAGCTTCAGCCGTGGTGTGGCATCAGCCTTCACCATGGCCAGCTTGTCGTCGCCGTCGCCGCTCGCAGTCGTTGTTGCTGTAGCGGGAGCAGCTTCCTTGGTGCTGCAGATCTGCGGCTTCACGCCGCCACCAAGGCCAAGGGAGAACAGCCTGCTCTTGCCGACGCTCCTGCTGCGGCCCAGCCTCTCTATCTCCTCCCTCATGGTGGAGCACTCCTTCTCCAGCTCGGCCACCCGCTGCTTCATGCCGTCCATGCCCTCGCGCAGGGACTGGTTCTCCCTGGCAGCCAGTGGCCAGCCGACGCTGCGATGTTGTTCACCGGAGATGGGCTGGCCGAGCTGCCTCGAGCCACCCTCGAGGTTCTCGGAGATCATGAGGCATTCGGCGATGGAGCTACGAAGCTGGAGCTGCTCGAAGAAGAGTACCTGCACGATGACCCGCAGAGGGAGACGCTCATTCTGCGCCGCATGGGTGCAAGCCTCCAGGGAGAGTTTTTGGCAGTCCATCACACGGCAAAGTTCTTCCTTCTCCGATTCTGGGAGATGGGGATGCGCCTACGTACAGAAGTGACAACGAAACATAAACATCAGCAAGGCGAACTTACGATGCCACATCAAACATTACTAGCTACATGTTGCTTTCAGTTGCATGGAAGCTTTATTCATGGAAGGTAGAAGAAATAATTGTAAGCAGTAAACCCATTGTTCGCGCAACCTAAATAATGTTTCTGAACCTATTGGCCATTTCTTTAAGAACACCTGTTTATCCCATGGTGCAAGCTGGATGATCAAAAACCTCTACTATCTAGAAGAAGAAATAAGGAGAAGAATTATGGAGAAGAAATAGGAAGAACTTCAGCTACAAGTGTGTCATTATTGTGTTCATGGAAACAAGAAGAAGAAATACAAAAGTGTTACCTTCAGATAGATGTCAACAGCACGATAAAGTCCATCATCTATTGGCCGAGCATAGTCTGGTATGGCAGCAGCCAAAGATTGAAACTTTGGAACCTTTAGGTTGGCATCTGGTGCAACTTCAGCTAGGTAGCCGTCAATCAACTTAGCAACCATAGTTATCGGCAGTAGAGATGGAGAAGCTAATAGCTGCCCATCATCACGAAGGCCAGGGGAAGCTCCACTAGTTTCTTGATCCATTGCCAAGAAGTGGTCAAGAATCCTATGGACGCAATCCACATCGTAGAGCGCTTCAACAGATTCAGACATGTTTGTTATCAGAAGATCTTCCAGAGTGGCCTTGTCAAGCTGCAAACCGATCCGTCGCTCCAAGTTGGACACACAGGAGGAGCTGGCTTTAAGAATCATCGCTGTGCGCAGAAGCCCAAACAGCAGCTTGCAAGATGTAACATCCCTTTGGAAAGGCAACAGTCTATCAATCTCCTCAAGAAGATACTTTTGCTCCTCTTCAGAAGGCATGGCTGTTAAACTCGTCACTGAAAGGCAGCTGCTGATATCGCTAATGCTTTTACGTCGATTTAGACCAGGTAAACGCCTCTTGGCATAATGGTTAAGGGATCCAACGATTATGTCCTGATTGATGCCTCGGTATTCCATGGCTGAGATTACCTTCTTGTACAATGGAAGACTTAAGCATGAAACATCATCATACCACCAATCTGAACTGCAATTTCTTGGCCTAGCTCCAGTGCTAATACCATTCCACAAGAAGCTCCCTCCAGGACTCTGCGTGGGACCACCATACTGGACGACTGGCCAGCCAAATACATCGGGGTCAGTACATGATTTAGTTGCAACCGAGTCGATGCACTTCTTTACAACTTGCAATTTTTCAGCAAGATCAATGACGCCATCGCAAGTATGAAGTGCCTTGATTGAGTCTTTCCAGCTTTTGAGGACTGTCTGGGTAAGGAAGTTCTCAGTCTGCGCAATCAAGTTACCCTCGGCAATATCTTCAGTCATCTCAAGATACTCAGCAATGCAGCGAAGGTGCACAACATTGGAGGAAGTCAATTCAAACTTCACACCATAGCAGAACCTGGCAGCTAGTTCAAAAGCCTTTTCTCCACCAGGAATATCAGATAAATCAATGGCACAACTATCTTCTCCCTTCTCAAGTTTCTCTCTGATGAGACGTTCCAAAAGGCCACTCTTTGATAATAGAGGAAACTACAAAACAGAGATGAATTATTACAAAGCAATATCCTTTATATGTACATCTATTTTTTGTCTATCAGTACTAGAAGTTCCCTAGAATCAGAGAGTAAATGTTACAAGGTGCTAACAAAATAATATGTGAAGCAGAAGAATGCTTCAGTGAACTTATTAGTCAATTTTTTACCTTGTGGAGATGAAAAGATTGCTCCGTAACTACCACAGTTATGTCACTAGGAAGACCAGTAGTGCAATACCTACATGCAAACATACTTCCATTAGTAATTTAGTTGGAGTAATATAATGTGCTTACACCACTAGAACTGTAGAAGATGGAAGTACATTAATATAAGTACGTAAATTATTTCAGCAAAAACACGAGATAGTTTTCAGATGATTTTAGTTTCTTTGTACACAAATGTGAAGAGCTTGAATGAGCTTTAGCTCCGCCATTTCTTCTAAAGTTGAACATGAGCTCAATCTCGATTAAGCAATTGAACCTCACTTGGGTGGGGGAGTAGAGCCACCACACATCAAGTCCTCATAGGCTCAGATTTGGGTTCCATTTCTTTCAACTATTTGAACATGTAAGTTTCTTACATGTTCCAACATTTTTGTTTCTGCGAAAAAATGCTTTACTTTGGTTCTGTTTAAGCTCATCTAGGGAGTGCAGCTAATCTTAATGCACTACATAACCCAGCTGAATATCAACATACTACCACATTAGCCCTAGCTGGCTTCGTTATGATGGAAAAACTTAGGAGAACGGGTCGATGTGTTATCACGGTCAGCTCCAAGATATGTTAACGTGCTTCAGTGCTTGACTTCCTAGACTAAACTTGTTTAAACTGTATGCACAAAGAACACACATTAGGATATCGAATGTTGAATAATTAAAACATAAACATATACGGATTTTACCAATAGAGATAGAGGGCTATTAATACTGAAAATATTGTCTAACCATAGTGCTGCAGCAAGCCAGCAACACTATGGACAGTTTGGGACACAACAAACGTATATGACTATTAGACTACATTGTAAGTGTTCAGCAAGTGATGTGGCTAATAAAGATGGCTCCTAAGAAAGTTTAGACTTAAGGATAAAAAAGACCGTTTTAAGAGATTAGCTATAAGCCTTTTAACTG
Organism: Poa pratensis; assembly: GCA_947311845.1. Classification (NCBI taxonomy): domain Eukaryota; kingdom Viridiplantae; phylum Streptophyta; class Magnoliopsida; order Poales; family Poaceae; genus Poa; species Poa pratensis. Next base: position 37,295,783 of record CAMZMU010000078.1, read on the forward strand.
TAACAAAAAAGATCTCAAGTTTCAGATTTGCAGCAGTATATTTGACAGTGTACTGCTCACCATAATTGTAATGAGATAACATAATTTGGAGAAATAAATATGACCCATATAGTGCTCAGCATGTGCCACAACCAAGTACCAAACATAAGATTGATCGAGCCCAAAAGTCACGCAAGACAATAATTCTCACAACAGGGGGGGGGGGATAAATATTGATCCAGGACAGACATTCTGCACTGTGAACACTCTATTTACCAATCAATGCTTTCACCTCAATAACTACCAAAATTGGTAGGTTCAAATTTTCCACAAATAGATGAAGTCCCCTAACACGGCATGAACATAGAAAGCATCGAAATGACAATCCTAGCCGAACAATATTAACAGGTTGTATGGAGATAATTGATCATGAGTCCTTCCAGAACGGGTGTCAGCTTAAAAACAAAAAATGGTTGTAGTTTTCATAGCTGGCTTGACATCCACGTTTTGATTAAAGCCCTCCATCCAGCAGGAGTTGGTTAGCATATTATAATCAGCGCCCCAGATGAAGCCAAGAGGAAGAGGCTTGGCCATGGGTGGATGGGAGCTTGTAGTACATATGGAACCTAATCAATTATTTTCCACCTTCTGAAAGAATTTATGGCACATCCCTACCCGATCGTGCCCAGTCTCACACAGACAAACACTTAAAACAATAATTATGGCAGCAATTACAAGTAAAGCAAGCAGTCAAAACACTGGACAAACTGGAAAGTGAAGCAACTCTTGGCTAGCACGAGGAACTACACAGAATATCCACGGCAGAGCAACATGCTTGGGGAAATAGAGGAAGATAGAGGCTGTTCATACCAGTCCTGGCCCTGCTTCCTGAACACATCAGGCCTTGATCCCAGCTTCAGACAGGCCATGCTAGCGCTCCCAGTTTCCAGTGGAGGCCACACTGCATCAACGGGGCAGCCGGTTCCTTGGGATCAAAGGCAGGGAGATTCCAGCTTCTCGGACACCCCTAGACCCAAATCCTCTACAAAGTATCACAGTAAAAAAACTTTCCCCACACACAGAACCTCAATCTAGTCTAAAATCACCCAAGCGGCCAGTACGATGTGGGAGCCGAAGAGCATCCAGATTACACGGAGCGCCGACACGAGGTTGCACATCTACCGCGGGCGAAGAGATTCCGCTGATCTGCAGCCGTCGAAAAAAGGACCTTGGAAGGATTCTGATACCTAAACCCACCCACCGAATTACTCCTCAAATCTCCGCCGCCGCAGGAAGGCTCACTCGGATTCTCGCGCCCAAGATCCCAACCCCACGAAAGAGAAGGAGTAGAAGAACTGAAGAAGGGCGGCCGATGACTGGTGCTGCCGCCGGAGGAGGAGCGAGTGAGTGAGGGGGAGAAGGTTTCTTGGTTTGTTTATGGGGCAGGCACGCAGGGTGGAGGTGGGGGGACTAGGAGGAATGTCGTGGAAGGGCAGGGGATCCAAGAACATTCTTTTCCTTGGCTGGCTCACGCGCAGCGGTGTACTACTCGCTGGTGTGTGACTGTGTGTGTGGTGGCTTCACAGTTTCCTATGGAATAAAAGGACAGATGGAGACTCCGAAGGAGATGGAGGAGGAAGGAAGTCAGGAGTGGGCCCACAGGCCGAAGCCAGCACGCAGCAGGCCTAGAATCCATTTTTGGCTGCATCCGCTCATCGATTTTTTTTCACTCGCCTTGCACATGCACGCACGTTCCTTCAAGACACAGTTGAATGTCACTTTTTACATACACAATAGAGGATTAAGTATATTTTCTATGGTGTGTCACTTACTCTTAGTTCGGTTAATCTGTTGCCACGGACACCCCTAGCATGACTAGCTACGGAAACGCATCATTGCAGCCATGAACTCATAGCTGGTATTCTCAAAAAAAAAAAAAAAATCATAGCTGGTCATTAAACCTCCGCAACCTATAACATTTAGGCTTTAGTATTATTACACCGACACGTAAAACATTATGGTTCATTTTTTGAACTTTCAAGCCGCTAGTAGATGGGATCACCACTGTTATGTTTTCTAGCTAGGATTGATCATGGGAGTTAGCTAGCTTCAGTTTTTTTTAATGAAAATCAATGTTCAATACCAAAAGAACTATCATTTACAAGATATATCAAGAGGCCCTCATGCGCAGGTCAAAATGTGGTCAAGCAACACACCAGAACACAAAGCTTTAGTACAGAAAATCATGCTACCGCATTCCTTGATTTTACAAAAATACAAAAATTAATATCTGAACACATTGGCTTATACTGTATCATATTAAGTCCTGAAGATTAGCTCGATAGATAAGCTTGTCCTCAAGCAAGGAAATCAGCTCCATAATCACTTCATTGCCAGGTTCTACGACAACATTGTGCACGACATGGTTCGAAAGTATATTGGACATGATGAAGCATGGTCAACTCCGCCACCGTATGCGTGATTCTTTTTTCTTTTCAAATACATGCCTGAATGACTATTGGGAGACAATGATCGAGCCATCCTGCAACATACTGTATGCCGGAATACCCGTAGTATCATCCACCTCAACATCTACATTCAGTTTGGTCCAGCCCGTCAGTTTTTTGGCGACTTTCACTTTCGGCTGGAATACACAACAGTCGAGTTGGCAATCGGTGTGAAAATGAAACAAAATATATCTATAATCTGCATGAGTTAAAGAGATGATTGAACAGGAAACAAGCAAATTTAATTGGGCTTACCAAACTTGTGGCGACTGGAAAAAAATATCACCATTTAATATAAAACTCGTAAATCAGCGCTAATCATCACATGTACAAAAAAGTACAAACAATAATATCACTAATCATGTCTCATGTCAAAAAAAATTGATCATGCCTCAGCTTAGTTGTTGTACATGCAACTGCAAGTAATTCAAAGAACCCTATAACCTCTATACTCATGCAACACCACGTATTAAGGAACAAAAAACCCAGCAATGAAAATAGCATGAATGATTCAGAACGGCATATATAAATAATGATATCGGACTGAATAAATATTTGGTAATGTGGTTGTTCTAATTGTAGGAGAGAATGTCTGATATGCTTTTATGTTCAAAAGAATCATTTATCTAGCATCTTAACCTTATAGATAAGGCACCATGATTAGCTCATCTCACATCAAACGGAGCATGGGCATAAGTGCCTCGGAGCACGACCCGGCATCGTGGTTGCTGCAAGTGAAATAGCAACCATTTAAACAAAACTGTAGGACCTTATCTTTCTGATCTATAACCATTGCACAAATGCCAAATTGTGAGTTATTCTTTTACCCCAAATTAGACAAATCAAAATATATGGCAGTGAATATTACAAATGTAGACCGACAAAATCATACAAAAATGATTAAATGAACCTCCTGGCATACCAATTTCGGTTGGAATAGAAGTGAGTGAAAATTGAATCATTGAGAACTAATAAACTACTTGAGCTCATGTTGTGGTCCTAATAGTGAACTTTTATTAGTTAAGAATGGAGTTTCAGGCTACAACACAAAATCATGAACATTCAATTGTCGATTCAGGCATTTTCCAAATACTCTTACAATTGAAATGAAATATACCTATCTTGATATTTTTCCATATACTTACCAGATTCGTCTGTATTTATGATGGGATTTGATCTCTGAATAACCATGTCCATCGCAAATCAACATCAAACTGTGACAGTCGTGTAAATTAATGCATTCAATCAGAATCCCATTTTCTCTGAACAAAATATAGTATAATTATTTTAATGCACTGAAAATGAGGACTATTATCTAAACTAGCAAAAGTGCCCATGCGTTGGCACGGCTCTAAGTGTAAATGTGTGTCGTCACGACCTAAAACCAAAAACTTGTAATTTTTAATTCCTAAAATTCATAAACTTCAGACACTGCAAATAATCTAGACATATAGAAAATAACCGTATTCTAGTTTGTTTGTAATTCCTAAAATTCATAGTTCGCACTCTAGACCGTTTAATGCACATGGAAACCTATAACTTCACAGACACTGCAAATAATCTAGACATATAGAAAACAACGTATTCTAGTTAGTGTTTAATTCCTAAAATTCATAGTTCACACTCTAGAGTGTTTAATGCACATGAAAACCTATAACTTCAGAACAGAGGCTCAAAATCAATTCAGTTATGCACTTGGCAACATATGCCAAATATTGGTTCTGTGATACGAAGTACAGTTTAATCAAAATATTGGTTCTGTGATACAAAGTACAGTTTAATTATGGGCTCATGGCTGTGGTGTTAAGCCTAGTTCATAATAGACGCACACATACAGTGCCCAGAAAATACATAAACATCAAGGAAATCATCAGCGCTGTGTGAATAAATAAGATTGCACCAAGAAGATAAATAAATCCCATTACCTTAGTGGAGCACTGGTGGACCGCCGGCGAAAGCAAGAGAGGAGCGAGACGGCAACAATACCTACCACTGGTGGAACGGCGAGACGGTGCAAATGTCTAGCACGGGCGGAACGTCGATGAGGTTCAGACGCACCAATGTCGAGCAACGAAACTTGCAATTCAGGTATTGGTCGAGGGACTATAGTCCTTTTTATATAGGGGTCATCGGCAAGCCGAACGGGCAAAGGTGGGTGTACGTGAGCGGCCAGAGGCTGGCGGACGTGAGGGTGCTCGATTTCGTGTCGGAGCAGAGCGCAGACTTCCATTGGAGCGTGCTGGATTTCATGTCAAAGAAGACCTCGTGTTGAAATCTGGCCGGACGTGGGCTTTTTTTCTTTTCTTGAGAGAGCAAGGTATGTGGGCTTTTGTTTGCTAGAGATCAAGGCCGGACGTGGTTTTTTTTTTCTTTTCTTCTGAGAGCAAGGTACGTGGGCTTTTGTTTGCTAGAGGTTGTGCGTCCAGCCAAAAGAGTTGGCTGGGCCAGGAAGCAATCCTATTTTTTTTTTGAAACCGGAAAACATATCAACCATTAATCACGGTGCACAGCAAAATCGCTGGCAACCACATCATACAAAAAGTCAGGGATAACACCCTCCCAACCCACACACTCAGCATCGGCACGCAGGCCAAACTGGGCTAGACAGTGAGCAACCTGGTTATAGGTCCGGGGAGCAAAGCAGAACTCAGTAGACTCGAAAGAGTTCAAACAGTTGGCACAAATTTCTTGCATCAGAACCCCAATCGGTGATAGATCATAGCTTTAGTCTTCAGAGCAGAAATCAACGTCCTGGAATCAGACTCAAAAACCACTCGGTTAAGACCAAGAGCAGTAGCACGTTCAGACGCAGCGACACACGCCTCCGCCTCCGCTTGGAGGGCGTCCTTCAGATAATGAAGCTTTCCCGCAGCAGCAGCGATGAACTCGCCAGCGTTAGACCGTGCGATGAAACCCCAAGCACCTTCACGGCTCTCCACATGGAAAAAGCAGCATCTAAATTGACTTTTACATGATCATGTGCTGGTTTCGTCCAACGAGCAGGGACACTGACACAGAGCGCATCTGCACCTCTTGCGTGTGTCTGCACTGTCACCTGATTGAAGTCAAGTATGTGTCGCTGGATGGTATGGCAGACCTCCTGGATGGATCGTTCCTTCTCCCCGGCATTGACCTTGTTACGAGTCGTCCACCAATCTCAAAGGAGAATAACCGCTGTAGTTCGACGATCTTCCGCGAGTGACCAGATCAACTCGAACATGATGTTCGCAGTCGGGGCCGTTAATAGCATTAGCCGCACATCTTCCATCATCAAGGTGCGCCACACTTGCTTCACCTTTTTGCATTTCAAAAATAGATGGCCACCATCCTCATCCACCCTATTACACATAGGGCATCTGGTGTCCAAATCCACTTTCTTCCGCTTGATATTCAATCTAGTAGGCAAGCTATTGTGACATAATCTCCAACTAAATATTTTTACCTTTCCCGACACTTTCAGACTCCAAATCTTATTTCAAATAGGATTAGTCGCAGATGGCGTATTTGATGAGCTCGCATCTTGGTCTAGCCTCGCCTCCCGAAGGCTCACTCCAAGCCTGTAAGCTGATTTCACCGAAAAAACACCCTTTTTATCAGAATGCTAGGCTACCCAGTCCTCTATATCTGACCGTACTGGGATTGAAAGAATTTCCGTGGCGTCATCCGCGCTGAACATAAACTGAATGACCTCATGATCCCATTGCGAGCCACTGGCATCCAGAAGATCACTCACTCTAATCGCCTCATCAAGCTCATTATGCCTACTAGGCCTTCTTGTAGTTCCGCGAGGTATCCATGGATCATTGAAAACATCTATTGATTCTCCAGAGCCCACCCTCCAGATAATCCCATGCTTTAGTAATTCCAAACCTTTTAGAATACTCCTCCACGTATATGACATACCCGGCTTAGCTGTCGCCTCTAGTATCGATGTGTTGGGGAAATACAAGGCCTTCAGCACCTGACAACACAAAGAATCTGGATTTTGTAGCATCCGCCAACTTTGCCGAGACAACATTGCTATATTGAATATGTGTAGGTCCCGAAAACCCATACCACCTTCTTCCTTCGATTTAGTCATCTTATCCCAGCTCAGCCAATGACAACGATTTATCTCATCCTGCTGATTCCACCAGCTCAGCCAATCCTATTTTGACGAAGCAAGCGAGGAAAGTAGACGGGGAGACGGGAAACATAAAATCGAAACGGTATGTGACTTATGGGTGGCATGGTGGGTAATTTTCGTCAACTTTGAGGGCAATTTCAATGACGTACCACAAGAAGCCATCCTTACTTTATTATTAAGTACTAGTTGACTGCGCGTGCGTTGCTACGGCATATCTAATTTTCTTTGTAACAGCGTATGTAAATATGGTCCACATGAAAAAAATTGCACACATATGTGAAAGATAAATACATACTCAGACAACATTAATATCCAGCTATCTTCCAAGTGTATTCCAATATTGGGACTATCAGGAACATTTAACGGAGGTCACACAGTCATTCAGCACCATCTTTGGGTCTAATGGATGAGTATAAATTGCCGATGGAGCAATGATCCATTTAGCATTGGCTTCCAAATAGTTTACTCCCATATAAACAAAGAGATGATACTACTATTTATTAGCTCATATAAGATATCTAACCAGAATTAAAACTGCAAGTCTCTTTAAACAAAAAATTAGTTATTCAAAAAGAGGTGAACAAATTCTGAAACTTTTTTTTGGGCAAACATGATCAGGTATTGTACATGTATAAAACAATTTGCGAGGGATTTTGCAGAAAGCACTATATACATGCTATATACGTCATAATTTTTTTTTGCTCTGAAGTCAATGAAAATCGTTTTGGCTAAACATTTTATACGAGTGAAATACGTAAGCATCTTTGATTCCAAAAAAGATTCTGATTTTTTTACTTTTTCCTGTATTACTACATCTTTTGACGCATATAGAGTGCACTGGTAGGAGCCAAAGATCCCCTTCCCAAGTCTCTTATGCTACTTTGAAGTTAAACCAATGAAAATTAACCAATTAATAGCAAACTTGTCCCTGACAAAGCGCACAAAACAAGTACTTTTTTCTAAAACGTTTTTTCACTAAGCACAAATCAGAAGCAATACATACGTACAGCGAGGACATACATGTTCCCAAGATTTAACCGAAACAGAAACATGCTCTACTGTTGGTACCACTCCTAAGGTGTCAAAATCGTTCCTCGATGTTACTCGAGGCGTAATGAGGTATATCATACCAGTCTGCGAATGGCGGACGGCGCGGGCAGGACACACACCTCGTTTGCAACCTGCGCCTTCTGGATGGTGTCCGCCATTCATCATCTGCAGGCTGGCCCAATCGAGCCGAACACCGCTCGCTCAGCTCCCCGATGGATCGCGCTGAGAACAGATCAACTTGGTTATTCAGTCTCTAGATCTTTATCCCAAAAAAAAAATCAGTCTCTAGATGAAATACTACAATTGCAAATTGTTTTTTTTTAACAGGGAATAGGCCCGAAGGGCTAGATACTGCATTAAGTCATCCGCGGTGCGGTACAATTTACAAAGAGAACCTCTAGAAATACAACAATAAAGAAACGGTTCTCCACAATTACAGCACAGACCCCAAACAAGAAACGAGGAATGCAAATATGCAATTGGGTCTTCCGTCGCCGCAGAGGAACACAAGCCTCCAGCGACGGCCTCCCTTACCCGCACCGGGGACGAAACCACTTGGTGCAAGGAGGAAGTGGGGCGCCGTCGCGAGTCCTCCAGATGGCCTCCGATGGAGGTTGAAGAAAACCTGGCGCAGAACCAACGCCAATGCATGGAGCTGCTGCCCGCCAGCACATTGAGTCGGCAGCCAAACCTGGGCTACCGAGAAGGATCTCCAAATTTTCGCAGTATCAAACCTTCCCCGTCCTCCTCCGAAACCGCAGCCCACCGCGACAAATTTGTCCTCCCCCTCGCCTCCACTGCAGGTCAGTAGGACAAGCAGTGAAGTGGTGCTCCAGATACAGAGGAAGCCCAAACAACGCTTATTGAGACGAGCCGCGCCCGAGCAACCTCCATACGTCTTCCTCCTCGGAAGCACATCGGAGCAGTCAGCCACCACCGCCCGGCGCCGCGCCACAGCACCAAGACGGACGAACTCGAGAGCCTGACCTTATTGACGGAGATGCCCCGCCCCAACTCCACCGCCTGCAACAGATCCTGCCACCGGAGCTGCACATCAGCAAAGACGGAGTCGAGGACGAGCCAGATCTGGCCAGCAGGATCCGGCTGCCTACCCCCACACGCCACAACGGGACAAAACCTACATCTAAACCTAACCCTACTGTACAGGAGTACCTAGCCGCCTCTCCCAAGCTCACTCACGACGGCGACGCCGCCGGAGGAGGGGCCAGAGGGGCCGAGCAAGGAAGCCCACAAACGACTTTCAAGAGCGATCAAGACGAGAGGAGAAAAGTGTGTGAGAGCGCAAATTGCATATTTGAAATACCATACATGACTAAAAGCTCTTTTTTGGCGGGAAATGACAATCCGCAACTAGTTGCGGGTGCAACTAGTTGCCGGATACCCCACTTCCGAGTTTCCAAAAATTCCGAAAAAAAACATGGACATGTGTCATGTTGAATCTACTACACCCAGAAAATTTCATCCTGAAATATTATCATATGTGACCTGTACAAAAAAGACAAATGGAAGTTTGAATAGTAGACTACATTTCAAAACTGTCATTTGTCTTTTTTGTACAGGTCACATATGATAATATTTCGGGATGAAATTTTTTGAGTGTAGTAGATTCAACATGACAAATGTCCATGATTTTTTTCGAAATTTTTGAAAACTCGGAAGTGAGCTATCCAGCAACTAGTTGCCTGCGGAAAATTTCCTCTCTTGCTTTTTTGGCTCGGACTGAACCACCACAAAATCTAAGCAGCCGTCTTGATCATCTCTCTCTCCTCTCTCTGTAAGCGAGCACACTCAGTGGATGTGAAGTCCTTCCGTTGGATCATCAAGGACACAGCTAGCGCAGCGCAGTGCATGAGAAGCTCTTAGACGTAGCCCCCACGTGTGCAGGCAGCGTGACTCTGAGAGATGAGACGTCAGCTAGGAGAACCAGGAAACCGGCCGACTCTAATCCTGGCAGTTCTTGCCTCGAGTGTATTTTAGGGGATGGGAGGAGATTATCTCAGATCTCGGAAAATCCCCACTAGTTTGTTTACTAGTATTTTAGGGGATGAGAGAGGATAATCTCCAAATATCCCCTACTAACCAACTCATTTTTGCCTAACACAAAAAGTCTAGTCCATACTAGTGTATTGTAGGGGAAGAGTATTTGTTGGGATTTGTGGGGATTATGTGTTCACCAAATACCCTCACATCCTCACTCTTCCCATCCCCTAAAAAACCTTTGAAGTAAACAAGGCCGAAGCGGGCGAGCGGGTGGGTGGCGAGTGGCGGTGCGCAGTGAGCGAGGGAGAAGATGACTTGCGACACCTTGAGGCTGGAGCGTCGACCCCATGAATCATCACGCCGGGCGTCCTCACCTTTCTCCGCTAGCGCAACAAATGGGAGGGATGCGGCGCGATGTCCACGACAGGGGCGAGGCATGGAAATTTGGGGCTTCGAGATGAGGCTTATCAGCTTTCTCTGCTAGCGCAACAAAAGCCATGGGAAGGATGCGGCGCGACGTCCATGACGGGAGCGAGGCATGAAAATTTTGGACTTCGGGATGAGGCTTATCAGCTTAGGTGGAAGGAGTTGTTTAGGAGAGATATACGCTGGTTTGTTACAAATTTGCTAACAGCAGATAAGGTTTGTTATGACGCGAGGTGCACGTGAGATGAGATTGATATCTATGCGGTGGCATTTTGTATGTAAATAAGGTGACGTGTGACACCATAGGAGTAGGAGGTGTGACACCACCAGCAGCTTTAATAGTAAAGATAGATATAGATATAGATATAGATATAGATTATAATTAGAATTAGAATGACAGATGCATTATAGGATCCTGAAAACAATGGTTCTCTGTATGCATCCACAAGTACAGGTATTCATGTCAGAATCTGGTCACTGATCTGCATTACTCGCAAGCCAGCAACTCGGTCCTCGTGTCCCATCTTCTGACAACTTCACTTGACGGCAACACGGTTGAAAAATACAGAAACATGATGTCGATCAGTGACACGATCTTGTTCTTGTGTAGTGGTGCCTCAGAGCAAAATCAATTTGCATAGAGGGACGTAAAGGATCGATTTGCATCTCACCACTCACCACAAGGGAACAAGACATCCCCGGTTTGGTGGATTTTCGACCCCAGCACGACGTCGACGACATATTCCTCACTGGCCAGACTGCATGAACAGGGCCACAAAACAGGATCTTCCTCTCGCGCTCCAGCCGCTGCAATTTTTCGTCCTCACAGTGATCTTGCATCTGGACAGTACATGTGCCTCCGTCGGAGCTGTCCCTCATGCAGGCCAAGAAACCATCGAACTGTCTGCAATGCGACACACGTAGAAGGATAGGGAAATTAGGGGAGGGAATCATGATGAACTTTGCATGTATTTTTTGTAACTAATTCCACATAGCATTTCCTATTTCCTACAGATTTGGACGAAAATCTACATTAATTAATGAACAAAAAATCTGGATCATGAAGATGAGCTAAACCTATAGGCACTCCCTGGATCTTACGTGATGTCGCTGAAGGGGATCGTAGGCAGAAAACAAAAAAAATCTAACAACGATAACCTTAAACTAGCCAAAATCTATTACTATGCAGATATACCGTAACGGAGGAGATCGATGTACATACCCTTGTAGACCGAAAAGCGGGCATTACGCTCCCGCACAAGCGTTGTCGATGAAGCCGACGTAGCCGACCTCAAGGTCGTGTAGACGAACTCTCCAAGTGCCGCATGTGTGGCACCTCGTAGCTCTACACACGTACGGTGTAGACGACGACCTCCGGGCTCCGATCCAGCAAAGCAGAAGACTTGGACCGAAGAAGACCAGCAGCACGGCGGTGTGCGTATGGTGGAGAAAACCTCAACCTATGCGTAACTCCAATTGCAGAGTCACGTCCGAAGGTGAGAGAGAGATTTCTGGGTTGAATTTCCAAGGCATGGGGGCACCCCTATTTAAAGGTGGAGGAGGGGTGTCACCCTTGGTGGCTAAGCCATGTGGGACTAAACCCCACATGGTGCGTCGCACCAAGGTGCAGCGCCGGCCCTAGGTAGGCCCTATGTGGCCCACCAAGGCTGGCCGGCTCCCCTCCCCTCTTGGGGCTCGGCTCCCCCCCCCCCCCCCCCTCATGGGCTACTCTTCCGGGAGTTGGCCCATTTAGAGTGGGGCTGCCTTAAAAATTCAAATTAAAATAAAATATATTTAATCATTAATTACATTAATTAATATTAAATACATATTATCTAATTTATTCCGACTCCGAAAACCATTTTGTTGCCCTCCGAACTCCATCGGATATGTCCCAGAATGCTTCTGGTGTTTTTCTCTCTATTTTCTCTTCTGCTTCCAATCTAAATAAACGTTGCCTACCCTTAAGTGTGCCACCCTACGGTTCGGGATCACTCCAGACATGATCAAGACCGGTTCTCCGATCAATGACTAACAGCGGGGTCTGGAAACCCATGATAGCCCCTGTGCGTCAACGAATATCTTTGTCGTTTGAATCTTAGACGTCAAGTCTCAAACCTTTTGTCTGGCGATACTTAGTCTTGTCCGAGACTCGATCTCAGGCATCGCGATGCCTTGCTCGATCTCGTTACCGACAATACTATATTTACTCGTCTGTGATATTACATCCTCGTGACCTAGTCACATGGTTGCAAGCTCATTGATGCAATCTCACCGAGTGGGCCCAGAGTATCTATCCTGCTATACGGATTGGCAAATCCCGCTCTTGATCATATGCCTCAACATATTTCTTTCGGATACCCGAGAGGGACACCTTTATTGTCAACCTATATAAGGAGTATCTTACAGAAATAGCAATCCCGCTCTTGATCATACGCCACTCTTGATGCAATCAAAGTATCTTACAGAAATAGCAATTAAATATGATCTCACGGTCGAAGGCGTGAGTACTACGTCCTATATAAATTGGGTGTGCGTCCATCACATCATTCACCTAATGATATGACTCCATTATCAATTGACGTCCAAGTCCATGATCAGGAAATCTTGATCATCTGTTGATCTCAATGGACTAGTAAAGAGGCTACTAGGGACCTGGTTGTTTACATACCACACATGTATTAATGTTTCCGCTTAATACAGTTATATCATGGTATAAAACGTATTATGAATAATCGAGATATGACAAATAAAATATCTTTATTAATTGCCTGTAGGACATATCTCCTTCAGTCTCCCACTTGCACTAGAGTACAATTTAATCTAGTTTACAACTTGGTAAAATCCTAACACCTATAGCAGCTTGGTGTTTATCATGCTTGTCTCGTGGAAGAGGCTTCGTCAACGGATCTGCAACATTCAGATCCGTATGTACTTTGCAAATATTCACATCGCCTTCCTTGACATACTGTCTTATCACATGGAAGTGTTGGAGAATGTGTTTGGCAGTTGAGTGAGACATTGGTTCCTTCACGTTAGCAATGGCGCATGTGTTGTCGCAGTAGAGATTCACAGGGTTTTGCGTGCTTGGGAACACTCCGAGCTCGATGACGAACTTCCTCAGCCAGACAGCTTCATTCGCAGCTTCCGAAGTAGCAATGCACTCTGATTCCATTATAGATTGGGCTACTATGGATTGCTTCCCACTTCTCCAGCTCAAAGCGCCTCCGTTCACCTTAAACACATATCCTGTTTGAGATTTCGAGTCATCTGGATCTGTGCAGAAACTTGCATCAACGTAACCTGTTACGCCAAGTTCCTCTTCACAACCTCCATAAACAAGAAACATTTCCTTGATTTGCTTAAGATATTTCAGAATGTTCTTAACAGCTATCCAATGATCCTTGCTAGGATTACTTTGGAATTGGCTCGTCAAACTATGGGCCTATGCTACATCAGGTCGAGTACTTAACATGGTACATGATCGATCCTATGGCTGAAGCATAGGGGTTGCCAGCCACTGCGGCCTTATCATGAGCCGTCACTGGACACTGAGCCATGTTCAACGCTTTACCCTTGACAACCGGCAGAAACCCTTTCTTTGCCGTCTCCATATTGAATGTCGTGGGGTTACTCTTCGACTACCCCACGGTGGGGATACCTGGGTCACGCCAAGCCCATCAGCCTTATGACGAGGGCCCAAGGAAGGCCCAAGGAGGACGACGTGCGGCCCAAGATAGTCGACGCTAGGTCATGCGACCCCGCCATGCTTGTAAGCGCCATCGGCACCGTTCACCTGAGACCTAGCCTACCATATAAAGGCTAGGAGGGTCCTTCGTCTAGGGTACGCTCATAGCCGCCACACAAACCCTAGCGAGATTGCCATCTCGCCATTGTAGCCACAACTCACCATCAATAACCAGACAAGCAGGAAGTAGGGTGTTATCCTCCGGGAGCCTGAACCTGGGTAAACGCCTTGCTTGTCAGCCGTCGTGATCACCAGCGCTCATCTCTCTCCCCCTCAATCAACCCGGGGTACAACCCAGGGATTTGCCGAGTCCACACCTCGTCAATTGGCGCCGTCTGTGGGAAAGAACGAGCGCTGGAACCATGGTCGCACCGGCTCCATCAACTTTGAAGACCGACGTCTGCATCACCAAGGAGCCAATCTGCTTCGGCTCCTTCGAGTACACCTTCCACCCGCCGGCCCACCGCTCGGTGTACGCCGATCTGCACGTAGGTATGTGCCTCACCTTCGGTACCATGCACTACTTCGTAGACAGCTGTGGAGTACTCAGATCCACGGCGATCGCACCGCCGCGGGGTGGCACCCGCATCTGCCGCGGCTGCGCCAACCACGCCCCCACCTGCTGCGGAGATCGCATCTGCTGCGACTGCGGCGGCAGCATCTTCGACTGCTGAGAAGATCGCGTCCGCCTCGACTACTCCGACCGCCTCCGCTGCGGCAGAGATCGCGCCCAACGCGGCCGCGCCATCAGCGTCTCCGGCTACCACGGAGATCGCATCTGCTACGACTACGTCGACCACCTCGTCGACCACCGCGCGGATCGAGTCTACTTCGACTACCTCGATCGCGTCGCTGGCAAGGCCAAGATCTACATCAACTTCGACTACGTCGACCACACCTTCGCGCGCAACGGAGGTCGCGTCGTTCTATACCACCACTCGCGTCTCCATCGACTTACAAGATCGTCAACAAGCCAATCGCGCCCACGTCGACAACAGCGACATCACTCCTCACGACCGCGGCGAAGATCGCGAAACTCCAGGGAAGGAGCCTCGGCGGCGACTGTGGTGTCCACCACGTCGCACCCATTTTCAGCTCCGAGCACGGCTCGGACGAAGGAAGCAGCAGTGGCAGCACCCGTCCCACTGCCCAGATCTACCCCGCGCAAGTCTTCATGATCGGCCAGAGGCCGCAGGGCAACGACGACGAACCCGCATACCCACTGGAGGTGGTCATGCCGGACCAGGTGACGCGACTCACCATCACCCGCGACATGGCAATCAAAGCCCTGAAGCACGTCGAGGACGGCACATACCCCCCACCGGATGCACCCCGGGAGGACCTTATGGCGGTCCAGTACCTGCTGCGGAAGGAAGGCGAACGACTCCGCGCAGAGAAGGCCGAGCTCCTCCGACGCAAGGAGGAGGCCGACGCGTCGAGCGCCAGGAGGGCCGCTTACTCGTTCACTGCCTCAACAGAGGTCTCGCAAGGAGCAAGGCGCCACAGAGCCCGCGTGCCCCTGATGACGGAGGTCGACCGCGCTAGAGTCACCCGCAACCTCGAGTCATCATACATAGAAGACGCAGACGGAATACCCGTCCCCAAGACACCCGGAGCCGCACTCATGGCAGTCGAAACATACCTGCGGCTGACACAGCCGCCTGAGGGCGACTCGCGCGCTCTCCTCCACAAGCAGCAGATCATGTCTATCAAGGCACTCGAAGACGCACTGGTAAACAAGGCGCCGACAGAAAAAGCGCGAGAAGATCGAGATCGCCGCGACCACGAGCCCGCAGCACTCGCAGCCCCGGCGACAAGACAACTGCGACAACCGCAGCCAGGTGAAGACCTCCGCAACGTCATCACACAAAGGACGGTAGACCGCAGCCGCATCCAGCGGCCGGTCAGCACGTCCAACTTCGACTACGACCGCAACGACGGCGACTACGAGCCGTGCGGCGCCGCATGCTTCAGCTTCAACATACGCGACACAAGAATGCCCAAGGGCTTCAAGCTCACGGCAGAAGCAGTCAAGTACGACGGGAAGCAGGACCCAGACTCTGGCTAGAAGACTACCTCATAGCCTGCAGCTGCCAGGGCGGTACTTCGACTACGGCCATGCAGTACATCCAGCTGATGCTCACGGGCTCTGCACGCGGGTGGCTCAACACTCAACCCAAGAACGCCTTCAGGACGTGGGACGAGTTCGCGGAGCCTTCGTTAAATCCTTCCTGGGGACGTACTCGAGACCGACGACGTTCGTCGAGCTACAAGCATGCAAGCAAGGACGAGACGAGCCGCTCCGGTCATACATCCAGCGTTGGACCTTGCTCCGCAACACCATGGAGACCGCCTCGGAGGACCGAGTGATGGATGCCTTCATGCACGGCGTCTCCCGCCGCGACCTCCGCGAGGAGTTTGGTAGGCTCCGGCCGAAAAACATGATCGAGGTCATGAAGATAGCAAACCAGTGGGCAGACGGAGAGGACTCGGTCCGCAATAGTTCACACTACTCCCGAAGGACGAAGCCGGACCAAGCAACTGGCGAGAAGGGCGCCACAAGAAGAAGCCGCGTTACAACGGCAACGACTCAATCGAGCTAGTAGCGGCGGGATTCCAAACCCCCCGTGAGGATGAAGCGCGCGACAGCAGTCGCCAATACAGCCATGCACAGTACAGTCGAAGCGGCGGTGACCAGAGTCGCCAATACAGCCAGGGGCAGTACAACCGAAGCGGCGGCAGCAGCTACCGCAGCGACGGAGGCCATAAACGCGAGTGGCAGAAACGCACTCTAAGCCCAGCGGAAGAGCTGGAACAACCCTGCAGGCACCACATGTTCAGGAACCCGGAAACGGGCAAGTGGGGATCCAACCACCTGTTGAAGGACTGTCGAAAGGCACGCAAAATATACGAAGCCATGCAGAAGATAGTCACTCCAGCACCCGCAGCGCAGCCAGCCGCGCAGCTGGCCATCCAGGCAGCACCCGCAGTCGCCAATCCAGCACAGGCGGCGGGAGCCTTTCTGCAGCAGCAGCAGCAGCCGCAGCAAGATGCCCCACCGGTGATCCAGGACGCATATCCAGCGGCACGCGGACAACTCAACATGATACAGAAGGGGCGCCCCTCAAACAGGACCCAGAAGATCATCACTCGCCAAGTTTTCCAAGCCATCACCTGTCCACCTGCAGTACCCGACTACCTGAGAGGGTCAGAGACACCAATCACTTCTCCAGAGCAGATCACCCGCCTGCAGTACCACGACCCGGGCACGCCGCCTGGTAGTCGAAGCTCTGATCGGAGATTACACCCTGAAAAAGGTGTTCATGGATGGAGGCAGTGGCATTAACATCATCTTTGCCGACACCCTCAGAAGGATAAACAGCCAACGACGGACTTGGCGCATCAGAGACCACCTTCCATGGCATAGTACCAGGGCAAGCAGTCACGCCCATGGGAACGATCACACTCGACGTCATCTTCGGCACACCCGAAAACTTCAAGAGGGAGTCGATCGACTTCGAGGTAGTCGACTGGAAGTCGCAGTACCACGCGATACTCGGGCGCCCAACCTTCGCCAGATTCATGGCGATACCTCACTACGCCTACCTCATGCTCAAGATGCCTGGACCCAAGGGCGTCATCACGGTGCACGGCGACTTCGACCGCTCCAACAGCTGCGACCGCGAGTTCAGCAAGATCTCCGAATTCTTCGGAGTCGAAGAGCACTTCGAGGCAATGGCAGTCGACAACGACAAGACCATCTTCCCAGCCCGCAAGAAACCAGCCAAGGACGCTGCCTTCAACGCGGCTGACGACACAACGACCCATCAGGTCCACCCGACTGACGCCAGCAAGACGGTCAAAGTATCGTCGAGTCTGACTCCCGCATAGGAAGGCGCGCTCGTCGAGTTTCTACGTGAGAACTGGAGAATCTTCGCATGGCAACCCTCTGACATGCCAGGAATACCCAGGAACCTCGCCGAGCACTCCTTAAAGTCCACAAGGACGCCAGACCCGTCAAACAGGCCATGCGACGCTTTTCCGGGCCCAAGCGAGACGAAATCAGCAGAGAAATCGATCGACTGCTGAATGCCAAGTTCATCCGAGAGATCAAGGACTCGGACTGGGTCGCCAACCCGTCCTAGTGGAGAAGAAGAAGACGAAGAAACTCCGCATGTGCGTCGACTTCACCGCCCTCAACAAATGCTGCCCCAAGGACCATTTCCCGCTCCCGCGGATAGATCAGATCATCGACTCGACTGCAGGCTGCGAACGCCTGTCCTTCCTGGACGCCTACTCAGGTTACCAGCAGATCAGACTGAACGTCGACGATGAGGAGAAGACAGCATTCATCACACCCGACGGCGTTTTCTGCTACCAGACGATGCCCTTCGGGTTGAAGAACGCTGGTGCCACGTACCAGCGCACAATGCAAGCATGCCTCAAAGGGCTCATCGGGCAGATCGTCCAAGTCTACGTCGACGACATCGTCGTCACCACCCGCAAGGAGGACACCCTCATCGCCGACCTCCGCAAGGTCTTCGCCGCCCTCGACGAGTATCAGATCAAGCTGAACCCAGACAAGTGTGTCTTCGGCGTGCCAGCCGGAGAACTGCTTGGGTACCTCGTCTCTGCAAGAGGAATCGAAGCCAACCCTGAGAAGGTGCAAAACATACTCGCAATGCCAGCACCGACCAAGCTTCACGAGGTGCAACGCCTAGCCGGCCGAGTCGCAGCTCTCAGCCGGTTCATAAGTAAGTTGGGAGAAAAGGCCCTGCCTTTCTACCAACTGATGAAAAAGACAGACAAGTTCGAGTGGACAGAAGAAGCGCAAGTCGCGTTCGACCAACTCAAGAAAACACTCACGACTTCCCCAGTACTGGTGGCTCCACTGGAGAACGAGCCGCTATACCTCTACGTGTCAGCCACAAACAGGGTGGTCAGCACGGTACTCGTAGTCGAACGAGAAGAAGAAGGACACAGTTACCCTGTTCAGCGACCCGTCTACTACCTTAGCGAGGTGTTGACCCTGTCCAAGCAGCGCTACCCGCACTACCAGAAGCTGGCCTACGGAGTTTTCATGACTTCAAGGAAAGTAATCCATTACTTCTCCGAGCACCCGATCACGGTGGTAAGCTCCTCCGGGCTCTCCGACATCCTGACCAACCAATGCGCGACAGGACGAGTCGCTAAGTGGGTCGTCGAGCTAGGACCCTGGGGGCTGAAATACGCTCACCCGAAGTCAATCAAGGCCCAAGTGCTCCCAGAATTCACCACCGAGTGGATAGAAGCCCAGCTGCCAGATGTCCCCGACCTGTCCAACGCATGGACAATGTACTTCGACGGCTCCAAAAAGTTCAGATCAGCCGGGGCAGGAGTCATCCTCATCTCCCCCAAAGGCGACAAGCTGAAGTACGTGCTACAGATGGACTTCCCAACACCCTCCAACAACGAGGCTGAGTACGAAGCCCTAATCCATGGCATGCGAATGGCCAAGAACTGCGGCGCCACTCACCTCATGATCTACGGCGACTCCTACCTCGTCGTGCAGCAAACCATGAAGCCTGTGACGCCATCGCCGACAACATGATCGCCTACAGAGACCTGTACAACCAGCTGGAGGGCACCTTCGACGGCTGCGAGTTGCGGCACATCGGCCGCGAAAGCAACGAGGAAGCCGACGCCCTCGCCAACCTGGGCTCAGACAAGGCGCAGGTGCCACCCGGCGTCTTCCTTG
Organism: Poa pratensis; assembly: GCA_947311845.1. Lineage (NCBI taxonomy): Eukaryota > Viridiplantae > Streptophyta > Magnoliopsida > Poales > Poaceae > Poa > Poa pratensis. The sequence goes on from CAMZMU010000078.1 coordinate 37,315,357, forward strand.
AGCGCATCACGCAGCGGTCTGTCAAACTTCGACCCACGCCCGGATCCTCCACACCATCAACGAGCACCGCCGACCCGCCAGGCAAAGAGAAGGAGCCAATGGAGGTTCTGCTCATCGAGCCCACCTGGACGAGCCCATATCTGGCGTACATGCTGCACCAGAGACTGCCAGTCAACTCAGTCGAAGCCAAGCGCATTATTCGCCGTTCGAAAGGCTTCACCATCATCAAGGGGGAGCTATACAAGCGAAGCATCTCAGGAGTACTCCAAAGGTGCGTCGACCCAGTCGACGGTCAAGCCATCTTACTCGAGATCCACGCTGGCATCTGCGGGCACCACGCCAGCAGTCGAGCCTTAGTGGCCAAAGCTTTACGAGCCGGATTCTACTGGCCCACCGCAATGCAAGACGCAGAAGAACTCGTGAGGAAATGTCTCGGCTGCCAGGAGTTCGCCAACAAGCCGCACGCACCAGCTTCAGCACTAAAGACCATCCCACTTGCCTGGCCCTTCGCTCAATGGGGGCTCGACATGGTGGGTCCACTCAAGAAGTCCTCGCCAGGAGGACACACGCATCTCCTGGTGGCAGTCGACAAGTTCACGAAGTGGATCGAAGCCGTGCCTATCACAAGTTCGACTGCCTCCTCGCAGTTAACTTCATCAGGTCGATCATCTTCAGGTTCGGAGTGCCACACAGCATCATCACCGACAACGGCACGAACTTCACAGCCGAAGAGTTCAAGGACTTCTGCTCCGAGCAAGGCATCAAACTCAACTACGCATCTGTCTCGCACCCGCAGTCCAACGGGCAAGTCGAAAAGTCCAATGGTTTAGTCTGCAAGGGCATCAAGAAGCGCCTGCGAGTACCATTGAAGCGCGCCGCAGGCGCCTGGGTTGAGGAGCTGCCGTCTGTGCTGTGGAGCCTGCGCACTACGCCAAACAGATCCACTCAGTACACGCCATTCTTCATGGTCTACGGCGCAGAAGCAGTCATGCCATGCGACATCAAGTTCGATGCACCCCGAGTGGTGGCCTACGACGAGTCCGAGGCAGAAGAAGCACTCGAGGATGACATGGATACCCTGGACGAAGCACGCGACATCGCCCTTACCCGCACAGCCGTGTATCAGCAAGACTTACGCAACTATCACGGACGGCGACTGCGGCCCAGAGCGTTCGTCCCCGGAGACCTTGTCCTCCGCCTCAAACAGAAGAAGGTGCACAAACTAGCCTCCCCGTGGGAAGGTCCATACATCGTGACAGAGGCAATTGGCGGCGGAGCTTACCGCCTGAAGGACTCGAAGACAGGGACAGTCTGCAGCAACCCGTGGAACGTGGCGCAACTGCGCCGCTTCTACGCCTAATCGACTCCCCCTTGTAACAAAGTGTACTATCTCAAGAAGCGGCAGGTTCCAGACGCACTCTTTCCCTTACCAGGGTACCTGAGGGGACTGGAAGGGTTTTAATGAGGCGGCCTGCTCGCAAAAATCAATGAAGTGATTTGTGGAACAAGCTCTCCCCTTTACTTTTTTAGTCAAAAAGCAACATAAACCTAGGCCGTCACCCGACGCACTCGGGGGCTGCGCCATACAGGTTCAACTCAAAAACCTAGGCCGCCACCCGAAGCACTCGGGGGCTGCGCCGCACAGGTCTAAGTCAAGCCTAGGCCGTCACCCGACGCACTCGGGGGCTGCGCCATACAGGTCACTCGCAAAATCCTTGGCCGCACCCGAAGCACTCGGGGGCTGCGCCGCACAGGTCTAAGTCAAACCTAGGCCGCACCCGACGCACTCGGGGGCTGCGCCATACAGGTCAACTCGAAAACCTAGGTCGCCACCCGAAGCACTCGGGGGCTGCGCCATACAGGTCACTCGCAAAATCCTTGGCCGTCACCCGAAGCACTCGGGGCTGCGCCGCACAGGTCTAAGTCAAACCTAGGCCGCACCCGACGCACTCGGGGGCTGCGCCATACAGGTCCAACTCGAAAACCTAGGTCGCCACCCGAAGCACTCGGGGGCTGCGCCATACAGGTCACTCGCAAAATCCTTGGCCGTCACCCGAAGCACTCGGGGGCTGCGCCGCGCAGGTCTAAGTCAAACCTAGGTCGCACCCGAAGCACTCGGGGGCTGTGCCGCACAGGTCTAAGTCAAGCCTAGGCCGCACCCGACACACTCGGGGGCTGCGCCATACAGGTCACTCGCAAAATCCTTGGCCGTCACCCGAAGCACTCGGGGGCTGCGCCGCGCAGGTCTAAGTCAAACCTAGGCCGCACCCGACGCACTCGGGGGCTGCGCCATACAGGTCCAACTCGAAAACCTAGGTCGCCACCCGAAGTACTCGGGGGCTGCGCCATATAGGTCACTCGCAAAATCCTTGGCCGTCACCCGAAGCACTCGGGGGCTGCGCCGCACAGGTCTAAGTCGAACCTAGGCCGCACCCGACGCACTCGGGGGCTGCGCCATACAGGTCCAACTCGAAAACCTAGGTCGCCACCCGAAGCACTCGGGGGCTGCGCCATACAGGTCACTCGCAAAATCCTTGGCCGCACCCGACGCACTCGGGGCTGCGCCGCACAAGTCTGACTCGATACACCTCGGCTGCACTCGAAGCACTCGGGGCTGCGCCGCACAGGTCTAGTTCAAAATCCTAGGCCGCACTCGATCCGCTCGGGGCTGCGCCATACAGGTTTACAGACGTCTACAAGATACAATTTACTAACTCGGGGGCTACCCTCACCCAGACATACATACACTCATATTTCCACTTGGAAAAATTTCTTTTACAAGCTAACGCTATGCAACAGCACTCTACTGCTCTTATTCTACAGGCTCGCCCTTTGGCACATCAAGTGGCCCTACAAGGTGCTCGCTAAAGTTCTGGACCTGCCAAATCATCTGGCGCGCAACCGCAAGAGTATCGGCATATTCACCCTCTCCAGGCAAGCCGTCAAGCACCCTGTGCAATGGAAGATTAGGCCGGTGCAGTCGAACGTATGCCAACGCCACGTTCGCCTCGGCAACAAGTTGAGCGTGCACGACTTCCTTCAACGCACTGCCTTCACGGAACCTCTACAGAAGCGCAGTCAGTCCATTCGGCTGCTCGTTGTGAGGAAAGTACACCTTGTTGATCTGCCAGAGGGTTTTTCTGCAACCTTCCAAGAGCACAGCAGCCCGCCAGGTGCGATCCAGCATTCGTGCCAATACACTACCTCTGGATTTGTTCGACCAAAACTGGCGCGCTTCGGGTGAGTCACCGGCGGCCTCTTTCTCTACTCACTCGTCCACTCGAAGATGCTCAGCCTTCAAGTCAGAGTTCACATCTGCATCAAGGCCAAGCACTAAGCATAGCAGGAAGACACAGAAGCCGAAGCAAAAACGCTAGAAGGCCAACCTTGCAGTTGTCGACTGATCAAGTCCATCTCGCCAAGCAGAAACTCTTCACGCTGGGATAACGGCGCAACGGGCCGCGACCTCAATCGCTCCAGCTCCAACTCAGCACTCTTCAGCTTCGACTCGAGCTCAACCACCTTGTTCCTCATGAAGGTGATCACTCTCTGGTCATTTACGCTTCGCACAGGAGCTGGAGGAGCTTGACGGCGGCGACGAGTAGGCGCAGCCGAAGTGGTGTCCTCCTCATCGTCTGCGCCAGTAGTTCCAGCAACGTCAGGAGCTTCGCCCATATCAGACTGCCAAGAATTGACAGCGTCAAGCCAGGAAAAGAATCAACATAATTCATCCAAACCAGACATCAAAAAAGACTTGGCGACTGCACCCCCAAGGGAGCGAATTCACATTTCATCATCAGCATGTTCACTCGCACAATATAAAGTGCATTACAGACTCAAGCCCAAAAGCAGAAGCATAGTCCTAAAAGGAAAAAGTCTACACTACAGACTCCGACTGGGAATGGCTCTTCCTAGCAGCCAACTCTGCAGCTTTGGCAATCCTCCTCTCGAAGGTGGTGACCAACTTCGCAGCTAGCTGGCTCGCCTGCACCTTCACACTGCTAAGGGACGTGGTCCTGCCATCAGGCTTCCGAGGGAAGTCGCCGACAACCTTCTCAAAATCACCTACGACTTGGTGACCAAGAAGTAGCTGGAAAGTGAGTTCGGAGCCGCGTACCGTCTGCGCGCGTGTGAAGTCCGCCAGGACATTCGAATTGCCTTCGAATGGAGCCGCGAGTGCGTCAACAACAGCTGGTGGCGGCTTGCTGGGAAAGATACTCCGGTACACAGTCGCTAAGGCCTCCGTCGACTTCTGCAGTGCCGCCGTCGACTGCTAGCAGCGCTGCCGATGCATACGCGCAGACGCGGTCGACGAAGCCAACAGCCTCCGCCAAGCCGACACTCTCGCTGGAAGTCCCTTCTGGAGGAGCACCTCCGCAAGTCTCTGTTCAAAAGAAATCACACCCGTAAGACGTCAGAAGTCGAAGAAAGGCAAAGTAGGCACTGAGCCGAAAAACTTACTTCCAACAACATCTGCGAGTGCGAGCAAGCGGTCGACCTGGGTCTTCTCCAGAGCATCCCGAGCTTGTTCCCGCTCTTGGGCTTCACCCAGCGACTTCTCCAGCTCCGCGACCCGCGTCTTCATGCTCTTCTTCTCACCTACGGATCAACGAAGCAAAGTTAGCAATAAAGGCAGTCGAAGCACCCCTCGAACACAAGGGTTCACACTTACTATTCGCTTGCTCCAGAGCAGTGCGGAGCTGATCCCTCTCCTGCTCCATGCGAACGAAGGCTGCGGCTCCCTCCATCTGCTGGCGATAAAATGGCTGCAGGAGACACAAGACATTAATCTACGCCCGACTATTCTAGTCACGCGCATCTTCGGGGGCTACTCCCATCGGGAGCGCTGTACGCGCACCCGATACAGATCTTGCAGAAGGAGTCGAAGAACACTTACATGCTCAAGCAGCCCAGCGTCAACCGGAGTCGCATCAGCAGACCTCTCTGGCATGGCGGAGGTCGAAGCCTTCAAGGCCAAAACGTCACCCGCCAGAGCCTCCTCTCTGGTCGTCCTCGCAGTCTGCTCGATCATGGGAGCAGAAGTGTGCTCCATCTCACGAGGGGAAGAAACCGCAGCGCCAGTACGGTCGCTGTGACAAGAAAACTCAATTCAAGGACCCGCAAGTGAAACAGCACACTCGACAAAAACAAAGCAATGGTTATGCGACTAACCTGACGACATCATCTTCACTTCCCAGGGAGACGGAGGCCATCCTCGCGAACTCGGTCGGCGGTGCAGAGCCGAGTGGAGGCACGACCAAAGGTTCAGCCAGGTCACTCGGGTGCCTAGCACCCGAAGAGGACTCGCTCGTCTCTTCCTCGTTCACACCCGCCTCCTTCACAGGCGACGAGGCAGAACCAGAGTCGCCAACCTTTCGCCTCTGCCGCTTCCGCAGCGGCTCCTCGTCTTCATCATCCTCCTCCAACTCTTCACTCGGAGAGATGGCGGAGGGAACTTCATCGTCATCAACCTCGTCTTCAGGGAACTCCGCCTCTTCATGAGGTCCATTCTCCATCAACGGAGGAGACTGACATAGCTCGAACGACCCTGTCAGCAAAATGAAGCGTTCGAGTAAGGCAAAAGGATTCGACAGAAGAAGATACAAGACAAAGCAAACGAAGCTCACCTCAGGCACAGGATTATTAGGCCCATATGGCTCGACTGGGCACTTGACGTTGCACGGGTCAGCGGCTCGGAGACTAGTGATGCTCCTCACCTTCGACTCGACCGCGTCATCATCAAGCTCATTGCCAGCATCCTCACGCGCCCACATCGGGTGGACGCGACTGCGCAGCGGCTGCACCCGAAGCCTGAAGAAGGTGGCGATGAGGTGAATTCCACCTGTCTCGCGCCCGAGACTCTTCAGAAGGCCACGAAGTAGCGTCAACAAGGGCTGAGTCACCTCCCTGTCCTCCTTCGACAGCGGGTGCGCCCACGCGTTCGTCTTCCGCAACTCGCGATCAGCGGCGAATTCGGGAAGCCCTGCTTGGTCGCACCTGATGTAGAACCACTTCTTCCGCCAGCCCTGGACGGAGTCGGACTTCTTCATCTGGAAGTAGGAGGTGTCGCCACGCACCTGGATGCCGAAGCCGCCGACTGGGTACACCTGCTTGCTCTTCCCCACGTTCCTCCTCACGAGGAATAGCGACTTCCACAGCAGCCAGTTGGGCGCGATTCCCAGGAAGCACTCGCAGAGCACGAAATAGCTCGCGATGCTCAAGACGCTATTGGGAGTCAGATCGTGGATCTGAATCCCATAAGCATACAAGAGACCACGGACGAAATCATGGAGGGGGAACCCGAAACCCCGCGGAAGGAAATCCACGAAGCACACGCGTTCCCCCTCGCGAGGAGCGGGGAATACCTCTTTCCCGGGAGCGCGCACCGTCGCCTTATCCGCCGGCGGCAGCAGTCCCTGCGCGCGGAGGGCCTCGAGGTCGGCCTTCTTCACCGACGATTTGACCCAGTCGCCGTCGGGCTTCTTCATCACGCTCGCCTCGGCGGCAGCGACGGCGCCAGCAGCAGCCTTCCCCCTCTTCATCGCGCCTTGCTCATGGAGGGTGAAGACTAGAAGCTGACAGAGAGCACGCAGCGCAACAATGGCAGAACAGAAGCAGTGGAGACGAAGAAGGAATGGGGATGGATGAACTGTTCACCGCCGCGGTGAAAATTATATACCGCGCGGTCAGTCAATCCTGGCCATCCCTGCTGAAACCGCTCTCCGCAACATCATCTGGCCGTCCACGTGTTGCGCGGAGATAGCAACCGTCGACGGCCACGCCGCCCACTACGCGCGGGAATCAAGGCGCCATCATCACACATCGAAATTTTCGCGCCCAACGGTCAGAAAAAAGCGGCAACCGCTGTCTCCAGTCAATACTGACAGTGGGCCCGCACTGTCACGTCCCGTCGGACACAGAGTGAGCCAGAAAACATCAGCACTGACGTCAACTGCGCAGGCGTAGCAAGTACGCCAATGGGCTGATCGAGAACTCGAACAGCTCATTCGAGTGCAAAAATGTTCAGTAAGCTCTAAGAGCCGAATAAACTCGAACAGCTCATTCGAGTGCAAGAAGATTCAGTAAGCTCCAAGAGCTGAAGAAACTTGTGCAGTAAGCTAAACAGGCCGAATACACAGTAAGTCACGCAAAGCCTGTCGCGACTCCAACATGTCGAGTCCCTTCTTTACTCCCATCGGGAGCGGGCTTTTCGACTGAAGAAAAATTGAGTTTAACCTCAATTGCAAGCAATTCAGCTTAATCTCGGGGGCTACTCCCATCGGGAGCGCGGTTCGCGCTCCCGAGTGACTCAGAACAATAGCAGTCGAAAATCACCGACTAAGGCTGTACACACGGTATTTTACCCTCGAAGTGACAGTTCGACTAAGGAATCCTCCATAAGCCCTGAACGGCCGGAGTCGACCAATTTTACTCATCTCTTTCAGGAACCCGACGGCGTGCCCAGGAGGAAGGAGTCCTTTACCTGACTCTACGATTCGACTAAGCACTCGGGGGCTCCTGTCGTGGGGTCACTCTTCGACTACCCCATGGTGAGGATACCTGGGTCACGCCAAGCCCATCAGCCTTATGACGAGGGCCCAAGGAGGACGACGTGCGGCCCAAGATAGTCGACGCTAGGTCATGCGACCCCGCCATGCTTGTAAGCGCCATCGGCACCGTTCACCTGAGACCTAGCCTACCATATAAAGGCTAGGAGGGTCCTTCGTCTAGGGTACGCTCATAGCCGCCACACAAACCCTAGCGAGATTGCCATCTCGCCATTGTAGCCACAACTCACCATCAATAACCAGACAAGCAGGAAGTAGGGTGTTATCCTCCGGGAGCCTGAACCTGGGTAAACGCCTTGCTTGTCAGCCGTCGTGATCACCAGCGCTCATCTCTCTCCCCTCAATCAACCCGGGGTGCTTAACCCAGGGATTTGCCGAGTCCACACCTCGTCATTGAACCTTTTCAATATCTTATCAAGGTAAGTACTCTGACTTAACGCTAATAGGCGTCTTGATCTATCATGATAGATTTTAATGCCAAATACGTAAGCAGTTTCTCCTAAGTCTTTCATCGAAAATTTACTGTTTAAATAATTCTTCACGCTATTCAGAAGGTCCACATTATCCCCAATCAGTAATATATCATCCACATATAGAACTAGGAATGCAACTGAGCTCCCACTCATTTTCTTATAAATGCAAGTCTCTTCCGCATTTTGGATAAATCCAAAACTTTTGATCGCCTCATCAAAGCGAAGATTCCAGCTCCGAGATGCTTGCTTCAGTCCATAAATGGAACGCTGAAGCTTGCATACCTTGCCAGCATTCTCTAGATCGACAAAACCTTCAGGTTGTACCATATACAACTCTTCCTCAATGTTGTCATTTAGGAACGCAGTTTTGACATCCATTTGCCATATCTCATAATCAAAATATGCAGCAATCGCTAGCAAAACCCGAATAGACTTTAGCATCACTATAGGTGAAAATGTTTCATCGTAGTCAATTCCATGAATTTGTCGGAAACCTTTTGCGACAAGTCGAGCTTTATAGACGGTCACGTTACCATCACCGTTAGTCTTTTTCTTAAAGATCCATTTATTCTCGACGGCCTTGCGCCCTTCGGGAATCTCCATCAAAGTCCATACTTTGTTGTCATACATGGATCCTATTTCGGATTTCATGCCTTCAAGCCATTTCTCGGACTCGGGTCCTTCCATTGCCTCTTTGTAGTTCGTAGGTTCGTCCTGTTTAATTAACATGACGGTGCAAACAAGATTACCGTACCACTCAGGAGGGGTTCGGGTTCTTCCAGACCTACGAGGTATAATAGCACCCTCGACATTTGCTCCCACTCCATCTGTGGAGGACGGTTCCGGAACAGTTTCCGTTGCGCCACTCGGAATTTCGAGTTCAGGATCAACTATCTCGTCGAGGTCTATTTTCCTCCCACTTACTCCTTTGGCGAGAAACTCTTTCTTGAGAAAGGCGTCGTTCTTTGCGACAAACATTTTGCCCTCGGCTTGGTTGTAGAAGGTGTTGAAAGGACAATGATGTCGCCTAGAGGGGGGTGAATAGGCGATTAAAAACTTTTCCGGTTTAGGCTTGATAATTGCGGAATAAAACTAGGTGTTTAAATTAACAAGCCAACAACCTAAATACTAGGCTCACCTATGTGCACCAACAACTAATGCTAAGCAAGACAAGTAACAAGGTGATAGCAATATAGAATACTTCAAGCGCGAAGGCTATCACAATGTAAAGTGCATAAGTAAAGAGCTCGGGTATAGAAATAACCGAGGCACGCGGACACGAGGATGTATTCCCGAGTTCCTCCTTTTTAGGTGAGTACGTTGGTCTCAACGCCACAAAGGATTCACCTTCTTCTCCGATGAACCGCACCACAAAAGGTTTGGTTCACCTTCCACTATCTGAATCCTTCAAGGCGGAATCCGGAGCCTTTACAACAACAACCCGGGGCACAACCCACAACTGGATTGGGGGACTCCCGAACGGCTACAAGTGACCACAAAAGATCTCAACCACCACAATGGCATCTAGGGTCGAAAGACTCAAGAGTAACGAGCTCACAAACTTTCAACTTCCACGAATCCTCGTGGAGAGCACAAACCGATGCAACAAAGTAATGGCAAGAGCACAAGTGCTCAAATCCTTCACTCTCAAATCCCACCAAAAGCAACTAATGCTTATGGGGGGAGAAGAGAGGAAGATCAAAGAAGAACCCAACAAATGGAACTCCAAGATCTAGATCCAAAGGGTTCCCCTCACTTAGAGGAGAGATGGATTGGTGGAATTATAGATCTATATCTCCTCTCACTTTTCCCTCAAAGATAAGCAAGAATCATGGGAGGAATTGAGAGAGGGGCAAGCTTTACAAGGTCAACAATGGTGGTAGAGATAGAGAGAGAAAATCGTGCTTGGAAGAGCTGACTCTTTTGGGGAAGAAGGGGGCCTTTTATAGGTCTCCCAAAAAAGGAGCCGTTGCAGGAAATCTTACACCGGAGACTCCGTCCTGAGTGACCGGAGACTCCGGCTTGGGCCGGAGACTCCGGACACATTCCGGTAAGTTTCCGGCCTGGGGTCTAGGGGCTGAACAACGTTGAGGCTTGGAGCAGGTCAGACCGGAGTCTTTTGGTCCAAAGACCGGAGACTCCGGCCTGGGGCGGAGACTCGCCCTTCCTCCGGTAACACTCCGGACAGGGTCCAGGGAGTGAACCAACTTGAGCCTATTCGACAGAAACCCCTAAGTTCGGAGACTCCGGTTGGGGCACACCGGAGACTCTGGCCTAGAAAACCAGCAAAACTGCAAACCCAATAACTTTTACGTATGAAATCCAAATGAGGTGAAACCAAATTTTTTGAAAATATTAAGAACCATGAATTGAGTAAAGTTACCAACCATGGGAAGGTGTGGAACTTTCCTCATGGACAAACCGATAATATTTCCAAACCCGAAACACAACAAGTTTTTCATCCGGACTCCGTTTTCTATGATCTTGGGCTTGTTTCGAAGATAATCATAAGCTCTACAACATCATGCATATACACATCATAGTCTATCATGAGAGGAAGAAACCAATAGAGGAGAGTTTTACCTCTCTAGAAAAGACAAGCCGGTAAAACCTCCAATATCAAAAACTCAACAAGATATTCATATGAAATCTGTTTTTGATGAACTAGAGCTTGGTATGGAGATGAACACAAGCTCTAAATTCTCACATGGATAAAGGCCAAAAAAGAACCAAGAAAGATGATATGCCAAATATGCAAAGGTTTGAGCTCTCCACAAAGATGCGATCAACTTACTTGAGAGCCCCTCTTGATAGTACACCATCTATCTTATAACCCGGTCTCCCACTAATACCATGAGACTGGTAAAATAGAAACCCTAACAAGATCATACCTTTGCCTTGCGTATTCCACTTGAGTTAGATGATGACGATCTTGATCTCTTTAAGTGGAACACCTTTCTTGATTGTGCTTGCTAGCACATGCTTGATGAAGACTTCTCCAAATACTCCCCCATACTCCATTATGGGAGAGCCTCGCTAAGCTCCGTCTTCATGTATCCATTGCAAGCTTCAATCAAATGATATCTTCTGAGATGGATCATATTGAACTTGCACTTCATAATCTTCTCTCTCTTCACAAAGATGATGTCTTGAATCCTTCAAGACATACTTGCAATATGCTCAACTCTACACATGACCATTCTTCATATAAACCCTTGAATAGAGCATTGATCATCATGTAATCTTCTAGAGTCCAACACATGAATTCCAATTTTTCCTATGGACAAGATCTACAAGGATATCTTAATGCAAACATTAGTCCATAAGGATTGTCATTAATTACCAAAACCACACATGGGGACACCATGCACTTTCAGGTGTATCCTATGGTTTCCCGCGGATATCCTACAAAGATGACATTCTCCGATTTCGGTTCGAGTTTGTCGGGCTATAGTTTCTTAACGTACGCCTCACAACCCCAAACCTTCAGGAACGACAATTTGGGTTTCTTGCCATGCCATATCTCATACGGTGTCGTTGCTACGGATTTGGATGGAGCCCTATTTAAAATGAATGCGGCTGTTTCTAATGCATATCCTCAAAACGATACGGGCAAGTCGGTAAGAGACATCATAGACCGCACGTTATCCAATAGGGTACGATTACGTCGCTCGGACACACCGTTGCGTTGCGGTGTACCAGCCGGCGTAAGCTGTGGCATAATGCCACAGGCCTTCAGATGTGTGCCAAACTCAAAACTTAAATACTCGCCACCACGATCGGATCGAAGGTGCTTGATTTTCTTGTTGAGTTGATTTTTAACCTCACTCTGAAATTCTTTGAACTTTTCAAAAGTTTAAGACTTGTGTTTCATTAAGTAGATATACCCGTATCTACTCAAATCATCAGTGAATGTTACGAAGTAACGATAACCATTGCGTGTCGACACGCTCATTGGTCCGCACACATATGTATGTATGACTCCCAATAAGTCTGACGCCCGTTCCATAAAACCGGTGAACGGTGTCTGATACATCTCAAACGTATCTATAATTTTTGATGTTCCATGCTTGTTTTATACATATTGCTACATGTTTTACATACACTTCATAGCATTTTTATGCATTTTCTGGGACTAACCTATTAACAAGATGCCACAGTGCCAGTTCCTGTTTTCTGCTGTTTTTCCATTTCAGAAAAGCTAGTCAGGAAATATTCTCGGAATTGGACGAAAATCAACGGAGCCCAGTTTTTCACCGACACGAAGACGAAGTCCGAAGGGCGCACGAAGAAGTGACCCAGGGGAGCCAAACACCACTAGGGCGAGGCCCCCCTGCCTGGCGCGCCGTGGTGGTGTGTGGGGCCCTCGGCTGGCCCCACGCGCCACCCTTTAGCCTATATATTGCCTCCGTCCCGAAAACCCTAAATACCCGAGCATTATTCCACGAAAAGTTCCGTCGCCGTCGTTAATCCTAGTTCGGGAGGGTTCTAAAGCTCTTCCTGGCACCCTTCCGGAGAGGGAGATCATCACCGGAGGGCTCTACATCACCATGCCCGCCTCCGGAGTGATGCGTGAGTAGTTCATCCTTGGACTACGGATCCATAGCAATAGCTAGATGGTTGTCTCTCCACTTTGTGCTATCATGTTTAGATCTTGTGAGCTGCCTAACATGATCAAGATCATCTTATTGTAATGCTACATGTTGTATTTGTTAGGATCCGATGAATAGTGATGTTATGATCAAGTTGTTTATCAATCTATCTACTGTTTTATTTATGTTCTTACATGCTCTCCGTTGCTAGTAGATGCTTTGGCCAAGTAGATGCTTGTGACTCCAAGAGGGAGTATTTATGCTCGATAGTGGGTTCATGCCTCCAGTAATCTGGGTGAGTGACAAGAACATCTAAGGTTGTGGATGTGCTGTTGCCACTAGGGATAAAATAGCTAATGCTTAGCTTAAGGGTACTGCTGTTAATTCTAATGCGTTTGTTTACATTACACACTTTGCTTAATGCAATAATCTGTTGTTTGCAACTTAATACTAACGGGAGACACAGATGCTATCCTGGAAGTGGATTATTTAGGCATGGATGCAACTGGTAAGCGGTCCATGTATTATGTTGTAATGCCCAATAAATACTACAATAAACTATCTTGTCATATATTGCATTGTCAAGCGCTAGCTATTTGTCAATTGCCCAGCTGTAATTTGTTTGCCCAACATGCATGTTATCTTTTATGGAGAGACACCACTAGTGAACTGTGGACCCCGGTCCATTCTTTTACACTGATAAAAACACCAACTGCAATCATCTGTTCTTTGTTACTTTCTGCATTTACTATTATTCTCCACACCATACGTTTAATCCTTTGTATTTTCTGACATTGCGCCGTGCCATATTTTTTGGTACCGTTGACAACCTTCTGAAGCACTTTTGACTCCTACTGGATTGATAACCTTGGTAGATATCAAGGGAAAATTGCTGCTGCACTACATCATACCTTCCTCTTGGGGTCTCCCAACGAACGTGTGTTTTCACGTCATCAATGTCTTGGTCATTTTACCCATGAGGCATGGTTCGCAAGTGTCAAGAGATTCAAAATCTAGTGACTCCAAAAGTCCATCAGAATGGAGTTTCTTCATGCGCTTTATACCAATATGACCGAGTCGGCAATGCCACATATACATGGCGGTATCATCACTAAGTTTAATCCTCTTGGCATTTATGTTATGAATGTGCGTTCTACTATCGAGATTCAACAAGAATAAACCATTACTCTCCGGAGCATGAACATAAAAGATATCATTCATTGAAATAGTACAACAATTTGATACTGATTTGAACGAATAACCATCTTGTAACAGGCAAGACCCACTGATAATGTTTACACTCAACGATGGTACAAAATAACATTTATTCAAAGCCAAAACTAATCCGATGGTAGATGTAGAGGGAGTGTGCCGACGCGCATCGTCACCTCGTCCTTCACCAGGCGCCGTTTATTCCGCAACTCCTCCTGAGAGTTACAAATGTGAGCAACAGAACCGGTATCAAATACCCAGGTATTACTCCGGGCGCTAGTAAGGTAAACATCAATAACATGCATATCAAATATACCTTTCTCTCTGATGGCAATCTTGCCTTTCTTTGCTAGGTACTTGGGGCAGCTACTCTTCCAGTGATCATTGCCTCCGCAGAAGAAATAATTGCGTTCATGCTTGAACGTCCTTGGCTTGACGGTCAAAACCATCTTTTCCAGCTTGATTTCCAATTCAGCAACTTCGAGCATCATGAGAACTTCAGATAGGGATTTTGACGTCCCATGCATGTAGTAGTTCATGATAGCGTCCTTATAGCTAGGGGCAGTGACTGAAGTACCCTATCAATAACCAGCTCGTCTAGAATCCCACATTCCAGATCATTCAGGAGCTGAACGCAGCCAGACATTTTGGCTAAGTGCTCGCTTACGTTGTCGTGCTCTTCCATCTGGGCTAAGAAGAACAGCTGAGTAGCTGCATACCTCTCAGCCTTGACTTGTGGTGCAAAAACAACCAAGAGTTCAGTGATTATCTCATAAGCACTCTTGTTCTCAAAATGGTTTGCAGGTCAGCCTCCATGGCAAAGAGCATGCCACTCTGGACAAAAGAGGAAATCTCCGCCTTGAACTGATAGGCATTCTTGTCATCTTCAGAGGCGGTATCTGTAGACTTATCACCTACGGTGGCTTCCAGGACATAGGCCACCTTGTGGGAAGTGAGGAGTATCCTCAGGTTGCGGAACCAGGACATGAAGTTCGACCCATTGGTCTTAAGTTTTTCTTTCTCAAGGAACATGACTAGGTTAAAGGTGGGGCGAGACATATACAATGGAATTTGCAAAAAGATAAGACTAAGTTCATAATAAATAAGGGTTCAAGTTTTAAAAAATAAAACTATCAGAACTCCCACTCAAAACGAACATCCCTCGCATCGTTTTAGTGATTACATGATCCTCATCCACTATGCTACCCCCCATCGTCAAGGCCGATAACATAATTTCAAAGGTAGACATCGACATGTCAATCACATCATCTTATGCGACTCATGCTTAACCTTTCGGTCACCGTGTTCCGAGGCCATGTCTGTACATGCCAGGCTCGCCATAATAACCTTCAGCGTATTCGCGTGTGCAAACATGTCTTACTGATAACCCCCAAGAGCAGGGGATCACTGTAGCATCTCTCAATGTGGAAGTAAGGTATCGATCCGTAGGAGCAAGAAGGAAAAGTTATCTATTCCCTACAACTAAAGTGTCACAAGTTTTAGTTGATTATGCACTAAACAAGTTTAAGGAACAAGATGATTGATTTAATGGATGGAAGTTTAATGCAACAAAACAAGAATGTAAAAGTGTCCCAATCCTCTTCAATGCAAGAGGACAAGACAAATGTTTTCTCTTATAGGAACAATGGACATGGGTTCATGGGTTCACTTAATCCTCTCTATCTCATCTACGGTGATTATCATGTTATAGATAAAGTACACACAATTGTCATGTTTTAATGGTAGCTTTTAATGACGGCTATATGTCCTAAAACACATAGTTGAAAGAAATACTCATTTGTGTGCTATGTCACCCCCGCAAGGCTAGCATGGCTGCTGTCACTCCCACATCATACTCTTTCTTTTTACCCCCAGATAAAGGATGTTGGGCTGTATTTCACATGTCACTTAATACATATGACGTGTCACATCGGCCATCCCGTACAGACATACATCATACTTCATAATGGAAAATATTCTAAACACTAGTGCAATGATTCATATTGTGTGTGTGACCACATCTCTCTCATCTATCCACACTTGGTGGTGTCAATCACCTCATGACAAGGATAAACAAGGCATTATGCATAAATCAAACCATCACATGTATCATAGAATATCTCCAAAGTATGACAAATCATAAAAGCTCCAACACAACGGTAAATGCATAACAAATCATCTCATACCACAATATCCACCATAGGAATTACATAGATGACCGTAATCATGTTCAGCAGCTCATACGGTACTAATTAGTGAAGCTCAAAGAGAGGAGAGATACATAAGTTACCACCACAAACCCAAGTCCAGGGGGTGGACTACTCCCCCTTCATCATGGAGACGGTGGAGAAGTCGTTGGAGAAGATGGAGACCACCCCGGCAGCGCCCCGCCGGAGTTTTCCCCCTCCAATCTGCAGCTCCAGGTCTCTGTTTCGTGGTTTCTGTGTTTCGGCGGCGCTCCCTTTCGCGAAAGCCCTGGGGGGTCTATATATAGTCGTTTTTAGGTCAAGACGAAGCTTCGGGAAGAAAGATCGACGGCAGCGGAGGCCCGAGGGCCAGGATGGGGGACCCCACGCGGTCAGGGAATCTGGCCGCGTGGGCCCACCCCTTTTGCCTTCTGGTCTCCGTTTCTTCGATTCCTTTGCGCCTACGTTTCGTTCCTTCCAAAAAAAGTGATCCCCGTAAAGTTTCAGGTCATTTGGACGTCGTTTGGGTCCCTGAAACATCAAAATATAGAAAAAGGGGTTTTCTGACAGCGCAGGGTTAATTCCAGAAAAATGGGGAAGTTGTTAATTATCCCCAAAACTCAATATAAATCATGAATATAACCCTTATATGATGCAAATAACATGGAATAACATGTAATAAAATGTAAAGTTCATGTATGCATTTTACATGCATCAACATCCCCAAGCTTAACCCATGCTCGTCCCGAGTATGAAGGTGATAAAACTAACATGGACTTTGCATTTTAATACTATCAATGGATATCAAAGGTGATTACTATTGCTACATAAAGTCAAATGATTCATTCTTCAAAGGAATAACAATATGCAAGATAAATTATGAAGTGATATCAAATACTCAATGTAAAGATGTTCAATGATAAATTCACAAAGTGTAACATAGAAGAAAGTACTATGGACCAAATGTATGCATAATGAAAAGTAAAAACATCCTATGGTGGTCATAGAGTACTTATGAAAACTGAATATAAAAGGTGGACACTTTGGATAGATAAATAAGTAGAGGTAAAGCATGAATAAGTTTCATCTAACTTCCAAACACTTCTACTTAAGTTAATGCTTGCAATGTGGTAGTCATTGGTGTGGAGCTCTCATTACCCCTATCATAGCATCTTGAATGATTAATGTTTAAAGTGAAAGCAAATATGAGTGGTGTGCTTGACAATGTATTGGTTGAATGTCTCATGTCCCTTGAATACAAGTACCTACACCATGTGTTACTCACTTTGGTCCACAAAGTAAATTCAAATAAAGGTCATTGCAAGTAATAATAGTATCATCAAGAACTGCACTGGGGTACCTCTTGCCCCTTGACATGAACAAGCCCATGTCAAAACAACAAGACAAACAGACAATGAACAATCTCAGCACTCTTTTATTTACTATGGGTATAGCTTTTTATTATGAGGTGCATCACTGAATGAACATTATGGTTATGCTGTAAATTTCCACCATGAATGATGCATGGCTTAGATTAGCGGCCCAGGCATTTCTCTAACCATTTATACAAACTCTTTGAACTTACTAAGTATCCACATTCATTTCACCCATGATAGGCATCCATAAACAAAAGTACATGACATCAACTAAATATAAATAAGTGCAATGTTGAAAGCTTGCCATGTGACAGCACATATGGGCTAACTCCCAACCAAAACTATTGTCAAGCCCACAACTTCATAATTTTAATCACAATGGTTCATGCTTATTAAATGCAATAAAAGTAAATTGTGCATCAAGTTCGTGAGAGCTTTTAACCAATTTTCCCATGACAATCAATAACATAAGCATTTAAATTCAGAAATGTAGATAACACAATATAACATGATAAACATACTTGGAATAGCATAAAGCTAATAGGTAGATATGGTGGACTCACTGGAAAAACTTTGGTTGAAGGTGTTGGGAAACAAGCTTTTTACTTGTTGTAATTTTTGGGCTAGCAATAGGGAGAAAGTTGACCATCTAAATGCATGCATAAGTGTCCATAGAACTAATCAATCCATGTTAAACCAAGTAAAGTTAAAATTCAACATCTAAACATGGCATAAGATAGCTCTTAACAACACTCTTGCAAATTAACATCATTCAAAGCACATGAATTATGCAACTATATGTATCTTTTAAAATCAACTCAAACATCCCTATCCCAATATATTTAATAGCATCCAACATAATTCAACCCAAACTTCCAGTAGCTCTCTCATATATAAATGATAGTGGTGGTATTATTAACAAACCGAAAAACAAACAAAAAGACGCTCCAAGTTTATGCGATAAAGTGTTTGATCGAAAAACAGAAGTTAGACGTGTGCAAACCGAGAGTGTGTTGGTTCAGTGGGGTTGTCTTCACATCCCCAAGCTTATGGTCTTCACCATCCTTGGATAGCTCTTGGTGCATCTCCTCTAATCCCTGTGAAAAAACTTCAAAACACCGTTTCTCCCATTTCTTTTCTGTGGGGTGCATTAGTAGTGATAAACAAATAGATTTCTTGCTGCATATAATCATTGAACAAAAAATCATATGGATGTCCAGAAAGTGTATAATGTTGTATGCCTACTCATAAACTCAATTGGATAAAAAAGATTCAAGTTAAAAGTTCAAAGCGTGCATCAAACAAAATGGGACAGAATCTGTCCAAAAAAACAGCAGCAGCAAAACGTATTTTTCTACCCTACTAAACTTTGTCAAAAAATTCCGAAAACATTCATGCATACAGAGGATGAAAAGTTGCAACTACAGTTCAAATATGAGCTCATTCGGAGTTACAGAATAAGAATTAAAAATCATACCGTGCACAGATTCGTGCAAGAATAGAATCTCCGAACGCTATAAGCAACTTCTTCAAACCAAAATGAGTAAAACTTGGCACTTTATTAAAAATTCCAGAAACTAAACTATAAACAAAGTCTCTTGTTACAGCAAGAGGACACAAAGAAAATCAAAAATAAAAACAACCGGGTTGCCTCCCGTAAAGCGCTTTCTTTATAGCCATATAGCTAGGCTTCTTACTTGATATCAAGATGGTTGGAGTGAGGTGACTTGGCATCCCCAAGCTTGAATTCTTGTACTTATTTGATATATGTTGGGTAAGCCTAGGGGTAACATCCCCAAGCTTGAGTGTTTGTCCCTCTTGATCATTGTTCATCACACTCAACTCTTCCACTTGAAAACTCTCTTTACACAAAACTCAACATAAAACTTGATTAGAGGGGTTAGTGTCTCCATAAATTAAATCCTCATAGGTACAGCAAAGACATATCATGAGTTGATTCTAAACATTAGCTACTGTTACTATGGTTGTGCATTGCTCTTTGATCAATAGAACTACACAAAACACAAGTAATGGGAGTAATGCAAAATAAAGACAGAATCTGTCAAAAACTGGACAACCCGTAAAGAGTGAATTTTCAGAGGCACTTACGTTACTCAAATCAGAAAACTTTGAACTAATGAAATGTGTAATAATAACTGAATATTGCTTCGTAAAATATCAGGACAAAATTCCACTTCTGTGATTTTTAACGTTTTTCGCAGTGAAGCTTAGGAATCTGTTTTCTGGACAGCCATGATAGTTTTAATGATGCTCACATAGGAATAAGAATTGAAATGCAAAAGAGAGCATCAAGAGAGAAATATTAAACACATTTAAGTCTAACCCACTTCCTATGCATTGGCATTTTATATATGAATAAATAGCAGCAATTTTTTGGTAACCAATGCATGTAATGATCAGTAGGTTGCATTTTAAATAACATGGAAACATAAAGATAAGTCTTTCTTCCTCTCTCATAATAGTTACAAGTAGTGGAAGCAAATGTGATACAACAAATATTAGATTGGTGCAACTTTGCAAAGTTAGGAACATATAGAGGATTATTAAAACTATCATGTGAGCTATTAGTATGTTTTCCTCTCTCAAAATAATTGCAAGAAGCACCATAAACATGATGGTTATGGGTGAAATGGTTATTAGTGTAAGATAATTTCAGCCCACATAAGTACTTTTCAACATATAAAAGCTTCTCCTCCATTGTGTGAATAGGGGAGTTCAAAAATAAAGTAGGACTCTCATGAGTGAAAGTATTATCACAAGCAGCAAGTATATCATTTTATCCTCACATAAAGTAGTAACAACTAAACATGGAGGATTATCAATAGGCATAGGACCATCATCTAAAGCATTATCATATAGCATGTCTAAGCCATATTCCTCATTATCTTTAAAATCATTATCAATAGTGTTCTCATTAGGCATAGATTGATAGTCCTCCTCATCATCAGAATCATAAAAGCAAAGTTTAGCATCAACAAAATTTTGAGTGTTACCCTCATCCATAGGTGGTGAAGGTGGAAGTTTCCTCTCTTCATTCTCTAGTTGTTCATCATCTTCTTGGGGTTGCACGGGCATCCCCAAGCTTAGGTTTTTATCCTCCTCTTCCTGCAAAATATTAGTACTTTCCGTGGCAGCAAGAATTCTTTCTTTAGGAGTAAAATATTTGAGAAAAACCTTCCTCAAACTACTCCATTCAATAGTAACTTCTTCATCCAAAGACTTGAACCAAATACGAGCATTACCAGATAAAGACAAATATAATAGCTTCCTTTTTACCTGATCATCAGAAATACCAGGAAGCCTAAATAAACCACATATCTCTTCAACTGTCTCCACGTGTTCACGTGCAGACTTAGTTCCATCCCCTGTAAATGGATTTTTCATAACTCTTTTAGCATGACCAACGGGAATTTTATATCCCACTTTAGGAACATTAGCATAAGCACTTTCATATAAAGCAAGATGCAGCGAAGCACGATTCATAAATGCCATAGTAATAGTTTTTATGTATTTTATGTTTTTAATGAAAACTGAAAATAAAACTAAACTAAATGCAAAACTGAAAATAAATATCTAGAGCAAACAAGAATAAAAACTTAAGCGCTACGCTCCCCGGCAACGGCGCCAGAAAAGTACTTGATAACCCCCAAGAGCAGGGGATCACTGTAGCACCTCTCAATGTGGAAGTAAGGTATCGATCCGCAGGAGCAAGAAGGAAAAGTTATCTATTCCCTACAACTAAAGTGTCACAAGTTTTAGTTGATTATGCACTAAACAAGTTTAAGGAACAAGATGGTTGATTTAATGGATGGAAGTTTAATGCAACAAAACAAGAATGTAAAAGTGTCCCAATCCTTTTCAATGCAAGAGGACAAGACAAAAGTTTTCTCTTATAGGAACAATGGACATGGGTTCACTTAATCCTCTCTCTCTCATCTACGGTGATTATCATGTTATAGATAAAGTACACACAATTGTCATGTTTTAATGGTAGCTTTTAATGACGGCTATATGTCCTAAAACACATAGTTGAAAGAAATACTCATTTGTGTGATATGTCACCCCCGCAAGGCTAGCATGGCTGTTGTCACTCCCACATCATACTCTTTCTTTTTACCCCCAGATAAAGGATGTTGGGCTGTATTTCACATGTCACTCAATACATATGCCGTGTCACATCGGCCATCCCGTACCTACATACATCATACTTCATAATGGAAAATATTCTAAACACTAGTGCAATGATTCATATTTGTGTGTGTGACCACATCTCTCTCATCTATCCACACTTGGTGGTGTCAATCACCTCATGACAAGAATAAACAAGGCACTATGCATAAATCAAACCATCACATGCATCATAGAATATCTCCAAAATATGACAAATCATAAAAGCTCCAAGACAACGGTAAATGCATAACAAATCATCTCACACCACAATATCCACCATAGGAATTACATAAATGACCGTAATCATGTTCAGCAGCTCATACGGTACTAATTAGTGAAGCTCAAAGAGAGGAGAGATACATAAGTTACCACCGCAAACCCAAGTCTAGGGGGTGGACTACTCCTCCTTTATCACGGAGACGGTGGAGAAGTCGTTGGAGAAGATGGAGACCACCCCGGCAGCGCCCCGCCGGAGTTTCCCCCCTCCAATCTGCAGCTCCAGGTCTCTGTTTCGTGGTTTCTGTGTTTCGGCGGCGCTCCCTTTCGCGAAAGCCCTGGGGGGTCTATATATAGTCATTTTTAGGTCAAGACGAAGCTTCGGGAAGAAAGATCGACGGCGGCGGAGGCCCGAGGGCCAGGATGGGGGACCCCACGCGGTCAGGGAATCTGGCCGCGTGGGCCCACCCCTTTCTGCCTTCTGATCTCCGTTTCTTTGATTCTTTTGCGCCTACGTTTCGTTCCTTCCAAAAAAGTGATCCCCGTAAAGTTTCAGGTCATTTGGACGTCGTTTGGGTCCCTGAAACATCAAAATATAGAAAAAGGGGTCTTCTGACAGCACAGGGTTAATTCCAGAAAAATGGGGAAGTTGTTAATTATCCCCAAAACTCAATATAAATCATGAATATAACCCTTATATGATGCAAATAACATGGAATAACATGTAATAAAATGTAAAGTTCATGTATGCATTTTACATGCATCACTTACACCCACTGTATGCGAATGACGATATGTCTGACACCCGATCGTCACGGCTTGCCTCATAACGTAGAACTTTCTTGGTGGTGCACGCTAAAGGGAGAACACTAATATTGGAATTTTGGAGGGATCATCTTATATTACTACCGCCGTGTAACTATTATGTAAACACTTATATATATACGCAATATAAGATGCACTCAACAACATCAAATGTAATGCGACATGATATGGTCCTTGCGCCGATGGTCTCCATCGCGCCCACAGTTTATAAGCAATTTATTAAAATTACCTTGACCATATTATATTGCCCCTGCAAAATAAAGTTAGACGCCTTCTACTTTATGTTTTGCATGTTTTACGTGGCTCTGGGGCTTTCGTAAATAGAACCGTTTCTTACCTACGAACCTACAACCACAACAACGATCAGATAATTGCTATTTTATATCCCTTGCGGGCCCTCCATTGAAAAAGCAATGCTAACAATTGCGAGAGAGACAGACACCCGCCAGCCACATATACGGAACAAGCCGTATGTCAGTTGTGGAACCAGTCTCGCATAAGCGTACGCGTAAAGTCGGTCCGGGCCGCTTCATCAACACAATGCCGCCGGCAAAAACAAGTGCACGCTAGAGGGTAGCAATTAAAAGAACGATGCCCTCATATTCAACATGAAATCTAAAAACCGTACAGCTATATCTACGCATAGATCGGCTCTGATACCACTGAAGGGGATCGTAGGCAGAAAACAAAAAATTTCCTAACAATGATAACCTTAAAATAGCCAGAATCTATTACTATGCAGATATACCGTAACGGAGGAGATCGATGTACATAACCTTGTAGACCGAAAAGCGGGGATTACGCTCCCGCACAAGCGTTGTAGACGAAGCCGACGTAGCCGACCTCAAGGTCGTGTAGACGAACTCTCCAAGTGCCACACGTGAGGTACCTCGTAGCTCTACACGTACGGTGTAGACGACGACCTCTGGGCTCCGATCCAGCAAAGCAGTGGAAGCAGAAGACTTGGACCGAAGAAGACCAACAACACGGCGGTGTGCGTATGGTGGAGAAAACCTCAACCTATGCGTAACTCCAATTGCGGAGTCACGTCTGAAGGTGAGAGAGAGAGAGATTTCTGGGTTGAATTTCCAAGGAATGGGGGCACCCCTATTTAAAGGTGGAGGAAGGGTGTCACCCTTGGTGGCTAAGCCATGTGGGACTAAACCCCACATGGTGCGCCGCACCAAGGGGCAGCGCCGGCCCTAGGTGGGCCCCATGTGGCCCACCAAGGCCGGCCGGCTCCCCTCCCCTCTTGCGGTTCGGCTCCCCCTCATGGGCCACCCTTCCGGGAGTTGGCCCATTTAGAGTGGGGATGCCTTAAATTTTTGAATTAAATTAACATAAAATATATTTAATCATTAATTACATTAATTAATATTAAATACATATTATCTAATTTATTCCGGCTCCGAAAACCATTTCGTTGCCCTCCGAACTCCATCGGATATGTCCCGGAACGCTTCCAGTGTTCTTCTCTCTATTTTCTCTTCTACGTCCAATCTAAATAAACTTCGCCTACCCTTAAGTGTGCCACCCTGCGGTTTGGGATCACTCCAGACATGATCGAGACCCGTTCTCCGATCAATGACTAACAGCAGGTCTGGAAACCCATGATAGCCCCTGTGCGTCCACGAATATCTTTGTCGTTTGAACCTTAGACGTCAAGTCTCAAACCTTTTGCCTGGCGATACTTAGTCTTGTCCGAGACTCGATCTCAGGCATCGCGATACCTAGCTCGATCTCGTTACCGACAATACTATCGCTACTCGTCTGTGATATTACATCCTCATGACCTAGCCACGTGCTTGCAAGCTCATTGATGGAATCTTACCGAGTGGGCCCAGAGTATCTATCCTGCTATACAGATTGGCAAATCCCACTCTTGATCATACGCCTCAACATATTTCTTTCGGATAACCGAGAGGGACACCTTTATTGTCACCTTATATAAGGAGTGACGTTTGATGCAATCAAAATACCTTCCAGAAATAGCAATTAAATATGATCTCAGGGTCGAAGGCATGAGTACTACGTCCTATATAAATTGGGTGTGTGTCCATCACATCATTCACCTAATGATATGACTCCATTATCAATTGACGTCCAAGTCCATGATCAGGAAACCTTGATCATCTGTTGATCTCAATGGACTAGTAAAGAGGCTACTAGGGACCTGGTTGTTTACATACCACACGTGTATTAATTTTTCCGCTTAATACAACTATAGCATGGTATAAAACGTATTATGAACAATCGAGATATGACAAATAAAATATCTTTATTAATTGCCTCTAGGGCATATCTCCTTCAGTCGCCCTATTGAGGAGGCCTTCGCGGGAGCATCTCCGCGTGAGGAGTCATGTCCGTGTGAGTGTGCTAGCACCGGCGTACATGCATGGGGCCATGGGGGGTAGCGTGGAGAGGAGGCGGCGAGGGTGGTGCCAGGCTGATTCGGGCACATGATGGAGGAAGGTGGAGCTTGGTGGTGGGATGGAGCGTGCGTGGTCGAGGAACTTCCGATGGCGAAGATTGCGCGAGAAAATCGGTTTCCTAATCTATCCATCGCGAGCGAAACATCGCTTCAAAGTTCGGCAGAACATGTTCTGTCGGGTTGACAGGATCGATCTCTACCGTCAGACCCATCTGACAAAGCATCAATGTGTTAATGGCTCTTACATTTGACTAAGTGGAGATGATACGATGGTCCTGGTTGACCTGTGTAAGTTTTGGTTTGGTGGCTATGGCAAAGATAATGTTCGCCCTTTTATTAGTAGTGGAGATTCCTCTCATACTTGAATTTTGGGATTGTCTCACGGCAGGGGCGAAGCTCCCTAAGGTCAAAGTAGGGCGGCCGCTTGATTTTTGGTGGAAAAAATTATGCATGTGCGTTTTCTGAACAGTTTGAGTGGTCGTACGTCAAACATGGATTTCGTATGGGAAAGTTATGTGTGTTTTAGTAAACACTCCGCAAAATCAATTCCAAACCAAAACAAGGAGTAGAGCATCTAGTCAGAAACCAACTTTTTTTATTTGCAATAGCTAATTATCAACCTAACAAAACCTGACTCTGAATATGTTCTAGGTGTGGTATTTAAGAAGGGTTTGAGATTGATTTCGGCAGCTAATGGGGGGTGAGTGGCCGAAAATCAAACGTATGTATGCAATAGATTACATTTTATGATTATATTTTGGCCTTGTAAATTTTATTGGCTGAAATTCTAATTGTATTAGCTCAGTCAGTATCTTTGTTTAATGATGTGAGGACATGTTTGTTGAATTGGTGAAATGATGGTTCATAACCTCTCCTGAAAGTTGTCAATTTGCATAGAAACTGACATTACAATTCTAAGTATGAATGAAATGGAAACAAAATATGAGAAATGTGAAGATAACATATCAATGTTGATTTATTTTTACAATGTGGAAACTTCGATTGTTATAGGTTCTATTACCACTGATTGTTGACCATTGAATAAATAAGCTATCTTTAAAATTGTTTGGAATTCTCTTGCCCTTGACTCTGGAGATTCATTTTCTAGATTCGGTGTGAATAACCTTGCTTGTCTTACAAAGATTTATTATGAAGATTCATATAGTTATGACCATCAGCATATACAAGAAACATGATTATCTTAAACTCTAGATATTTGAAGCCATATCATGTTTCAGAAAATACCCGCTATGCGTGGGGTATCTATACACGCTAATTTTGACCGAAAACGTATACGCAAGAGTGAAAAGAGATTACTGAGAGAAACCGGGGGATGTCACTAGTAGAGTTGATAGAATTATTAAAAAGTGTTTTGAATTTTTTTCTAGTTATTTTCCATCCGATAAGATTTTTTAATAAACTCTGACCGAAAAGTCGACAAAAAGTCAACTAGGGAAACAAGCTAAAAATGACGACCAAAAATATATTTTTCAAAATTCTGAAACCAGTTTTGTACACCAGAAATTTGTGCTCTACTAGAAAAACAAGTTAAAACGGGTATACTGCTTGCATCACCGTATAACGCATGGGGTGTAGAAACTCCCATACATAGCAAATCGTCTCTCAATCATGTTTCTTGCGGTTATAGGCTCATTTAGATGGCATTGTTTTTACCCATAGTGACTAAAACAATTGAAAGGAACTTCTGGACAACAAAGATCATCAAGACTGAGTTGTGCAAAAGGATGGATGTGATCATTTCTTATTGATTTCATGATGCGCTAAATCGAGCGAGAAATATTAAATGGTAGATATTCACGGTCATTGGTATGTTTTTAGCTTTTACTTGTATTTCTGTTCTACAAAATGATGATGGCACTATTTCTGTTTTTTGCAATTTTTTAGTTCTCCTTACATCAATTTTTTCGTCCTTCACCTCATTGACAGCCAAGAAATGGTAAGAGGAGGAGATCTTTAGTTTCAGAACCTCAGCCAACCAGAGCTAGATGAAGATCAGCCAAGTTCTCTTAAGTGTTTGCAACATCCTTTCTAGTGATCCCATTAAAAATCATTTGAGATCATTGCAACAAAAAACTATGGGCTCGCAACGAATCGCAATGGTTCCAACAATAACGATTAAAATTGGTCGCAACAAAGGCAACACGAAGTGTAAAAATGCAACATGCCAAACAACAATGATATCAACGGACGAACACATATTGAAAAGAAGAGTTCAAGTACGTATTTTGTTCGGAAAGTGGAATTATCCTGGCTCTGCCTCGATTAGATGCATACGGCTTTGTACATAATAGCTACCGATAACTAACAATATCAAATAGAAGCAAAAAAAAGCAATGTCAGCTCAGCAAAAATAATATTCATAACATGGAGCCATTCATTCACATGTCAACCACAAAGTATTATCTGCCTATATGAAGTATGAAAGGACATATGCTGTCGGGAGTAAGGATGGTTCATGATGGTTCTAAATTGTAGTCACCAAAATTATTGTGTAAGAAAATACATGGAAAAGCTAACCTTGATGATATATCAAAGTTGTGTTGGAGTTAAACTTGAGTCCTTTTTCGAACATCGGCAACCATAAGACCTTTGTAACAAAGCAAAGGGAAAAAAGAAGCTCCTGAGCAGTGTTGTGAGAGGAAAACTTAAACCCGTCTGAGCATGGTAGGTGTCAAGGTACTGCATATATAGCAGCGCGACTATTGGTCTCTTCAAATAATTGAAGAGATGAAAACACTTGTCAGGGAGAAGAACTACCTATGTCATTTATGTCCAGCAAAAAGTTATACGAAAATTTCCATTCCAGAAGAATGGGATAGTTCCGTTTATAGTTTGGTTAGAGCTAAAAATTGGAATCGAATTATTCTATTCCTTCGTTTGGTTGGAGAGTTGGAATGTGCCCAAATTTGATTCAGCTCACCTCTTAATACATGTGCGGTGAGATTATCTCCCATATCAAATAACTAATTTCCACCGCTAAGACAACAACAATGATCAACTCACAATTGGACTACAATATGTACCAAAATGCAAAAAATATTTTTATTTGATCCAACATTTTGGATGAATTACAACTCACATACAACAAACTATGTAAAGCAAAAGGTTAAAAAAAATACATATTGGCAACACAAACACGCGCAATCGAAAAGGAAACAAAACATTTTTATAAAGAAATACAGATGGGCAGTACAAGTACAAGGACATGGGCCGTGTGCGCTGATGTTCTTTGGAAGTCAGATTTTTACAACAACAAATATTTCGCGCCACAAACACTTTTTCGTATGACTGTTTTTTCGAGGGTGATGTTTTGGCACTTAAAATGCATATTAAACACATTTTGAAAATGTTACAAAGTTCGGACAAAACAATTCGCCAGTTCATCTCGACATTCTATGGCTCGCGAAGTTGTTTCACACAAAACCGGCAATTTTTGTGTTGTGTGTAGAAAAAACATAATTCTATGCTAAAACAGGCTTTTTCACGAGACATTTTTTTTGTCTTTTTGCACATGCCACAAAAATATGGTTTTTCCTTGAAACTTGGCATGCACAAATAGAATGTCGACATGTGCGCGTGAAATTTTTGTTTCAATTTTTTGACATTTCAAAATGTTTTGCATGAGCATATGCTCCCATGTGCTAAAGTAAATTTTTCAGTTTTTTCTTTCTTTTTTGCATACTTGTTTTTTATATGTACGAACCATAGAGAGATGGAGGTAGGGTCTTCCGCTTTAGAAAAAACGAATTTGATCTTTTGCCCAAGGCCTTGGCCCGGGTGTAGTGTAACCAACCAGGTTTCGGCTCCTCAGATGCAGGCCCCCCTACACGTAACACGTGCCCTTTCCCTTATCACCTCCCTACAAACGAAGCCCAGCAATATTTCGCGCCATCCCTTCCTCTCGTTCATTCCCCTGTTTCTCCCGCGTCACGAGACCGCGACCATGTCCGTCACATCCATGGCCATGTCGAGAGCTCTGATCGACACACCACATCGTCCCGACAATCTGCACCACCTCCTCGTGTCGCCGAGCTCGCCACCGAGGCTGCCACTTCTCCCTCGCGTGCCACCGGCGGGTCTAGCGACGCCTCTGCTTCTCCCTCACGGCGGGACGGCGAGGAGGATCATGCCCGTGTGCCCCAGGCACGGGTCGGGCGGATCGGACGACCTCGCGCCCACGCCCAAGTCGGAGCGCACCATGACGGCCTTCGGCCTGGCCAGCCTCTGGGTGGGCCTCGTCGTCAGCGTGCCTGCCTACTACCTCGCCGGCAGCCTCGTGGACCTCGGCATGTCGGCGGTCCAGGGTGTCGCCACCGTCGCGTTCGCCAACCTCGTGGTGCTCGCTACGCTCGTGCTCACCGCCGCGCCGGCGGTCACGCACGGCCTGCCGTTCCCGGTGCTCGCGCGGGCCGCGTTCGGGGTCCGCGGCGCGCACGTCCCGACCCTTCTCCGCGCGCTCATCGGCTGCGGATGGTTCGGGATCGAGTCGTGGATCGGCGGCCGCGCCATCTTCCTCCTCCTGCCCGCGCGGCTCAAGACGTACGCGCCGCTGCTGGCGCCGGTGCCCGGGCTCGGGGCCTCGGCGCTCGAAATCGCGTGCCTCCTGGCCTTCTCGGCCGCGCAGCTCGCCGTGATCATGCGCGGCATGGACGGCATCCGCAAGCTCGAGCAGTACTCCGCGCCGGTGCTCGTCGCGCTCACCTCCGTGCTGCTGGCCTGGGCCTACGTCTCCGCCGGTGGCTTCGGGACCGTCCTCTCGCTGCCGCCGCGGCTGACCGGCGACGAGTTCTGGAAGGTCTTCTTCCCGGCGCTCACCGCCAACATCAGCTTCTGGTCGACGGTGTCCGTCAGCATCCCGGACTTCGCGCGGTACGCGCGGAGCCAGGCGGACCAGGTGCTCGGCCAGGTGGGGCTGCCTGTGTTCATGGGTCTGTTCACATTCGCCGGCCTCGCCATCACCTCCTCCACCGAGACCATCTTCGGCCGCGTCATCTCTGACCCGATCGAACTCCTCGGCCTGATCGGCGGGCCAGCGACCAAGGTCTTCACCATCGTCGGCATCAGCCTCGTCATCATCACAACCAACATCGCCGCCAACGTCGTCGCGCCGGCCAACACGCTCGTCGCGCTCGCCCCGCGGACCTTCACGTTCGCCAAGGGCGCGCTCGTCACGGCCATGCTCGGCATCGCTTTCCAGCCGTGGCGGCTGCTCAGCTCCAGCGAGAGCTTCGTCTTCACGTGGCTGCTCGGCAACGCGGCGCTCATGGGGCCCATTGGAGGCGTCGTCCTCGCCGACCACTACCTCGTGAGGCGCACCGCGCTAGATGTTGACGCGCTCTACTCCGAGGAAGCTGGCAGCCCCTACTACTTCCAGGGCGGATTCAACGCCGCTGCGATGGTGGCGATGGCGGCCGGATTCACCGCAGTCGTGCCGGGGTTCCTGCACAAGGTAGGGGTGCTGCCGAGTGTGCCCAAGGCACTCGTCGTGGCCTACGACAATGCCTGGTTCGTCAGCTTCTTCGTCGCCGGCGCCCTGTACTGCTTGCTCTGCCTCCGGAGAGGGGGTGAAGTAAAACAACAGCGCAGTGCTACTTGACGGTAGAGCGGGTTTCAGAATGACGCTAGATACGAACAACAATGTTTTTCTGACAAAATCTATCAATATATCAAAGTTCACCTCCTCAGCCTCCCCTCGCCGCGGCCACGTCGCCCGCTTTCCTCTCCGCCGTCCGATCGGCCGGCAACGGTCCAGATTCGCAGATAGATGCACTTCTACAGTGCCGCGCGGAGGGACCGATCTGCAATTCTTGAAAACTTCGAGGGTTTTTCTGCAAAAACGTCTTACCTCTTCCTCCCCGCGCGGTCCGCCGCCCGCCGCCGCCGCCGACGCGCCGCGCCGCCGCTGTGCTCCTCCCCGCACAGATCGACGGATACGGAGAGCACCGCCGCCTCCTCTCTCCTCGCTGACTCTCACGTGCCGGGGCGTCGTCATCGCGCGGGAATCGCCACCGCCGCGCGCGGTGCCCGCCGCCGCGTACGCGCGTCTCCGGCGGCGCTCCGGCGACCTAAGCGGGGCGGCGCCGCCACCTAACGCCACGCCGCGTCCGCGCGCGTCGGTTGCACGCATGCGCGAGCCCCGGAACACGGCGATTCGCCGCGGGCGAACTACGCGCCGCCGCGGCAGAGCCAGTCACCGGTGACGTCACGCCGGCGTCACCGCGGGCCTGGGCTCACCAGCTGGGCCGACTGCTGGGCTGGGCTATGCGTCTGGCCCAGCCTGGCTCGACCTCTTTTTTTCCCTCTCTTTTTCTTTTTTCCAAAACTTTAACAGATTTTAAAAAGATATTTTCAAAATCAATAAAATTTCTGCAAACCAATAAAATGTTTACATACATTTCCAAATCAATTCATAGCACCTTTTAAAAGTATATATATTTTAAAAAATAGTCGTTCCAACTATTTTGAGATGTTTTCAAAACTATTTTAGATCTAAAAAAAATCTAAAACAACAAAAATAATTTTCCATACATCCACTATAACACATATATTTCATTATTTTCTTACGAACACAGGAAAAAAAGTTTAGATCTAAAAAAAAATCTTAAACAACAAAAATAATTTCCCATACATCCACTATAACACATATATTTCATTATTTTCTTCCGAACACAGAAGAAAAAAAAATTCTAAAAAAAATATCAACAATATCTTTCAGCATCACAAGCACAACAGAATATATATATATTTTTTTTGCAATACATCTCACTAAATACATTTCGCTTATAATACAACACAACTGTAAAAAAAATAAAATAATAAGACACATCTGGTTCAAACATAATTTCCATTAAAATCTTTGAATACATAAACACAACCTGAAAAGAAAAAAAAACTACCCACAATTGAAAACTTATAAAGGTGTTTAGACAAATTCGGAAAATTACTAAATGCTACAATATCATAAAGCATTTTCGATGATAATCCAAATTTAATTCCTCTAACTATGGATTTAATCTACATACTATACCATGTAGCATTTTTTGAAGATAATCCAAATTTAATTCCTCTAACTACGGATTTATTTTAATAAATGCTTTGATTGTGATACTAAGTGAAACTAATACACAGGAATAGAACCATAATTGATCAATTAAATTCAACTAACATATTTCGACACACTATACCTTAAATCTCTCTAACTATGTACTTAAATTTTAAAAAATGCTTGATTAGACAAATAATGTATTATATCCTCTAACTATGGATTAAATTTGAATTAGTTTTAATAACTCCTCACATAATGTACTTTTTCCAATTACTAAGCTAAATTGTAAGAACTCAAATAGGTTAACATTTATATGCAATATAACTAAACTCCCTCCGATTATGCAATTAGAGTTAAAATTTAATAAATTCTCAAACAATGTATCCCCCCTAATTACTGAGCCAAAATTAATACCTAATGAAAACATGCAAACATATTGTACCTAAAATCTAACATACAAACATATTGTACCTAAAATCTAATGAAAACATACAAACATATTCTACCAACTCGAATAAGTTAATATCTGCTACCATTGAGATAAATTAACTATTTAAGACAAAACTCGAACATAATACACCAATTTGAAAAATTCAACTCGAATTAGATGTTCAATTTCAACAAAACTACAACTACTTACGGCCGTTTGCAAGATTTTGTCTCCGTTTCAAACAAATAGGTCCCCGACATGTGCTACCATTTTACTTCCACAATTTCCAGAAAAAACAAAACTGTTTGCAAAATTTTGTCTCTGTTTCAAATAAATCTGAACATTCGTTCTGCATTACACTTCGAATCCGAAACACCATAAAAATTTCAACACTTCAAAATAGTACAAACATTTTTTCGAATCCAAGACACCACCAACATTCCAACACTTCAAAATTTATAATTCCTTTAAACTTGATCATTCTACGAACGCGAAAACAATTCAAATCTTAATACATTTCTAATGTAACCAATTTTTAAAATCTAAACCCCTCCAGAACATAATTTTCTTTTTCCAAAATACAACAATTTCCAACTTTCATCAACCTCTAAAATCCAACCGTTCTTACAACGACGGCCTTTTCGAATTCCAATAATTTCCAACCTTATACATTTTTACAATCCCCACGTCTTCAAATTCGAATTTCAACGCACAGGCGCAATGGATTTACCCAAATTTGAGAAAAATGATGCACCAATCACAGGAGTGGAAATCAAATCAAATGCAACTTGACAATTTTCAAATCTACACACTTCAAACACGTGGACATTTCCCAGAATTCAATTCTACCGCTATAACACTACAAACACATTTGAATATTTTAAAATTTCATTTCCCTTTCAATTCAAACCATTTTACTAACGCGAAAGTAATTAGAATGTAAAAAAACTTTCCAATTCAACAAAATTTCGTAATCTAAACAATTTTCAAACAAAAACTATCTTTGCATTCGAATGATATTCAAATATATATAAATTTTAAACAGCACCGATTTCAAATTTAAATTTTTCCACACGGGTGCGGCGGTGCCGCCGCACAAATATTCCTAGTAATGAAATAAAGAAGTAAACAAGACGGTGCTTCCATACAGCTCGTAAAGTGGAGTAATAAACGGTATACACAGTGAAATCAGCCATATAGCTGTACAGAGCTTATATCTCTACGTATTTTTTTTATCAATCAACATTGTACTGTCAAGTACTTGTTGGTTCATACAAAAATTTGGAATGAAAATGCATTATCTTATGTGTGATTTTCCTTTTTCCAGATTAAATGATACTGTGGACCATGCTTTTTCCCTGCCGCAAAGCCCATAGAAATACACTCGTAAGTACCTTGTCGACAAAGCATGCAGTTGTCCCATGGTAATTAAGCGGTTTACCCTAAACGAGAATGAGAAGTTTGAAGTGATCCGCAATCACGATGAATGCGTAGGCGGTGCAGTAATAATAATAATAATCTTCTTCTTCTTCTTCTTCTTCTTCTTCTTCTTCTTCTTCTTCTTCACTTGTCCTGAGTTTCATATGTCACTATCAAAATGCCGTTTTCGTAAAAAAAACTTAAAATCAACCTTCTAAGATCTTTTCCAAGAAAAAGATGATTCACCTTCCACGAGGTTGTGTATAGATATAATCAATTTTAAAAACGCAAGTTAAAAAATCACCTTTAAAAATGGAAAAGTAGAAGACATGTCTAAAGATCAAGCCGGGCTAAGCCAAGTCAATTGGAGTTGTGCCAAGCGAGAATCAAGGATCCTTCCATTTTTCTTTCTCTTCTACTTCTTGCCAAATAATAACAATAATGAAATAAGAACTTCAAACAACCCGTGGTGAAGTTTTTATTACTCTCATGATAACATGTTAGGAGATGACACATGTATTATAGCATCTTAAGCGAGAGTCGGAGGAGGAATGACACCTTCATAGCTACTTCTAGGTGTATTCCTCCTCCAGAAAGCCCGATGAAGATTTTCCACTGGCACCTTTTGGTTATGTTAGCTTTTGATTTGGCAGTTTAAATGAAAATGTAGCTCTAAAAACTGTTGTTTAAATTAATTATGTATGAACCGTTGTTTGTGATGTATGTTGCATAGTTTGCCGCCATGATCTAACAAAAAATTGCAGCGCAAAGTCTTTTAAAAAAATTGTAACTATTTTGCGAGATGCAGCTGTAAACCGTAAAACCAATTTTGGTACCTCAAACTGGTTTGAAGGTTTAGAAATTTTTGGCATGTGTTAGAGATGCTAAAAGTACGCTCTCTATTTTAACTCTGAAAGAACATTTCTTAATCCCTTGTGTTTTGTGTGTTAGGCAACAACACTAGTGACAATTTGATATGATGTTAAGTGATACAGGTTTTAGGTGATTAAAACATCATTGCATCGAAACCAAAAAGAAAGAAAAAAAAGAGCTAGTCAATTTGCTCACAGAAAGGAATCAGATATTCCAGTCCTAGTCTGACCCGGAATATCCGGTCTCCAGGGTTGCTCGAGAAAATCGGCTAAGGACTTTTTAGCAACCCAGTTTTGCAGCTTCTGATGGTCACCGGAGATTTGCAACTGGATATTTTGAAGCTACCGGAATATCCGGTCCAGAAGAAGAATCGTGGAAATTCTGCTAAGGACCAGAACGCGCAGCTGTTGGAACCTTCGGATGTGCACCCAATATTTGGTACCGGAGATTTCCAGAGGTACCGGAATATCCGGTGGACCGGAATATCCGGTCATGACTTGACCCGGAATATCCGGTCCCCTGTTTCGTCAATGGCTCTATTTCCACTAGGGGATAAATACCCCACCTTTTTCAACCTTGAGGAGCTCGACCAGAATATCTTTGACCACCATTGTTGCAAGCTCAAAACTCATAGATCTCCCAATCCCTCCACCCAAGCTCGTTGATCTTTGGAGGATTGAAGGAGAAGGCCAAGATCTACATCTTCACCAAGGCGATTTACATTTCCCCCTCATTCACTTGAGGGATTCAAGCATAGGGTTTCCATTGGGAAAACCTAGGCATCTTGTTAATCTTACCTCTTGTCTATTGTGACAGATTGTAGCTGTTCGGGAGCCCCTAATTCAGTTTTGGATGTTGATGCATGTAAAATGCATACATGAACTTTGCATTATTTTACTTATATTTCAGTCATATTTGCATCATATAAGGGTTATATCACTGTTTTATAATGATTTTGGGAATATTTGACATGTTTCCTATTTTTATGGAATTAACCCTGCGCAGGCAGAAAACCCTATTTTCCATATTTTAATGTTTCAGGGACCCAAACGACGTCCAAATGACCTGGAAATTTACGAGCATCAGTTTTTGGAAGGAACAAAGCGTGGGAGCGAAAGAAACAAACAAGCAGAGACTCGAGGGCCCAGATGAGTGGGCCCACGCGGCCTATGTACCTGGCCGCGTGGGACCCCCCCATTTGGCCCTCGGAGCTCCGTTGCCGTCGATCTTTCCTCCACCGACTCTGTTTTGACCTAGAACCGCCTATAAAAATAGTCCCCCGACGT
Organism: Poa pratensis; assembly: GCA_947311845.1. Lineage (NCBI taxonomy): Eukaryota > Viridiplantae > Streptophyta > Magnoliopsida > Poales > Poaceae > Poa > Poa pratensis. Next base: position 37,351,501 of record CAMZMU010000078.1, read on the forward strand.
TCTCTGGAAGGAGCGCCACCGAAACACAGAAACCACGAAACAGAGACCTGGAGCTGCAGATTGGAGGGGGAAAACTCCGGCGGGGCGCTGCCGGGTGGTCTCCATCTTCTCCAACGACTTCTCCACCGTCTCCATGATGAAGGGGGAGTAGTCCACCCCCTGGACCTTGGGTTTGTGGTGGTAACTTGATCTAATCTCTCTATGTATGATCATTGTTGGATTCCATATGATGTGCCTTGCATAAGTTTCGATCTATCTATGTAATTCTTATGGTGGATATTGTGGTATGAGATGATTTGTTACACATTTACCGTTGTGTTGGAGCTTTTATGATTTGTCATACTTTGAAGATATTCTATGATACATGTGATGGTTTGATTTATGCATAATGGCTTGTTTATCCTTTTCATGAGGTGATTGACACCACCAAGTGTGGATAGATGAGAGAGATGTGGTCATGCACACGAATTATGAATCATTGCACTATTGTTTATAATATTGTCCATTATGAAGTATGATGTATGTAGGTACGGGATGGCCGATGTGACACGCCATATGTATTGAGTGACATGTGAAATACAACCCAACATCCTTTATCTGGGGGTAAAAAGGAAGAGTATGATGTGGGAGTGACAACAACCACGCTAGCCTTACGAGGGTGACCTAGCAACACAAATGAGTACTTCTTTCAACTATGTGTTTTAGGACATATAGCCGTCATAAAAGCTACCATTAAAACATGACAATTATGTGTACTTTATCTATAACATGATAATCACCGTAGATGAAGAGAGGATGAAGTGAACCCATGAACCCATGTCCATTGTTCCTATAAGAGAAAACATTTGTCTTGTCCTCTGATGACTCCCAAGTGCAGGAGATCGTTGAAGTCTTCGCTGTGTAAGTATTAGTATCGATCCCACGAGGAGTAGAAGGTATAAGTATTTATCCTCTCAAATAAGAGTGTCACTTCTCTTATTATCTATGCACTAGACAAACTAAAATGATGCAAGTGTTTTTGGGTTTTTTGGTGTAGAGAATGCAAAGCTGAAAATAAAATATGATGAGTGAAAGCTCTCAAAGAGAGAGAAAGCCCAATCCCCTATGCAGCAAGAGGACAAGCTTGAGTGGTGTTTCTTATGCGTGGAAAACGTTCCCAAGGGCTTCATGGATTTCATGGCAAAAATATTTCTAGAACAACAAGGTAAACATTTTGTCAAGTTTTAATCTTCTTTGGACGGAGCCATAATTAGGTGTAGCTAAATAAATAAACTAAACCCCTTATGATGGATCATGTGGCCAAGTAAATGACTGCACAAGAGTTATTAAGACAAAAAGTCCCACCATAGCATTACACTCTAAGGTCCCCGATATAAATCCCCTCCTAATGTAACTTCATGACTCGGTCAAGGGTTTACGTGTCCTCCCAAGTCTCCCTCAATCCATTACACTAGTGTGAAACACCTTCATGCATTACTCAATGTATGGTGCACTTCATACATTGTACATCAAGACAATCATAAAAGATAAAAAACTTGACCAAATACTCAATACATGTTAAGTAGAAATCATTGACAATCCATCCTATGCCCCTAGGAACATGAGAGAACTACTCACAACGCGAAGACATGGTATGATTCAATGGTATACGTGATACAACACAATCTGAAAATATAATCTCCCCACTAAACAATGACAAGTAACAATTCACAAACATGTAGAATAGTACTTAGACAATAGCTAGGGTTCGAACAATCTCAAACTATGAGGGGGATGAAGTGGATCACGAAGATGGTGATGGAGATGGTGCTGGTCTTCACGGTGGTGATGATGGAGACTTCCGGAGGGGGGATGGAGGAGCCTTCCGAAGGTGATTCCGGTGGCGTTTCCCCCCTCCGATCTTCTCCGGCGGCAGCCTTCTATCTCCTGTTTCTTGGTTTTGTGTTTCTCCGCCACCTCCTCGCGAAACTCCTCGGGGGAATATTTTTATAGGCTTTTTTTAGGTCACGACTAGGTCGGTGGAGCAAAGATCGACGGCAACGGAGCTCCGAGGTGGAAAATAGGTGGGCCCATGCGGCCTAGGGTTTTGGCCACGTGGGGCCCTCTATTTCCCAGCTGGTTGGGCTTCTGGTCTTCATTTTCAGCCCATTGCGTTCGTCTCGAAAATTCTGAACCGTGCTCTTTGACCTTGCCCTTTTTGGAGCCCCGAAGCTCCCGGAAAGTCCGAAACACTAAAAAAAGTTTTCTGGAAAACAGGGTTAATTCCAAATAAATAGGGGAACTTGTGAATTATTCCCAAAATCATTATAAATCATTGATATAACCCTTATATGATGCAAATATGATTGGAATATGAATAAAATAATGCAAAGTTCATGTATGCATTTTACATGCATCATCCTCTTGCATTGAAGAGGATTGGGACACTTTTACATTCTTGTTTTGTTTCATTAAAACTTTCATCCATTAAATCAACCATCTTGTTCTTTAAACCTGTTTAGTGCATAATCAACTAAAAATTGTGACACTTTAGTTGTAGAGAATAGATAACTTTTCCTTCTTACTCCTGCGGATCGATACCCTACTTCCACATTGAGAGGTGCTACAGTGATCCCCTGCTCTTGGGGGTTATCAGATGTGTGCCCCGGATTGTTGTTGTAAAGGCTCCGGATTCCGCCTCGAAGGATTCTGATAGTTGAAGGTGAACCAATCATTTGTGGTGTGGTTCATCGGAGAATAGGGTGAGCCTGTTGTGGCGTTGAGCAAACCTGTGGTGGCGAAGCTCACATCCCTCCAACGAGACGTACTCCCCTAAAAAGGAGGAACTCGGGATTACATCCTTGTCTCCGTGTGCTTCACTTTCGGTTACCTCTTTACCTTGCCTTTACTTGTATCTCGTAGCCTGCTTAGAGTTAACTTGTCATATAGGTAAATTCACCGTAGTTGCATATCTAGAGAATTTACCTTTGTGTCAAGCCTAAACTGAAAAAGTACTAAAAATTGGGTAGCACCTATTCACCCCCCTCTAGGTGTCATACGATCCTTTCAAACTCCCTGAGCCAACAAAATTCATCCCCTAGATAGGCATGCTCGTTGGGCCAGCACGGTTATAAAAGTAAAAAAATGTTGACCCAAATGGACAAAAAAGAGGAATTTTGGCCAGTTCGGGTTGGGCCAGACTACCCATACCTGAGCTCAGCACAAAATATACAACATGCTGGAATTTTAGCTTCGAGCCCGGCCCGAGTTTTCTAGGTTCGGGCTGCCCATGCCTAGGCGTAAGACACACTGGTGTTGACTGTTGCGGATTCATGAAAAACAGTGAGGGATCCGGCCGCTTGTTGAAGGGTGGGATGGTGTCAACCCTAGTTCACGTGTTGAAGAGGCTCAGAGGGCTACTCTGGCCGATGTTTTTATCATGCTAGATCCAGTCTACGGGGCTGGTGGTTATCGCAGGTCGTTAATGCCTAATAACAAGGGGTTTCTCAACATCAAAATATGTACCAACTGTCGGTGTTCTTCTTTTACGACGATGAGGGACGTGGGTGTGCTATAGTTGCGGTGCAACAATACAATTGTTTGTATGGTCCTAATTTTCTGTTACTTGTATTCGTATCAACTTTGTATATGTCACTCGAGATATATACTTTTATAAAGCAAAATCCCACTAAGTGCAGTTAATATTTTTCTATCTCAACATGCAAGCTATCCACATCACTTGCTATTTTAGCCAATCAATTGTCCATGTCATCCCACTAACATCCATTAATTATTTTCTATCTCTAATTCAAGCATCCACATCATCTTTTTTACCCATCAAATTGTCCACATCTGTTTTTTAAGTTCGAATGATAAGATCACACCATGTTGCTATGTAGTTACACAAGTAAATTATGTGCAAGTAGAACACCGAAATTAGTTTCGTCCGTGAATTTTTTGCCAATTATTTTCAATAATGAAAATCATATAGCTGTTATTCAAAATTATGGGTTCTTTTATATGTATTCACTCAAAAAGTTTCTAGAAATATTATGAGGCAATGTGCATGTTATCTTCGTGCAAGCCATCCACAACATCTATTTTTTCAACCCGTTGATACAATCTTATCTATATCAATCAGATACACTCCTAAATCATAACGATCTTTAAATTATAAACCACAAATACATTCGATGTCTAAATTTTTAGGCTCTTTACTACCATGTTTAACTAAATCTTACATACTATTTCTTTAGTCAACTTCAGGTTTTATACGTTTTATTAAATTTCTTAAATAATACCGCTGCAACGCGCGGGGTGTCCTTGTTTCCATGAAACGTCATCTCAGCTGGCTACAGTGGCAGTCAGACGTGGCTAGCTAGGACGGTCCGGATCGCACCGGACCGGCCAGCCAATGAAGCGTGGACTCCGAAGCCGGCCGGCCAGAGCCAAACCAGACAGAAAAAAAAACAAGTCCGCATCACGAGCAGGCGCCGGGCGGCCACGACGCCTCTCCATTTCCCCCACCACTCTCCGACCTCCGCGCACGCACGCGCGCGCATCTCCAACTCCGCCCCCCGCCTCCGATCCCACGCAACCTCCCCGCTCGCTAGATCCGGCCGCACTCCCGCCGCCGCTCGCCGGCGGCAGGCGCGACGGCCTGCCCTCGCCGCTTGACCCCACAGAGATCGCCGTCTCCCCCCCCACGGCGTGGGGCGAGAGCGGGGTTGGCTACGGGCTGCTGAGCGAGGGCAATGGCGCGGCGGTGGCGGCCGTCGCACCTGGTGTTCGCGGCGGCGGTGGCCTACCTCATCCTCATCTCCCTCAAGTTCCGCCGCGTCCTCGACATGGCCACCTCCGACCTCGCCGTCGTCGAGCCCGCCTTCTCCTCCCCGTCCTCCGCGGACCACCTGCCCCCTCTCCTACTCCCGGGCACCTCCTCCTCAGCCACCTCCAATGCCACCCTGTTCCAGGTCCAGCCCTTCTGGCACCGCTACGACCGCGTCTCACTGCCCGACATCACCGCTCGCAACCGCTCAGCGCTCGACCGCATGGCCGACGACGCCTGGTCGCTGGGGCTCACCGCCTGGGAGGACGCCGCAGCCTTCGCTGGGGACCCCTGGGAGCTCGCCGCCGCCGACGCCGCCTCCACCGACAAGTGCCCCGCCGCGGTGTCCGTGCGCGCGCGGGGCAGGGTCGTCTTCCTGCCCTGCGGCCTCGCCGCCGGCTCCTCCGTCACCGTCGTCGGCACGCCCAGGTCCGCGCACAAGGAGTACGTGCCGCAGCTCGCCAGGATGCGCCAGGGGGACGGGACCGTGCACGTCTCGCAGTTCATGGTCGAGCTGCAGGGCCTGCGGGCTGTCGATGGTGAGGACCCGCCCAGGATACTGCACCTCAACCCCAGGCTGAGGGGGGATTGGAGCCAGCGCCCCATCATCGAGCACAATACCTGCTACCGGATGCAGTGGGGCGCCGCGCAGCGCTGTGACGGCTTACCTCCCGAGGACAACGAAGATAAGGGTACACTGTGTTCTTCTTCGATCCTAGCCTGCATCTTACAGCGTTATTTTCTAAGGGAGCATCCGTCGTTATTTGTTACTATTAGTTATGTGGTTATCGAACTAGCATTGTTTCTACTTGCTAGTGGAGATATGGCAAGACAAATTAATTGCATTGTCAAAATTAATGCAGAGGTATTGCCAGCCTAAAGCCATATTGCCATGTTTCTATTTAGAACTTGTTAATCATTACTGCTGCTGTAGCGTTATGAGGATCAGTTAACCACTACAGCTGCTTCTCAGTTCTAGCCCATGGATGGAATGGCTATTATTTACTCGATCAAAGTATCAAAGAGCCCAACACATGAGGACTCTGGGACTTAAATTTTGAGGACATTGCCATTTTGCTATGGTAGAGTTCTGTTTAACATGTATATGAGATTACAATGTTAGAGCTTTAGTGCGTCTCACTGTTGAATAATATCTGTTTAAATTAGTACCACTAATAATCACAGTTCCATATAGACATACAATTTCTATGATTATTCATCAGTACATGAATATCTACCATGCGTTAGCATGTCAGAATTATAAAGAATTATGAATAGCTCTATGGAGTATGGAATATTTCTTGCAATTGCATTGGGATTTTACCTATTGGGAGATTTTCTTCTGCCGGGAAGTGCTTGCTTTCACATCCGTCCAAATATTACCTGATATGATATGTCCGGCACTTCTGAGATTATTGTTGTTATTTCTGCTTTGTTAAGCCGTTAATTTTATCTTTTCACAAGTTATGTTCCTTTATGCATTGGAGGTGTGCTTCCCCTATCATACCTTATTGACTAAAATTTTGAAGTAATATGAAGGTTTATTCAAACTGTCATTTTTTTTGGAATATTCATCTTAGTTCCTACTTTCTATTGCAAAATGAAAACCTTAAGGTGATAGCTCCTCTGGTAACAATATGTCCTTTTATCCTCAGGCTAGCATATTTGGCTAAAACCTACAATTTCATCTTTTTGGACAGTCGATGGGTTCACCAAATGTGAAAAGTGGATACGCGATGATATCGTTGACACAAAAGAATCCAAGACAACTTCATGGCTAAAGAGGTTCATAGGGCGTGCGAAGAAACCGGCAATGACATGGCCATTCCCCTTTGTAGAAGACAGGCTGTTTGTTCTTACAATACAAGCTGGAGTTGAAGGTTTCCACATATATGTCGGTGGTCGCCACGTGACATCTTTCCCTTATCGACCAGTATGTTCTTTAGATATGTTCGTCCTGCTGTCCTTTTTATAATGATATTTAGAAGAAACACTAATGTGTAAAGGCGATAATTTCCAGGGATTCACTCTTGAAGACGCAACAGGATTATATGTTAAGGGCGATGTGGATGTCCATTCAGTTTATGCCACTGCTCTTCCCATGTCCCATCCCAGCTTTTCGCTTCAGCAAGTCCTTGAGATGTCAGATAAATGGAGGTCCCAACCACTGCCAAGTGGTCCAGTTTACCTTTTTATTGGAATACTCTCGGCATCGAATCATTTTGCTGAACGCATGGCTGTGAGAAAAACTTGGATGCAAACTTCAGAGATTAGGTCTTCTAAAGTAGTAGCACGATTCTTTGTTGCACTGGTAAGCAAATTATGCATTCAAAATAAATGATATCTTCGCGGAAAGTGTCTTTGTCCTTAGTTTGCCTTGTGCATCTTTAGATTTTTTTATTGGCATGATCAGTGTGTATTGGAATAATGGAATTATGGAAGTACAAGAAACAAGTTGTAATATGTGGGCCACAGATCTGATACAGACGCACAATCAAAATTTGGGGTAAAATTTCTTGTATGCAGAGGGTTATGCTGGCTATATACTGTTCATGTTCATGCTTTGATTGCTATAATTATTTGATATAGCTTCACCAGCCTTATAATTTTACCTACTACATCGTAGTGAAAAAAACTATTAGCACAGTATTTACTTAATTATCTTGTTTACCACATGCACTCCAATGATGGGAAATATCAGTACTTCAGTAGCATGCTTATCATGTCGTAAAGGAAAAAAAAATGTTCTCTAGGAAATCAATACATGCCGTAATGTTGTTCATCACAAATTGTGGTTGCAGAATTCTAGGAAAGAGGTCAATGTGATGCTGAAGAAAGAAGCGGAGTACTTTGGAGATATTGTCATTTTGCCGTTCATAGATCGTTATGAACTGGTAGTTCTTAAGACGATCGCTATTTGCGAGTATGGGGTGAGACCCTCTTTGCTATCATCATCTTCTGTTAGACTTCTGCTGCAGTTATGCCATTGACATTCCAATGCCAACTAGAAGCTGTAAACCTGTACTCAATAAATGGTAATGGCCTTATTGCCCTACCAAAAAAGTTGCTGCTAGAGTAACTATTGGCATGGAACCCACTTTGGAGTGAGGAGCTTGATTACCTTTCATGTAACTCCTGTGAGTCACTTATCGGAGAAGCGGAGCCCTCCAAACAGGGATTATAGTCTATGGGTATCATGAAAGTTACATGAATACTAGCCGCTATGCACAGTGAATTATATGACGAACCTGACATCTGCTCATCATATCACCTTGCAGGCCCAGAACTTGACAGCTGCCCATGTCATGAAATGCGACGACGATACATTTGTGAGGGTAGATGTGGTTCTTAGACACATCAAGATGTACTCCTTGGACAAACCATTATATATGGGAAACCTTAACCTTTTGCATAGACCACTGAGAACTGGGAAATGGGCAGTTACGGAGGAGGTATTATAATTTTTTAAAAGCAATAGCCCTAAGTTAATCAGTTGATTGTTCAAAGTTCATTTATTATTGCTTTGGAGCTCATGCAACCTCGTGAGTTAATGTGTTACTGCTTATCTGATTTTTTTTTTAACCAAGAACGTTAGTCTCACAAATTTGTGAGCTGTGTTTTACTGCCTTCTTAAAGGCCGAGTGGACCACTTATGTGGTATTACTTTAAGTCTAGGAAATGGCTGTTCTTGCTAAATGCCCACCATGAACTTGTATTTTTGCTTATTGCAAATCCTTTTTGTGTTGCCGACATATGCGCCACCATCTTCATTATGGTCTCTACTCATATCAAATGCAGGAGTGGCCTGAAGATATCTACCCGCCTTATGCAAACGGTCCCGGCTATGTGATTTCTGGTGGCATAGCGAAATTCATCGTGTCTCAGCATGCCAATCAGAGTTTAAGGGTGAGCCTCCATTGATCTTACGTACTGCCTTTTGATAACTTGTATCGTGTTATGTCAAACACTCTACTTTTTGGCTATGCCTTGCAGCTTTTCAAGATGGAGGATGTAAGTATGGGGCTATGGGTGGAGAAGTTCAATTCTACTATGCCTGTCAGGTATTCTCACAGCTGGAAGTTCTGCCAGTACGGTTGCCTCGAGAACTACTACACGGCACATTATCAGTCACCAAGGCAAATGCTATGTTTGTGGGAGAAGTTGGTCCGGGGTCGCCCATCCTGCTGCAATTACAGATAGCGAGATGCGATCTATCATTCACTTGGTAGTCAGCATTCCTTCTGTCCCAGCCGGTGAGTTTGGCTGGCTGGTGTTCTATTTTTTGACATGAATCACCTATGGATAGCTTAGAGGCTGATGCTCCGCTAGCTCGATTGAAGAGCTTACATTGTTGTGAGGTTGAAGCTTGAAGATTAGGTAGGAAGCTGCAACCCTCTGGTTTCATACATTTGCCTGATTTACGTTCTGTCATCTCCATAGCATTGACACATGCCACTGTTGTAAATTGATCCCAGTTTTCTTTGAGGGAGATTAATCCCATTTTGACGTAGAGGATGTGATCAAGATATTCAGATGGAAGACATCTAATTTGGAACGGAGGGAGTATGACTGTTCTTATGGTAGACAAAATGATCTCATGTTCCTCGTCTCGTCTCCATGTGATGTTAAATCATCATAGATTTTTTTCCCATTAATAATTACCGATTATCTTCTTCCCCCTCACACGGTGGGGTATCACATCGCTTGGAGTTCTTGTACCAACGTGCCTGCGCATGAACCATCGAATCAAACTCAAATGTACATACATCAGGCAAATTGTGTTATATAAATGACATAAGTGCAGAAAGTAAAACATGTGCAATTGTTGATATTGAGATCACCATCAGAGGTGTTAATGATATGCATACATATTTGTACCAGTGTATAGGATCTTGCCAACCTACAAGCTGTGGCTTCGAATTTGTCGAAGCATGGCATGTTTTGAGTTGCTTTTCACAGTTTGTTTTACTTTTTTGCCACGAGTTTGGCAAACCGTGGTTTCAGAAGTGAACTGAAAAAACGAGTATCTGAAAGGTAAGATTCTTGAAAAGTGTTGCTGAGACCAAATGCCCTGAGCTTGAGTGGCTACTGTTTGTGACTGCCAAAAATATGGAGATGTCAGTATTAATGCTTGAACCAAATGTGCCCTTACTTTTCAGTTGACTTGTCCCTTCTCCGGCGGCAGCCGGTGTTCATGCCCCACTCGCACATACGGTGGTTCCGCCCGGTCCAAAACAATGGCTGCGCTGCGACTTCGACTGCCAAGAGCCTCGGCCACCGCCACTCTCACCGGCGTTGCCGGCCGATACGTAGAGGAGCCACCGCCGCGCCGTCCCAACACGGCCCACCTAAACGCGCTGCTCACGTCCTACGGCCGTCGCGGCCGCCTCAGCGACGCCCAGGAGCTGTTCGACCGGATGCCCCGCCGGGACGTCATCTCCTGGACCGCGCTCCTCACCGCCTACGCCGACAACGGGGACGTCGCCTCCGCGCGCCTCGTCTTCGACGATATGCCCCGCCGCAACGCCGCCTCCTGGAACGCCCTGCTCTCCCTCTACCTCCGCGCAGGGCAGCCAGCCGCCGCCCACGCGCTCTTCTGTAAGATGCCGGCCAGGAACGCGGTGTCCTATGGCGCCGTCATCTCGGGGCTCGCCAGGGCAGGGATGCTTCGTGAGGCCGAGGCTGTGTATGCTGAAATGCCGTCGCGGTGGCGTGACCCAGTAGGCTCGAACGCGCTGATGGCTGGGTACTTGAGGGCCGGGGAGCTTGACATGGCGCTCAGGGTGTTCGAGGGAATGACGGTGAGGGATGTCATATCGTGGAGCGCCGTGGTCGATGGGCTCTGCAAGCATGGAAACTTGTCAGAGGCAAGGAAGATGTTTGAGACCATGCCGGAGCGGAATGTGGTGTCGTGGACCTCGATGATCCGTGGATATGTGAAGCATATGATGTACAGAGATGGTCTGTTGCTGTTCCTGGACATGAGAAGGGCGGGTGTTCAGGTTAATAAACGACACTCTCAGTTGTCCTAGACGCTTGTGCTGAGGCCAGCCTTGTCAGAGAAGGAGTTCAGATTCACAGTTTGATCATAGCAATGGGGTTTGAAATGGATGTTTTCTTGGGCGATTCATTAATCATCTTGTATTCCCGGTTTGGTTGGATGCTTGATGCTAGAAGGGCATTTTCTTGCATGAAGTGGAAAGACATAGTATCATGGAACTCGTTGATCACAGGCTATGTTCAGCATAACATGGTCGAAGAAGCACACATGCTGTTCAAGTTAATGCCTGAGAAGGACGCTGTTTCTTGGACATTGATGGTTGTTGGGTTTGCTAACAGGGGATGGATGAGGGAGTCTGTTGAAACTTTTGAGCAAATGCCAGGAAAAGATGAGGTTGCGTGGACTGCAGTTATTTCTAGCTCATTGCAAATGGAGATTATTTAAGTACAGTTCGGTGGTTTTGTCGCATGGCACAGGAAGGGTGCAAACCTAATACAATAGCTTTTAGCTGTCTACTCAGTGCTCTGGCCAGCCTGACAATGTTGAATCAGGGAATGCAAGCTCATGCTTATGCAATCAACATGGGATGGGTATTTGACTCTCCTGTTCACACTTCTTTGGTATCGATGTATGCAAAGTGTGGAAAGTTGGCTGAGGCTTATCGTGTTTTCTCAAGCATTAGCAGTCCAAGTCTTATCGCTACTAATTCTATGATTACAGCATTTGCCAACATAATTACACTGAAGATGCATTTAATCTTTTTGCCAAAATGCAAAATGATGGCCTCAAGCCTAACCATGTGACATTCTTGGGAATTCTGACTGGCTGTGCACGTGCTGGTTTGGTTCAACAAGGTTACAACTACTTTGAGTCAATGAGATCAGTCTATGGCATTGAACCAAACCCTGACCACTACACATGTATGGTTGATCTCTTAGGCCGTGCAGGCCTCCTAGCCGAAGCACTTGAAATGATTAACTCCATGCCCCAGAATGACCATTCTGATGCATGGGCAGCTTTGCTCAGTGCTAGTAGTCTCCACTTTAATCTTGCTTATGCAAAAATAGCAGCACAGAAGCTTCTCGAGATGGATCCTTATGATGCAACAACTTACACCGTCCTGTCAAACATGTTCTCTTCTGCAGGGCTGAAGGATGATGAAGCAATGCTAAAAGGTTTACAGTTGTCCAACATGGCCAGTAAAAACACTGGCTATAGCCTTATTATACATGATAAGGTAGCATAAAACAGAGCATACAGTGAACACCTCTAGAGTTAGAGTTTTAGGTAACTGGCAGGTCAAGTCAAAAAATATAAAACTATGCTGCAACTGCTCTAATGCCAAGGGTTGACGTAATTTCATTGACATGCTGTGCTTGTCTGCATACACAGTGTTGTGCATCGAAACTGAGATGACTTCGGAAAGAAGTCACATGAACATGTTCAGTCCCTGTTTTACTCAGTTGGAAGGTCAAGGATCCTATGGACACAGCTCATCTGCTATAGAGAAGTACTGAAGAACAAGAATCTGCTGGCTGCTGTGTTCTTAAATCCAACAAGGTTCTCCACTGAGCGAAGCTTAAGGTTGATTCGAAGAGACAAGTATGAACAAGGTAAATTGGTTGATTATTTCTTATTGAGCTTTCCTTTCAGCATTAATAGTTCGCAACCTCGTAAGATAAGCTTATGGGGAATAAGGGGGAAGAAGCACATTCGGAACAGTGCTTTACAACAGGGAGTTAGATGCTGTGTTTCAGAAGGAATAAGGATGGATTTCTCCAAGTTCTCTTCTGTAATCATGATTTATCTCTGTTGGTATATTATCAACATGGTAGATGTTGGAGTAAGATTTGCATGCTAGATATATTATGTCTTCATAATGACAGGTTTTTCTGAACAAACTCCTAGATGCTGTTCGAGTGTTCATGCCTAATTATTTTTTTGTAAAATTAGAATTTGTCAATTTCTGATAACAGTGGGAAAGAGTAAAAAATTGTGAATAAATGATCTGTTGCCAGGTTTGATGACCTTTATGTTATCCTAGTTCTTTTCTGTATTCACCTTGGCATTTTATGTTCTCTGCATCCCTACCTTAGTCATGTCAAGACCATGACATTTATTATATGATGTTAGGTGAGATGTTTAACCGTAGAGATCAGCACAAGACTCATGACCACTCTAATACTCTAACCAATTCGCTTCAACTTTATCACTTACGTTTTTTCACCGGCAAGCTTGATGAGATCCCATAAATAGAACAACATTTGCAATTCGACTATAATTTCCATCTTCTTGTGATCTATGGATCCTCTTCTTCTTTCCATCATCTTATGTGCATGGATCCTTGCTGCAGTGTTTTGGAGAAGATTCAACAGGACGAGGCTAAGGCTTCCACCTGGACCTCCAAGATGGCCAATCTTTGGGAACCTTCTCCAATTGAGTCCTCTTCCCCACAAGGACTTTGCTGGATTTTGCACCAAGTATGGCCCCCTTGTCTATCTCCGTCTTGGAACCATCGATGCTATCACCACTGACGACCCTGAAGTCATCCGTGAAATACTTATCCGGCAAGATGAGGTCTTTGCTTCACGGCCTCGGACGTTGGCTGCTGTTCACCTTGCCTATGGGTGCGGCGATGTGGCTCTTGCTCCACTGGGGCCAAACTGGAAGAGGATGAGGAGAGTCTGCATGGAGCACCTGCTGACCACCAAGCGGCTCGAATCTTTTGCTGCACACAGAGCTGAGGAAGCTGAGCACCTCTGTCAGTTTGTATGGGCTAAATCCGAGTCAGGGAAGCCTGTGAATCTCAGAGAGGTTCTCGGGGCCTTCTCGATGAACAATGTTACAAGAATGTTACTAGGGAAGCAGTACTTTGGGCTGCAGTCAGCAGGCCCTGGTGAAGCGATGGAGTTCATGCACATCACCCATGAGCTGTTCTTTCTGCTGGGCCTGATCTATCTTGGGGATTACTTGCCTGCCTGGAGGTGGCTCGATCCATATGGATGCGAGAAGAAGATGAGGGAGGTTGAGAAGAAGGTGGATGATTTTCACCAGAAGATAATAGATGAGCACAGGAAGGCAAGGGAAGTCAGGAAGAGTGCATCCCTTGATGAAGATGGTGATGATAGCAAAGAGATGGACTTTGTTGATGTGCTGCTTTCCTTGCCTGGTGAGAATGGGAATGAGCACATGGATGATGTGGAGATCAAAGCCTTAATGCAGGTATCCTTAATGTTGTTAGAGACCCTCAAGTTCATTTCATTTTAGCTAGTTTGATCTTTTAATCTAGACTACACTTTGTGTTCTGTCAACATTTGCATGTGCTATTCTAGAAACTGAATGTGACCCCGGTATCCTTACTATTGTTACAGACCCTCAAGTTCAGTTCATTTAAGCTAGTCTGGTCTTTTAATCTAGACTACACTTTGTTTGTGTTCTGTCAACATTTGCATGTGCTATTCTAGAAACTGAATGTGACCTAGGTTTCGTTACTATTGTTATAGACCCTCAGTTCATTTCGTTTAAGCTAGTCTGGTCTTTTAATCTAGACTACACTTTGTTTGTGTTCTGTCAACATTTGCATGTGCTATTCTAGAAACTGAATGTGACCTCCTAGTTGCTGTGCAATCATATCCGCAAAAGCGAGCCACAAAAAAGTTCTTTTATCTGTCTTTTTTGGAACAGAGTAGGAAATGCACTGTTTGATTTCACAGCAGAGCTTGGAATCTACCTTTTTTTTTAAACAGAAGTTTGGATTTTGTCATTATTTGTCTCTTGTACCAAGGAAACCACCATGGTATTTCTGTTGTAGATTATGTTGACTACATGCTTAGGTCCCGAAAAACAAAATCATACTACATTACATGTTACTATGATTATTATTGGTCGGATGTGACTTCCAGTGTGAGAAAAACCAGGCTGAAAGTTCACAATCTGCTTAAACCAAATCCTCCATGTGTATACGCAGGACATGATTGCTGCTGCTACCGACACTTCATCAGTGACCAACGAGTGGGTGATGGCCGAGGTGATCAAGAACCCGCGCGTCCTCCTCAAGATCCAGGAGGAGCTCGACGCCGTCGTCGGCCGCAGCCGCATGGTGGTGGAGTCTGACCTCCCCCACCTGACCTACCTCCGCTGCGTCGTCCGGGAGTCCTTCCGGATGCACCCGGCGGGGCCGTTCCTGATCCCGCACGAGTCCTGAAGCCGACGACGATCATGGGCTACGACATCCCGGCGCAGACGAGGATCTTCATCAACACCCACGCGCTGGGCCGGAACCCGCGCATATGGGACGACATCGAGGAGTTCCGGCCGGAGAGGCACCTCCCGGCGGACGGCGGGCGCGTGGAGATCAGCCACCTGCCGGACTTCAAGATCCTGCCCTTCAGCGCCGGGAAGCGCAAGTGCCCGGGGGCGCCGCTCGGCGTGATCTTGGTGCTCATGGCGCTCGCCAGGCTCTTCCACTGCTTCGACTGGTCCCCGCCGGACGGCCTCCGCCCGGAAGACATTGACACCAACGAAGTCTACGGGATGACCATGCCCAAGGCCAAGCCGCTCATCGCCGCCGCTCAACCGCGCTTGCCGCCGCAGATTTATGGCTCATGTCCTAGCCATGGCATACAGATGTAAGCTCGAGCAAAACACGGATCCTATAACTACCACAAAAATGGTGAACGAATACCATATGCACTATGATAATTACTTAACACAATGATTTGAATGATTTCTTGATCATGAACTGTCCCCTCTTCTCTGGATCTTTCGTTCATCAGCTGTGATTAATCAAATCTTTCTCATGAAATCTCTGAGTAAGTAATTGATCTACTTCATAGATGCATGCAATTATGTTAGTGTTACTGAATTATTTGCCGATCGAACAGCCATGACATAATAGTAGCTGCCAAGCATCACCTTCTGTTACATAAGGTTGTCGTGGGCTTCATACACAGCATCGACTTCTGCTGTCGCATTGTAACAAACTAACCATCTCATCCATTCTTGGCACACAAACACACACGGCATTGAATGAGTTTGGCATGGATCACCATGCATCTCCAGACTCCAGCTCTCCACTCTATAAAAGGCCCAACCCAGAGCCACACTCCATGATCATTCACAAGCTCCTCAAGAGAAGATCACCACAAGCCAGCGGCCATTAGCTAGCTAGAGAAGATGAAGAGCACCATGGTGGCGGCTGTCGTGGCGGCGCTGGCCGTAGCGTTACTGGCAGAGGTAGGCCACGGCGCGGTGACCTGCGTCGAGGTGGACGTGAACCTGCTCCCCTGCGTGGAGTACGTGACCGGCAAGGAGGCGAAGCCGCCCGCCCCGTGCTGCCAAGGCGTGAAGCGCATCAGGGCGCTGCCGACGGGCACGGCGGAGCGGCGGCTCGTCTGCGAGTGCGTCAAGAAGGCGGCGGCGCGGGTCGACGGGCTCAAGAGCGACGCCATCCGCGACCTCCCGGCGACGTGCGGCTCGCCCCTGCCGTTCCCTCTCTCCCTCGACTTCGACTGCAACACGTACGTGCGTAATTACCACATCAGAAGAATTGCTACTGTATTCTCAAAAAAAAAAAGATTGCTATTTAGCACATATGGCAGAATTATGCTAAACTAACCATGTACTTTATTCTAATCCCATGCGATTTGTGCTAGCATCTCTAACTGTTGTTGTTTCACTGCGTGTTTTGGTTTCTGTTTGCAGCATTCCGCGAGCATGAGCTAGCGCCCCAAGATGGCGCCTAGGAATGGAGCAAGAGAGGGAGAGAGAGCGAGAGAGATCTGGATAGATAGAGGGTAAATTTGGCTTCACTCTACTTGAAGCTACTTTAGAATATGCATATGCTCTATCTAATATCACCATCTTAAATAACGAAGAAGAAATCCAGTAGCACATGCGTCCTTTAATCTCAGTTCTGCTAACATCTATCATGGCAATTCATATAGAGGGAAAAGTAACTAGATTTTGACAGAGTACAAAAAAAAAATGTCTACTACGATTTATTACGTACACCGATAACACGATGTGAACAAGGTGAGTGAATAACACACGATTAACTTCGCTCCGAGCCTCCGACGATATCTAATTATTATTTTTAGAGTGAAAGGGCACCGCCCCTGTTCCATTACTTTTTTTTTGCGAAAAGGACCCTAACATTAAAAGAAACACCGAACAGTACAAAACACCTCAACAAAAATGAAAAATACATCGAGACCCTTGAGATGCACTTCGTCTCCCTGTTCCATTACTTGAATGAAACATCAGTATCGTTTTACCATGTCTAATTATTTTCCCTTCCAACTAAACTGAACTGGAAGTATCAACAGCAAAAACGTAGTTGTAATTAACATGTTCCATGTCGGCGATAAAGAACCGGTAGTGGATGGTGGATCGTCTCGGTAGTACAGGATAGCCAATGTACGACATTTGCCTCCTATGCTGCCATGAGCAGGAATCAGCGGCGCACATGCTCTTCTGATGCCGTTACAACATAAGGACTTGGAATATGGTTAAAGATTGACTAAACCTAAAGAGTAAATTCAAACTTTTAGCCTATTTGTGAATTTCTGATAGTGCTTACCTATTTACAATTTTCTGCTACATTTTACCTGAAACACATTACATTGTGTCAAAACATACCCAATTTGACAATTTACTTTTTTGTTAGACAGAAGGCACCACGTGTCTGGATTTAAATTACTAAAGCTCGAACTAGCTTAACATTTATAGACAACCACTAGGGCAAACACATAATTTTATCAATTACTCAATTTCAGATTTTCCCCATTTGATAAGGCGGCGTGGCTAGTGATTGGGATGCCAACCAGAACCAACAGAGTGTGTTCTCGCTACCAGCACGATCCAACCCATTTTCAGGCTCGACTAACATTGCATCCATGCCCACAGTCCTTGATGTTCTCTTGCTCACGTGCCAATACAGGTTGAATTGTTCCCCACTCGTCTCTCTTCTTTCGCACCACACCGATTTGGTGGAGTTCCACCTTGGGATACTTGTGCTTGAGGAGCTTGTGCGATTCGGAGAGAGAAGATAGTGGGGAATGATTTAATTCGGTGAAAAGGATGAAATTCGTTGCTAAAACACGACGTGGGTCAATTAGAGAATTAGGGTTTGAATCGGTATTAGTTTGTGTTTGATCGAAATCGATCGAACGTTACACGGGTACCATATAATCGTATATATATTTCTTGAGCACCATCAACTCATCGTTAATAGCACTGAATAAAAAGCCAAATATATCTTGTTCACAAAACTAAATAAATGGAGAAATATTACATATCGACAGTTCGACACAACCATAGTAGTTACACATGAACACATCCATCGGAGAGAAAAAAAGAATTAAAGAATCACAACCATAATAAAGAATTAAAGAATCCCGCCTAAACCTAGAAACAATCAACAAGCACGGCGTGGCTCCGGCGTCGTGGCCTGCTCAGCCGCTGCGGCCTTCTCCTCCTCCTCCTTGATCCGCTAGAGCACGCGGAGCCTGAGAGCCCGCAGGTTCTCCTGGTATGCAAGCAGCTCGTCCATCCCCATGTTCGGGATCTCCTCCTGGCTCTTCCTCACCGCCTCCATAAGCTGCTGCGCCGGGCCGGTGCCGCTCGCCGACTGGGGGAGCGCAACCTCGGCCTGATCCTGGCCGCTTCCGCCAGCCACCGCCATGCCTAGCGCCATTGCGATCGACGTCGCAGAACTAAGCTCGCTCGTGTTCCGCAAGTGCGACTCTACGCGATGAAAAGTACGTACGTATCGGGTGGAAGGTGTTGAGCTTTATATACACGGCGGGAGAGGCAGAGTTCCGAGCCGAGACGGATTATTACTAGCAGTAATCTGGGTGGTTACGGTTGCCTAATACTGTACTAATCCGAGTAGAATTGGCGTTCAGATTAGACATTTGTTTTGTTTTATTTCGTGTGGCAGTATTGTATCTGGCGCATGTATCGGACTCGGAGTCTCCCCACCCCAAACCCTCCAGCAGAGCAGCAGTCCTCTTCCTCCGATCCGATCCGAACCTCGTCGGTCTGCCACCGAATCCAAAAATGGCCACCACGGACCATCGTCCCTCCTGGATCCTCTTCGATTCCCAGGCGGACATCGTCGACAATTCCGACTTCAACTACACGACTGCCCTAGCGTGGAACAACAGCAAGCAGCCGATCGTGGTGACCTTATGCCCCGCCCACCCGCCGATCCCCTCCCGCCTGATCGTGCACCATCGTCCCGGCCAAGTCTTCCTCCAGAAACCCTGCATAGTCTGCACGGCGGAGGGCTTCCTCCCCTCCGCGTCGCCATCGGTGGTCGAACCCCAGACCCTGCCCGCACCAACCTCTGGTCCCGTACCCGAGGCATCAAGCAGGAGATGTGCGACTACTTGATCTATCCCACGCTCTGTTCTTGTCAGGTCCTCCTCCCCGTAACCCTCCTCCCCGTAACCCTCCTGCGCCGCCTCCGCGCGGCGGCGGGAGGGCCTCCCCTCCTCCCCCCAGCGACCTCCACCGTCTTCTCCTCCTCCCTCGCCGTCGCCAAGGGCGTGACTGGGCGCAGCCCAGTTGTTGCCGGCGGCGCGGCGGGGCATTTTCCGCCCTTCCGCCCATGGGAACCGCGCGGATGGAATCCTATGGGCCGGTGTGGCGCGCCCAGCGTCACGGCGCTGCTGCCTCTTGGTGGCGGTGCGGCGGCTGGTGTGAAGGTCTCCTCTAGGCAGATCGGCATCGCGGCATGGTGACCTCTCCCTTCAGATCCCGACCATCTTGGTTGGCAGATCTGGAGGTGAGGAGGGCGGCCGGTGCAAGCCGGGCTCAGGCCGACGACTGCGGCACCCGTGGGTGTCGTTGCCTTGCTGAAGGAGTCGTCGCCGCGAATCTCCCGCCTCTGCACATAGTTCCAGGGGAAACCCTAGATCTGGATCTCCAGATCGGACGATGACATCACCCTATGGTGTGCCCTCTTGGGGATCGTTTTGGAACTCGGGATGCCCGGAGGGGTCTACTGGTGGAGCGGCGTATCATTTTCCGCATCGATAATGGTGACTCGGCAGCATGGTGCAGTGGGGTCTCGGCGTGGATGCGTGCGATTGGACGAGGGCAGGGAGGTGGTGCTGTTTGGCGTCATGGCGATGTCGCCGGCTGGCCTTGCATGGTCATGACGTTGATCTTTGCCTGAAGATGGGATCGAGGAAGACGGCGGAAGCGACTTCTGTAGCGCGCGCAAGCGGTGCGCGTTGAGGGTCTGCTGGACCGGTACTCCTTGTAGATGACGCGTGTAGGTGGGAGGTCAAGGCATGCGGCTCTGATCATAGCCACCCCCATCATAGTTGTAGCGACTTATTGTTGCCGAGAGGCTGACTTCGGTTTGATCAATGTTGTAACTTGTAAGCTTTGATGAATAATTGCGGATGGCTGTGTGCATCACTTTGATGCAGAGGCCGGGGACCCGCACCCTCTTATCTAAAAAAAAAGACTACTTGATCTACAGGGCCACCGGCCGGAGCGACCCATCCCTCAAGCTGCTCCCTAACCCTGACCCCCCGCTTCTTTCGAGACCATGCTCCTCGAAATAGGCTTGCGCCCCGCTATATTAATATAGCAACCACCCAATACAACTGTGATACCATTGCTAGGGCAAATAGCACAAGTCAGCCCAAGAGAAAAAACAAAAGAAAGAGAAAAGAAACTAATGCTAACAACGTCAGATTGACGAAAACGAAGATGGCCCGCAACCGTCGCGCCCACCGGAGGATTCCCACCACACTCCTAAGTCGCCGATTTGCCGCGTACCAAACAACACCTTCAAGAAAGAAAACGACGATGACGACGCTGCTGCCCGGATGATCCTAGGATTTCTCCCGGTACACTGAGGGTAGTGTGGGATACACCCAACACCCTTCAAGAAGGATGGCGGCGCCGGAGACGTCACCACCGCATCGAGGCCGGCAAGAGCCGACTGGGATTTCTCCCGACCCCGGCAATCCACATCCCGACAAACCGTCAACTCCACCTAGCTCGCTGCCCGTGAACATGTGCCAACAGTTTTGGGTCATCCACGACGTCTCACCATGGCAAACGCGACGAGACCGGCCGGACCGAAAAGAACCAGCCGTAGATAAGGGGACGACAACACCGCAACCGCGTGGGAGGGAACAACCTCCACCGCCAATGGCAGTAGCAGACCGGACGTAGCAGCAGGAGCACACTGGGCCACCCTGCCCGGCCGTGCCCAGACGGGCCCGTGAAGCTCCCGCCGCCGCCGGTGCCGTAGTCGCCATCCCCATCACGAGCTGCTCTACGGGCCCAACCGGAAGCGACAGATCGAAATTCGAATCGGCTCGCCCAGACCTAGATCGGGCCCAAATCTGGGCGCCGTCGGCCAAGCGCACACCGTCGCCACCGCTGCCAAGCAGCAGTGTCTCCGCCACGCCGCCATCCGGCCTTCACCGGCACGTCGGCAGCCAAGCAACACCGCCGCCAGGACGCTGCCTCCCGAGCTGGGATCCTGCGACGACGGGGAAAAGCAGGGGATGCCGCCCGCCACTGGCCCCGCACGGGCAACGCCCGACAGCACCCGCCGGCGGCGGCGGAGAGAGGGAGAGGCGGGGACGAGCCTCGGGCGCGACAGAATGACTTCTTTCGAGACCATGAGGCAGGCCTTCATTCCGAGAGCAACGACCAGTTTACCGTCGGCGTTCTCTCTTCGACTAGGACAGGTACCGAGTTCCAGTTCCACCTGTTCAAATCCATGGACTGGGAATGAACCACCTTGAATGTGCTGTTGGAGTCGCCACAGGATCCCTTCCTGGTACCGATCCCTGGACAACGCCTACAGGCTCTTCAACCATGTCACAAGCACTGTGATCACTCTCGGAGGTGTGGCACCATTGGTTGGGTCGATCTCTGGCGTGGGATCCTGCTCTGCGACGTGCTCTCCGACAACCCTAAACTCCGCAGTGTGCCGATGCCGCCGCCGACGCCTGAGAGGCTGTCAAACCCGAATGAGGGTCTTGAATGCTGTCCCAAGCCTTATCGGGGCATTGCTGTCGTCACCAAGGAGAATTGCCTGGTCGAGTTGCAGGTTTCTGGGCACCGAGTGCTTCCTCATAATGATCTTGAAACCGACGGCCCCGACTTCAGAATCCATGACTGGACACTCACCACGTATACCAACTCAAAGATCGCTACTACTCCTCTGTTCCAAATTAGATGACTGTACGTACTAATGACTGGGAAATCGACTGCACCGTGGAAGCTTCTGACATCAGCATTGATGAAGCGCTGCATTCTGAAATGCTGCGTTGTGGGTTGCTGCTTAAAGCACAGAAGATCAGTGAGGATGCAGGGCGCAACTTGCAGAATTTGCACACATGTCAACCGGTTCTTGGCCTTGATGATGACGAAGGTATTGTTTACTTGATCACACGGAGCAAATTCCTGCACCCCAAGGCATGGGTTCTTGCTGTTAACATGAGGGAGAGAAGAGCACAAGCTATGGCTACTATTGAAACTGAAAGAAGCTTGGACTTTTCGCTTGAATTTTGCACTAGTAGGATCTCCAGTTATATTAATGCGGCTGTTCCAGGTATTTATTTTATAATAGCCTCAAATTCCCTATTTTGTTACGATGTGCAATTCAGTAAGATAAAAAT
The DNA here is from genome assembly GCA_947311845.1 of Poa pratensis. NCBI lineage: Eukaryota > Viridiplantae > Streptophyta > Magnoliopsida > Poales > Poaceae > Poa > Poa pratensis. The sequence goes on from CAMZMU010000078.1 coordinate 37,373,969, forward strand.
GACATGCATTACACTTGCTCTTATCTTATGAACTGCTATGTATTTACTGTTAAGCGGTAATGAGTTGTTTGATTACGGCTATAGACGAGAACTTAATTATGCTCAACTATGTCATCCTTTTTATTTCTAAATAGTTAAGCTATTCTTTGTATTATGTTAGGGGGTAATGAATTGTTTGATCATGGTGATACACGAGAATTAAAATTATGTTCAAGTATGTAAACCTTTTTATTTCTAAAAAATGTGCTATTCTTTTAAATGGTGTGTAGTTTCTTTTGCTTTTTATGCCATTCAATTGAGGATTATTTTAGTTCCATAATAAGATATGAACATAACATATAGTTTTTCTAGTTGTTGCTCCTTCAAATATTTAAGATGCTTTTTTGGTTGAAAGCTCATTTCATCTGAATCAATTTATTGACTTCTATTAAAAACTTCCGATATGTGCTTGCTTATTTGGCATGATTTCTTTTTATGGATGCATGCAGTGGTTGGCCGTAACTCGGGTTGCTTGAGGAAATAACTGAAGTGAGTTGTTCAGTCAGAATGAACTGCCGCTTCTCAAGATTAAGATCTAGTGATGCATTAATGGCCTAGTTATTGTTGCATTTTGCATTCTTGCATGCGACCTTGTTGGACTTGTAATAGTGCTTTAGAAATACATGCCAAGGCAACATTCCAAAAAAGTAGTCTTCATGGACCCTCAGGTTGCTTCGCACCGAAGCATCGATCAACAAGAAGGGTTGTAGAGGATTATATCATCTATGTGATGAAGAATATTGAAGATAACGATTTAATCCTATGACTTTTTAAGGGAATGTAAAATAATGATTCACTTGTAAGTGTAACTAAGTACATACTTTGCAGATATCAGTGTGTATTCTTACGCCATCTCCGAGTTTGATTTAGCCTTCGCCGGGTATTTTTGATACCCGGCAGAGCAGGCGATTCCAGTACTGTCTGATCATAATAGGAAGTGGAAATCGACTCAGTCCTATGGCCAAAAACCGACTCTAATGGTGGGTTATGTGCTAGTGCTCCATGCTACCCGAGGAGCAGAGAAGCAAGATCCCCCACCTTGTCTGGCAGCGCCTCTGCGGGCAACGAGGATGAGGGAGAGAGGGAAGGGGGTGGTGGCCCGCAAAGCCCAGGGTTTCTTTCCTTCACTGTTGCCTGGAGGAGGTGACACAAGGGAGCGTTTCTGTCCAGACCTGTTTTTGCACCATCAACTCATCGTTATTAGCACTAACAAAAAAAATCTCATCGTTATTAGTGTTGTTTTATGGTGATCCAAATTCATATGAAGATAGGGGCTAACTTCGAAGCGGAGCGGAGGCCCGTTTGCCGGAGGCTTGGCCCATCTCCGGTTGCCCACTTCGCGGGGGTGCGGGGGCGGAAGTGCTGCAGGAGAAAACCGCAACAAAGTTGTGGGTTAAGCTGGAGTCGATCTGCATGTCTAAGGATCTAACCAGCAAGATGCTCGTGAAGATGAAGTTGTTCACGCACAAGTTGCAGGAAGGTGGTTCGGTGATGAATCACTTATCGGTCTTTAAGGAGATCGTTTCCGCCGACCTAGTGTCGATGGAGGTAAAATATGATGATGAAGATTTAGCTCTTTTACTTCAGTGCTCGCTGCCAAATTCTTTTGCAAATTTCTGTGATATCATACTGTTAAGCCATGATGAACTAACCACTGCGGAAGTATATGAGGCCCTGGTTACCAGGGAAAAGATGAAAGATATGGTACAGAAGGAGGAGGAGTCCTCCAAGGGTGACAGAGGTCGCTCAAAGTCTGTAGGTCCGAGGCAGGCCTGAGCAGCGAGATAACAACTACAACCACAACAACAGAGATAAGAGCAAGGGTGACAGAGGTCGCTCAAAGTCTAAAGGACGAGACAAGTTCTGCAGGTACTGTAAGAAAAGTAATCACACTATTGATGATTGTTGGAAGTTGCATAACAAGGAGAAAAGAAAAGGTACTTACCAACCAAAAAATAATGAAGGTAATGATACCGGTGAGGCTGCTGTTGTTGATGGTAGTTCTGATGGCGAATGCCTAGCTGTTTTTGCTGCATGTGTTTCTCGTCAGGATGAATGGATTCTAGATACTGCATGTTCGTTTCATATTTGATGTAACAAAGATTGGTTCAGTTCTTATGAGTTAGTGCAGACTGGAGATTTCGTGCGTGTGAAGAATGACCAACAATGTTGAAAGGGCATTTCGTGATCCCTTATGTTTTGTGTGTTAGTTAACAACACTAGTGAGATCTTAATCAGGTGCTAAGTGATGCAGGTGTCTGTTGTATAAAAGCTTGTGTGCATCAACACCAAAAAGTGAGAAGGAAAGAGAAGCCGGATTTTTGGTAGCCGGATATTCCGGTGTCTACCGGATTATCCGGTTCAGTCGAAGCAAGTGAGAAAACGGCTAAGGACCAGAACGCAAAGGCTACTGGAGGTAGCCGGATATTTCCTAATCGGAAATTCCGATGTCTATCGGATTATCTGGTTCTGGCGAATCAAAGAGAAAAATGGCTAAGGAATAGAACTCGAAGGGTACTGCAGGGAGCCGGATATTTTGAATCGGTTTTTCCTGGATGTAATCGAATAATCCGGTCAGTCGGATTATCCGGTTCTAACTTGAGTCGGATTATCCGGTTCCCAGACTCTTCAACGGCCATATTTCGAGGAGGGGTACCTCCACCTACCTCCAGCCATTCAGCTCGTCCAGAATTGAAGTCCTCCATTATTGCAAGCTCAAGAATCACTAGATCTCCCAATCCCTCTACCCAAACTCGTTGATCTTTGGAGGATTGAAGGAGAAGGCCCGGATCTACTACTTCACCAAAGCGTTCTTCATTTCCCCTCATTCACTTGAGCGATTCGAGCCTAGGGTTTCCACTAGGAAACCTCGGCATCTTATTGTACTTACTTGCTTGTTATTTTTGTGTAGCAAGTGTTGTGGTGCTTGGGAGCCCCCAATCCTTTTGTGGGTTGAGCCTCAAGTTTGTTGTAAGGGCTCCGGATTCCGCCTTGAAGGATTCCGATAGTGGAAGGTGAACCGAGCTTTTGGGCAAGGTTCATCGGAGAATAGGGTGAGGTCATTTGTGGCGTTTGAGCTTGAAACTCACACCCCTCCAACGAGACGTACTCCCCTAAAAAGGAGGAACTCGGGAATACATCCTTGTCTCCGCGTGCTTCCCGTTTGGTTACTCCTTATTTGCTAGCTCTTACTTGTATCGTGCTTAGTCTAGTGTTAACTTGTCATATAGGTAAATTCACCGTAGTTGCATATCTAGAGAATTTACTTTGTGCCAAGCCTAAATTCGAAAAAGAGCTAAACATTGAGTAGCACCTATTCACCCCCCTCCTAGGTGGCCATACCGATCCTTTCAAATGTCACATTACTGGTGTCAGTTCTGTTCAGATCAAGACACATGATGGAATGACACACACGTTGACGGGAGTGAAACACATACCAACCATGGCGAGAAATTTGATCTCGCTCAGTACCCTTGGTTGTGACGGGTACAAGTATACCAGCGGGAACAGACTCTTGAAGGTATCAAAAGATTCTCTCATTGTTCTGGTTGGTGATATGAATTTTGCTAAATTATATGTCCTTAGAGGTAGCACTTTAGCTGGTACTGTTTCTGCTGTTTCTCATGATGATTCAAGTAAAATTAACCTTTGGCATAAGCGTCTTGGACATATGAGTGAACTAGGTATGGCAGAATTGATTAAGAGAGATCTACTGCGAGGCTGCAGTTTGGGAAAGATGCATGATGTAGTGCAACCTAGGCACACCACACCAACAACACCTAATGGTCCCATGACAAGATCAAGAGTCAAAGCACTTCATGAAAAGGTGACCTCGCTCCTCTCTATGTGTGATTTCGATACTCCTTTGAATGGTTTGCTACTTCATGCCGGTACCTTGTACATACTCAGGAACCACCTTGATGACGACCCGCAATGCAGTGGAGAAGATGAGCAAGAGAAGGTCCAAGATGATGGAAAAGATGACCAAGAGAAGACCCAAGAAGATGGTCAAGGAGAAGATGAAGAAGGAGGCGGAGCCAGTCTGGCCGGCCTCCAGCCCGGCCTAGGCCGGCTCCCAGGCCGGCCACACGCCAGAGACTGCCGGCCTCCAGGCCGGCCTCCCAGCCGGCCTAGGCCGGCTTCCAGGCCGGCCACTCGGGTCTAGTACCCCTCTTTTGTACTAAGGCTATAAATAGCACTTCACCTCTTCGATTCTAGGGTTAGACTGAGATTAGACTTGAGTTGAGCTTTGCTCCTTTCCACCCCTTGTTGGTGTTGCCTCCTATGGAGATGAATCAAGGCCTCCCCTTGTGGAGATGAACCAAGACCTCCCCTTGTGGAGAAGATCCCTCTAGTGGATTCCAAGGCCTCTTCTTGTAGTTACGATTACTTGTCAATCTTTCCTCTTTGAGTGACTAGATTGGACCGGTGGGATTGACCGGTGAGAGAAACAATCCTAAGAGTAAGGTTGCTTGGAGATTGAGAATCGGGGGCTGCCCTTGGCGACTTGTTATCGGTTGATTTCGTCCGTGTTGCTTTGCTAGTTATCTTGTGTTTGACTTTTCCACTCTTGTGTTCTTCGTGTTCATCGCGTTCTTCGTTCATTCGCCCTCAATCCGTGATAATCGGGACCCTACCCGCATCATATGGTGTCAGAGCTTGGGTTGACACGGATTGATTTGTGTTTCCATCCCCAAATCCACCAAATTTTTCTTTGATTTTGAAAAATTCAAAAATTTCCACCAAAAATAGCCTTTCTTAGATTTGAGCCTATCTGTCGATTTGTTGCGTTTGGAGTAGTTTTGATCCACGGATCTGTTGCCTAAGGACCTCCTCCACCTTTGTTCAAAGTTTCCAAGCCTATTTTTGCCAATTTCCCACGAATTTGAGGATTTTTCGTTGCCTTTTCCACCCCAAATCGCGATATGTGAAGAACAGGAATCTGACCAGCGGTACTACCGCTAGGGTCAGTGGTACTACCGGGGAAGGAAAGCGGTACTACCGCCAGGCACGATTTGTGACACAAATTTTTCCTATTCCTCATTTCATTTTGGCATCTTGTTTTGTTGTTTGAGTCTTTCTTTGAGGTGCTAACGTCTACAACGTCGACAAGCTTCCGCAACCGCTCTACGATCAACATCAAGTGACGACACCTTTGACTCAATCCTTTTCCATTGTAAACCCTTCTTCCTTTGTGTACCTATCCCATTGGACTAGTTCTTTGATATTGCGGGCATTGCAATCGTGTCACCTTCGTAGTAATAGTTCATAAAACGCAGCTTAGTTACTTTTCTTTGTGCTTGTATATAAAAAAGTGACAAGTTTCATCCTTTGTGAGTAGCACACTGCGAATGCTTAGTGAAGAGTAAAAGGTTGGCACCTGTGCAAATCTAGTTGCCCTTACACAAAGCAATTGAACTAGTGTCCTTCTTGCGGTGGTGTGACATTGGAGCACGTAGTCTTCGTTAGGATCATCATTTAGTATCTTCGTAGTGCTCGCCCTTTGGTCACACTATCCCCATTGTATCTTTTATGTGTGTGTGTGTTTCCGTTGTTCTGTAACATTTGTGTGGTTGGTTTGTTCTTCGTCAATTGGGTCATTGTGTTATTCTCTACTCTTTACAATATACTTTTCGTTGGATTTGTTTGTTTCCTTTAGACACTATACCTTCCTATCCCCATAAGTGTGTGTGTTGGGTGTTAGAACCAGATTCGTTTTCGTCAAGCAACTCTATTCTTACGATATAGTTTCTCTTGGTTCTCCATTTCCACACATTTCACTTGTTCTTGAGATCATGTTTAGGGGAAGTACAAACGGAAGCTCAAGCTCGGAGGATGATATCCATGGAGGAATTCAAGGTGACAATGGCTATGTCACACACAACGAGTTCGTGGGCCTACGACACCTTGTTCGTGATGGGCTAGGTCGCTATGAGCACCGTCTTCAAGCACAAGAAGCCAACTTCAACGACCAAATGGCGCGTGTGACCGAAGCTATCGACAACCTTGCGCAATGTCGATCTTCTTCTTCGGGCTCCCACCGTACAAGAAGCACCTCAAGTTCGACACAACCACGGCATGCGCATCATGAACCGCAACAAGCTCGTCAAGACATTCCAAGGTGCGACGCACATGATCGACATCGCCATGAAGTGGAACACCCACCTTCGCCTAGAGCGCACCATGACAATGGACATCAAGAACAACATCGACAAAATGGTGGACGTCGTGAACGAACTCCTTCACCACCACCTCGACATCAAGATCGTCAAGACCCTTTGGCCAATGACAATGGTGTTCTGGGTGCGCATGACTATGGGGACCAAGGCCGTCGACATCGCCATCCTACAAGGCCATGCCACAACAATCGTGCGCATGAAAACCATGAAGAGAATCATCCTCGCCATGAGCCTCGTCAACACCACGAGAATCATACCACCATGAACCTCGTCACCGCCAAGAGCATCCGCATGATCATCATCACCACAACCACACCGAATCAAGTGATGCGGAATCCAACCAACATCTTGGTGATGGACTCAACCAAAGGAGATGTGGACGTGCATTCCCAGCTCCAAACCGTCGAGATGACGATGACAACTTGAACAACCTTCGCTTTGACATGCCCAAGTTCTACGGAACAAGTGACCCGGAAGCATACCTTTCATGGGCACTTAAGGTTGACAAGATCTTCCGAGTTCTAAACTACTCCGAGAACAAGATGGTTGCCTTAGCATCAATGGAATTCGAATATTATGCTCTCTTGTGGTGGGAACAACTTCAAGATTCACGTGTGGACAACCACCAACAACCAATCAACACTTGGGTTGAGATGAAGGAAGCGATGTATACGCGCTTTGTGCCAAGTCACTACACTAGAGACTTGTACAAGAAGTTGCAAGAGTTGAAGCAAAGGTTGAAATCCGTTGATGAGTACTATAAGGAGATGGAAATTTCCATGCTGAGAGCCAATATTGTGGAATCGGAAGAGCAATCAATGGCTCGCTTCATGAATGGCCTCAACTATCCCATCAAGAAGATTGTAAAATTTCAACCCTATGCCACCTTGGTTGAGCCAGTCCATCAAGCTACAAAGGCCGAGCGTCACATGCTTGAAGAGCTCAAATACCTCAAGGCCAAGGCATTCTTCGCTAACAAGGCTTCATCATCCACGCCTACATCCGCGCAAGCCCCTCCTCAAGGAAACACTAAAGGTCCTCCAAGAGCTTCTACACCATCCACTCAAGCTACTCAACCTTTCAAGAAGGCACCTCCCTGAAGCAACACACCTCAAAGATCTTCCACCGACACAAGAGGATTGCAATGCTTCAAGTGTGGAGGACAAGGACATAAATCCTTTGAGTGCACAAACAAGAAGGTCATGATTTCAACGACATGGGAGAATATGAGTCGATGAGTGAGGATGAATACCATGCTTTGAGCCAAGCCACCGCAACACAAAATGTTGAAGAAGACTCCAATGACATCTATTGCGATGGCGATAACAACCCTTCATTGGTTGTGGCAAGAGCATTAACCGCCAATGTCCAAGTAGAAGAAGACCAAAGATGCAACTTGATGCAACTTGTTTCAAACAAGAGCGGGAATCAATGGAAAGTCTATCAAGGTCATCATCGATGGTGGAAGTTGACACAACTTAGCTGGCAAAGAGTTTGTGATAAGCCTAACTTGAAGTTCAAAAAGCATCCCCACCCATACCATGTGCAATGGTTGAGCGATTCTGGATCCGTCAAGATCCAACAGATGGTACAAGTGTCTTTCAAGATTGGAGCATATGAAGATACCGTTGATTGTGATGTTGTGCCTATGTCCGTTTGTCACTTGCTTCTTGGACGCCCATGGCAATATTGTCGGGGGAATAATTAACCCGCGACTTATTCAAAGCCAAAAACAGCGACTTAATGATCACGCTATTGTTGGGCCGTGTAAAGATGGGCCGACCAAGGATTGCGGCGTACCAAAGGAAGGTTCCAGAAGGTCGGTGTTAACTTGCCTTGGAAGACAAGAAAGACAATTGGCTTCGTGTAGAACTCTTGTAACCTGACGACCTCTGTGTATATAAAGAGACTCGTAGGACTTAGACGGGGTCAAGCTATCAAGCCCTCGAACCCTAGTTCATACGGCGAGTACCGAGATCGGATCGCCTCCATTGTAACACCACATATATCATATCAATACCAATCTAGGGTAGGCAGGAAGTAGGTCTTTACCTCACATTGAGGGGCCGAACCTGGGTAAATCTGTGTTCATCTTTGTTCCTGCGATCCCAAGCTCGGAGATGATTGACTCGCGTAATCCCACACCTACGAAGTCATCCATGACATCTGACGTGACAAACCCATGACAGTTGGCGCCCACCGTGGGGCCTGCGGTCAAGAGCGACGTTCCGCGCAGGATCGATGAAAGGAGCTGAAGATCTCGCTGTCGGCCACGTCATCACGGTTGACGGCACACCTCTCATTGACGATTCAAGCTGGGGACCGGAAGCCGATTACCTGGAAACCGGCCGCGTCATCCCGTTTGGATCTATCAACGTCTTCGTCGGTTTCATCGGTGGCAGATCTGTTAGCTCAGCCCAAGAGGGCGACTCAGCAGAAGAAGTCGCTGAAGACGAAGAAGAGTCCGTGGAGAGCATGGACTCGCAAGAATTTGGGTCCATCATACCCGCCTTTGAAGAAAGCTACTGGGACTACGCACCAGTGCCAGAAGCGGCACGAATTGGGGTCTATATGGCCGGAGGGGCAAGTACGTCAGGAACTGCAGGAGAAGCCGAAAGATCGGCACCCCCCGACAACCCGCTACTTATCCCGGTGTCAGCCGCAAACGCTGCCGTCCGTGCAACAGAAATAGAGGCCGCCAGGGCCGAGCTCCTGTACGAGGTTCGGAGGATGGAAGAAGAGCGCTACAGGCTCAAACAGGTGAACCAAGGAATCCAATAGGAACGGCAAAGGATAGCCGCGCTCGCCGCGACTCAAGGACAAGTTAACTCGCAGGCACAGGCGCGGGCGACTCAACCAACGGTAGAATTCCCACCCACTCCAGCTGCAGGAGCTGGAGTCAACCAGTCCAACCAGTCGCAAGAATTGTGGAACCTACGATTGTCCATGAAGCCCAGCAACTGCCATCGCAACAACCCCACAAGGCCACTACCAAAGCCCGTCGATAACATGTATGCCGCGGCTAATATCTTGACACAAATGGTACCAACAGGCGACGACCCGATCAACACTGAAGCACGGCGTGCGATACAGATGTTGAGCACTGGTCTTACAACAGGCCAACAGAGCAGAGGCCGAAGGGCAGCTGCCTACCGTACCGGCCAGCCACGGGATTGCAGCGGAAAGAAGCATTCAAAGCAGGCCACCAGAGGATATACCAAGAGTCGCGCAGAGGCAGCAGGAACAAGCCGCGGAAGCACGGGCTATCATGCCAACGATGCAGACGGCCCGTGGAAGTCAACAACCCCATGGGCACATCCACAGCTTTGTCCTCGCGACTCAAGGGCCCGGCGTGTTTTACTGAAAAGATCAGATCGGAACCTTTCCCTGAAGATTTCAAAGGACCACGCAAGGTGGCAAACTACAACGCCAGCATGGATCCTACCACCTGGCTAAACAACTACGAGATGGGGATGAGTATTTTAAATGCTTCAGAAGAGATATGCGCAAGGTACCTCAACATGATGTTGGAGGGCGCGGCTCGCATATGGCTACAAAATCTGCCCCCCAACTCTATAAATACCTGGGAAAACTGAAAGATGCTTTCGTCAAAAACTTCCAAGGAACCTGCAAGCGACTCTGCAATATAGAAGATCTAGAGCGTTGTATTCAGAGGGAAGGCGAATCAAGCCGCCACTGGATGAGAAGGGTGGCAGAAATAATACACTCTTCAGATAATATACCACCAAGCTCAGCCGTCCTGGTCATGGAGAAAAACTGTAAGTTCGAGCCGCTGATCCATAAACTAGGTCGCATGAAGGATAAAGTCAAGAGTCTCAGCGAAGTAATGGCGCGGCTAACAAGTACGCCGGCTCGACAAGACCAGGGACGCGTCAGATGGAGAAGAGGAGAAGGTCGCTGTCGAAGGAAAGAAAAATATCAGCAAGCCTCAACAGCAACAAACCAGCCACAACAACGCGAATCAAAACAAGCGCAAGGGTGAAGAAGGAAACTCTGGGCTTGTCGCCAATACACGTGGAGGATTCAGGGGCCAACGAGGAAGAGGCCGAGGAAATGGCTCTCGTCCAATTAATATGGAAGAAGTTTTTAGTCGGCCGTGCGATCTTCACACAGGAGGTGATGGGCGGCAGCAGACCATACCAAGGCGCAATGCAACTATTACAAGAGGTGGAAAGAAGAAAGCCCACATAACAGGGGAAACTATCACGAAGGAAACCCTGGTGCGGCTCATGGTTCAGGCCGGGCAGCACAATGCGAGTAATCCCAAGCAGGTGGGGCAGTACCACACAATAGTTATCAACACCTCCAAGAGGGAGGAGAAATTAAGTCGCAGAAGCCAGCAAGTGAAGCCGTGGCACCAGTAACCCCCAATTGGCTAAAGTGGTCAGAACATGCAGTAACTTGGAGCCGCGACGATCACCCGCCACAAGTGCGAGAACCAGGGAAGCTGGCGCTAGTTGTGGCACCCTATGTGGCAGGATACAAGCTAACCAAAGTGCTTATGGACGGAGGAAGCAGCATAAACATCATGTACTATGACACGTTCAAGCGCTTGGGGCTCACGGATTCCAGCCTGCAACACACGACGACCGTATTTCACGGCATCGTCCAGGAAAGTCAGCACAGCCAGTGGGAAAGATAACCCTGGGAGTAACCTTTGGGACGGAAGAAAACTTCAGAAGCGAGTTCATATGCTTCGAAGTGGTAAAATTCCAAAGCCCGTATCACGCTCTGTTCGGACGAACAGCCTTCGCCAAGTTTATGGCCAGGCCCTGCTACGTTTACCTACAGTTGAAGATACCAGGACCAAGAGGGGTCATCACGGTGCACGGCGATAGAGAAAAAGCAATAGAGTGCGAGGAAGGAGATGCGGCCTTCGCAGAATCAGCCTGTGCCGCTGAAGAGCTAAAGAGTTATAAGTCGCAGGTGGATCCCAATGATATGAGCGTAGTTACCACGCCATCTGCCGAACCACCAATGAAGTTCAAAGCGGCCCAAGACACCAAGCAGATAGACCTTGTTCCTGGCGACTCATCTAAGCAGGCGAGCATCGGAGCGCATATGGAAAAAGAACAGGAGCGGGCCCTCATCGCTTTCCTTCAGGAAAACAAGGACATCTTCGCATGGAAGCCATCAGATATGCCAGGGGTACCAAGGGAATTGGCAAAGCATAGCCTTAACGTGAACCCTTTGGCTAAGCCAGTAAAGCAACCATTGCGGCGTTTCCATGATGATAGGAGAAAAGCGATAGGGGAAGAGATAGCTCGCCTATTGGCCGCAGGATTCATCACAGAAGTATATCACCCGAGTGGGTGGCAAACCCAGTCTTGGTTATGAAAAAGAACGGCACATGGCGAATGTGCATTGATTACACCAGTCTTAACAAAGCCTGCCCGAAGGACCCATTTGCCTTGCCACGGATTGACCAAGTGATTGATTCAACGGCCGGATGCGAGTTGTTATGCTTTCTAGATGCCTATTCAGGCTACCATCAAATCAAGATGAAGAAGGAGGATCAGAGAAAACATCCTTCATCACACCCTTTGGGGCCTTTTGCTACGTAAGCATGCCCTTTGGATTGAAGAACGCGGGTGCGACTTACCAGAGGTGCATTCAAAATTGCTTGCACGAGCAGATAGGTCGCAACGTTCACGCCTATGTGGATGACATTGTGATTAAATCGCAAGTGTGCCAA
>CAMZMU010000078.1:37985915-38166945 GCA_947311845.1 Poa pratensis
TGAAGCCCAGCAGCTTTGAGAGAATGAATCAAAATTGCTCTACCTTTAGTAGGAGTGACAGTGCCCATACATATCTTTGCATCAACTCGGAACGACAGAGCAGGGAGCAGACATACATGGATTTGCTTCACACCACATACCAGGAAATTAAGCAATGCAATTTCAGGGCAGCGAGTGCTACCTGCAAATTTAGGCACTGCAGCCCAAAACGGGGATTCGGCGAGTGAGTGAGTGCACCACCATCACCATCATGGATACACCAAAAACTTGCTACAAAAGCAGAGACTTTCTCTGACGAGATCACACCTTTCATTTCATTTCAGTGTGTGAATACCTGACGACAAATCCCCATACAAAAGCTAGCGAGTAACCCTACCTTATGTGATTCGGCAGGACCACTCCCGGTCAAAAACATACGCATGGTGCATGACCAAATCAGCTAAGAAAAGAGAGCATGGACATGGGAAACAAATAAAGATGTGCAAACATCATCGCAATCGCAGGAGGTGACCCGCTCAAAAGCAATTCAAATGCAAGATGGTGGTTGATGATGATGGCAATCTGCATGCATGGCTTAATCCTGTCCACTGAACAAGATCTTGAACTAGATCTCTGCATTGCAAGTTTTAGCAATGATGCCAACACACTTTTGTAGGTTTAGAACAAGCCATGCTTCAAGACGGACATACCAACTACCTCTTCTCCGAGGCAAGTTTGTGGTCAAGGTCAACCCTTATCTTATGGTTGCTAGGTTCTCACTCGGAAAATGTCAACATCAAGGCCACATCACTACTGCGCAATTCACTTAACTACTGTAAGTATGACATTTGTGCAAGGCAGTTCGTAAAGCAAATTGAAAGAAGTTTTAAAAAACATTTGTGTAAGCCATTAATCTCTTAAGGTGACTTCATCGGCATCGAATCTTAACAAGGCCCACTGCTTTGTTAACAACCAACGAGACAAATGTGTGTGTAGACTTTTCATATTTAATTTGATGTGGGGATTGTCAGTTTGTGGACGTAGCGAAAATTAGACCATCTAGAAAATCAACATGTCCTTGTCCAAGCAAATTATAATCAAAGTTTCACACTTCTTTAGAAGGACTAGAGTGACAGTAATTGTTGAGAGAATCACATAGTAATTGTTGCCGTCGCAGACACTTAGTCGATCTACCGAGAAGCAAACAATCACAGCGACACCGAGATTTGTTTACGCAGTTCGGCGAACTCGTCTACATCTGCGGGGCATGACTACGGGCGCTCCTCCCCTCTGATACCGCAACACCTGGCCGCCCTAGGTGCTGGCACATACCGCCGGCTCCCCCTGCGTGCCTGTTGCTATCAAGTCGCCATAGGTTACAACATGTGGTGCCCCCTCATTATATGGGAGGCCCTAGAATACAAGAGTTCGACTCAAACACTACTTGTACCTATCCACACCTAATACAACTCTAAGTCCAAACGTAACCCAACTCGTACACATAGTTCGACACAAACACAACAGTAATCTTGGGAGCATCACAGGACTAGTGAGTTTTTTAGGACTGTTATACAACTTCATACAAATTCTAAAGCGAAATTTAGTCAATCTGAGGTCCTCCCCGATGAAAAGAGCAATAAAAGTTCCAAAATCAACCGATTGATCTAAAGGTTCGGTAGGGATGTCGACGGCTTGACAGGACGGACAGTCCGCTGTGACTCCCGATCCTACACTGCATGTACGTACGCGGCATGTATTTGACCGATTCGTTTATATTTTTCATGCACTGACTCTTTCCAGCGGACTGTCCGTCCTGTCCGCCAGCGCGTCCGTCGACATCCCTAAGGTTCGGGATGATTCAAGTCATATAGAGTTGATCTTTATTGCCTGTATTATATGGAGAATAGTATGCTCATACTCCCTCTGTTCCATTTTAATTGACTCACATATATCTAGATATGTATGTATCTATCACTAAAACATGTCTAGATGCATCCATATCTACATATATGTGAGTCAATTAAAATGGAACGGAGGAAGTACTAGTTATCTTAGTTCGTACGTGGAAATTTAGGATAATCGAAAGGGGTTTAAGCTCAACTTGAAAGAAATTATCGCAAATTGCAACAAAGTAAAATCTGAACAGCAAATGTACCATGAAGTACAGAACAAGTTAGCGCCCCCTTACGAATAACTCACCAAGCAAGAATCCACAGCCTTCATACTTTGAATAAATGGAAATTTTCAATTCATTTCTTATATCACATCACAAGGGGGATGATAGGCAAATACACGCAATTCAATCCTCCTCGTACCAAAATATGGCACACAAGATAGACAAAAAGAGGATGATTTGCAATGGAGCTACTTCAGAGCACATGATCACTTGATCAGATGTATCATACTTGCGACATTTTAGAATGAATGATTTGGAACTCAGACTCCTATGGGGCAGGCCCCCGAGCAGTTCTTGAACCATGTTTTATAAACACAAACTAATTCTGCTTATTATTTTTCCCTTCCTTTCCGGCTCTCTCCTACAACATAAAAAGAGAAGAAAAAAATCACCTTTGCTGTTTCTACCTTTGTACACCAAGGCCAATACTGATTCGAAGAGGTGCCGAATCAAAATTGAAATTCCCATAAATTTGATCTTTGAATGTTTCATTGCTAAGCTTTCTCGAGTGTCCGGGCTAATTCAACTGCATTCTTGGCAATCTTGCAGTTGTCGTCGTTCACTAGAGCCTCACAGAGCTGGAAAGCTCCAAGCTTTATTGCTTCCATTGCTAGTTCGTTGCTCTCCGAGCAAATCCAGTTCAGAACGACCAGGGCCTGGTCGATTGCACGGGCGTTGCCGCTGCCGGCGACGCTGCAGAGCACGGACACGATGTCTGGGATTCTGGAGAGGTCGTGACGGCCCTCGCGATTCTTGGCGAGGAGGCCGAGGACCTCGACGGCGCGGGCAGAGCCGGCGGCTGCGAGCTCGACGAGCGCGGGTGCCGCGCCGGCGCGCACCGTGCGACGACGGTTCTCTGGCAGCTTGCAGAGCTCGTAGAGGGTTGTCGCGGCCTCGCGGCGCTCCCGCGCGCCACCGCGCCGGAGCAGCCTGGCCAGCGCCGGGATGGCAGAAGGGTAAGCCCCGATTGTGCACTTGTTGACGCCCACGGTGGCTAGGCTGGTGAGCGCCGTGGCCGCGTGGGCGGCGGCCGCGCCGCCACCTGACACCGCCGCGCAGAGCGCGTCAACGGCGCCGTCGGCCACTAGCCCCACGCGCGCGTCGTCGCCATCGAGGCTGAGATAAACGAGCGCCCTGGCGGCCGCCTCATCCCCGGCCGCCGCGTGCTGCAGCAGCGCCGCCACCGCGCCGGATTCCAGCACCTCCCTCCGCCCGGCCGCCCCGGACTTGGCCAGCCTGAGTATCCCCAACACGGAGGAAGACGACGCCGGCGCCACTCCTTGGCACTCCCCTGCCCGAAGCTTCTCCTGGGACACGTCTGCCGGCGAAACGGCCGCTATGAGGCGGCGCAGCGCGTGGTTAGGGATGAGCGGCGGCGAAGGCGGGAGCGGCAGGTTGGTTACGGGGCAGGTGAGGTGGCCGCCGTCGAGCCAGCGCTGGATGCTGCGGCGCTCGAAGGTGTGGCCGGAGGGGAGGATGACGGGGTCCGTCATGACCTCGAGCGAGATGGGGCAGCGGAAGTCGTCGGGCCACGACGCCTGCTCCGGAACCAACTCCATGGCGGCGTTCTTGGCGTGGGCTAGAAGATTTGCGGCGGGCGCTGGGGGAACGGAAAGCGTGTGGGACTGTGGAAGAAGAAGAGGAGGCGGTGGTGGAGGGAGGCCGTATTGGGGAAAGTCCACTTCGGGTTCCGGTGGACGGAAACGAGATGATGTGTGTGGGCGGAGAGAGTGGAGATACCGTTAGGTCAGCTTACGCGCTCTCGCCAAGACCCACGCCAGTCCCTCTCATCGTACGTGTGTCACTCCCAATTTTGCATAACCAGCAACAAGAGCACCCTAGTGCTTCTCTAATCGATCGGTGATTACCTTCTTATTTCTAGAATCAATCGAGATACACATATTTATTCGTGAGTTAATTGGACATTTACTCGATATCTATCTTCAGAGTCATTACATGGAGTTGATGGTGCTCGTTTTTTTCCCTCCCTCGGCTACTGTTTGAGAGAGGCGAAAGGGCTCTTCCCTTCTTCCCGAACTCCGCCGACGGCCGATTCGCCGGTCTCCTCCCTCTCCGGCCGCCGCTGTGGCGGTGGGAGAGTGGGGAGACCCCGGATCTGTGCCTGAGGCATGTGGATAGTAGGTTAGGGTCTTCCGGCGTCGCTGGAGAGGTGGTGTCTGCGGCGGCGTGCTGGAATAATGGTGCGGGAGGTCAATCTCCACCTCGGCGGTGCTCTGCGGGGCGGCGCCGGCGACCTCCTGGTGTGGTTTCCTCTCAGATTCGCGAATCTGGTGAGGATAGCTTCTCCTTCGGCGGTCGGCGTGGCGGAGATGTTGATCGACTTCTGGAGTTTTGTCCCTCGCTCCTTTCTTCGTCTCGGCGTGGCGCCTCCTGGCCACGGCGTGGGGATGCTGGGGGTGGTGAGGCGGGGAGCTGGTGCCTGGTGCTAGCTCCCTTCGCCGCATGTACAGGAGCTGAACGTCTAGGATCTGCGTGGTGGCTGCTGATCTTCGGTGCGGCAAGCAGCTTTCTTCTTCCGGCCATGGTGGTGTGGGGAAGTTCGCTTCTTGCGTCGCACCCTGTTCTGACTCGGTTTGGTCTTCTCTGTTCTCCGGCCGGCCGAGGTGGCGAGGGGAGATGGTGTGATCAAGCCGTGCAAGCAGTGGCGACTCCGGCGAGCTGTGTCTGGGCTCAGAGCAGGGTTGGTTGGATGAAGGGTGGATGCGGGGAGAGCGCGCCATGGCCGTGCGCGTTCAGAGGTCTTCAGCTCCGTCGCTTGCGGCGGACGGCCCATGCGGTCTCCTTCTTGTGTGGGGTGCTCCTCTTCCCAGGGTTGGAGGTGGCCTGGGGTCTCCTTTTCCGGCGTTGTTCGGCGACGGAGTCCTTCTTCAGGCGTTGCGGAGGCCCAGCGACGTGTGTTGATGTTGCTTTGGGTTTCGACGCCTTGTTACGTTGTGTATTTCTGTTCTTTCGCTGTATTTTCGGTTGAATACGCAGTGTAAGATCCTTTCAAAAAAAAAGAGTCATTACTTGGAATTCTTTTCTGTAGTATACTCCTCGGAAGATATGGTCAGAAACAGTTTATATATGGAACAGTTAATGCATTTATTCTTCATTGTGGATATGCCTCTCGTGTGAAAATAGGATGGACGTCAGCACTAATTTAATTTCCTTAATGTTTGGATATACAATAGTACCGTTGTCTGTTTATATCTCGAGAGACAAGCACTACTGTGTCATGCTGATTGCAGCTGTTGCGTGCATATGTTTTGCATGACATTGGTGTTAAATATATAGTTGATGTGTGGGGGACGAAGATGTAGACATGATAACCTACGAGAGCCATCCAATCAGTCACGGGACAAAATATGTTGTTTGATAATCCCTCAGTTTTAAATTCTATTTGTCCAAATGTGGATGTATCTGTACTTGTAACATGTCTAGATACATCCATATGTATGTAAATAGAAGTCATCTAATTTGGAACGGAGGGAGTATGTCTCTAGAACAATGTGCGTCCGTATTACAAGCAGTGTTCAAAGGAACACGCAAGATGAAATTAAAAAAAATTAAACGTTGTATACCTTTGTTTTTTCTCTTCCTTGAGAAGTTTGATCAACTCCAATTAGTTAATCACCTAGCATGAAAATTAGTTTGTCCATTGACATTATTTGTTGACCACACTATTGGTTGCCAAAGTGTGGCTAACTTGGCTTGGTGGCCACTATGTTGACTAAGGTTTCGCAGATGCCCCTTAATGATGTAGAAGCTAAAATTCGCAATATGGGTATTTTTGTCGCAGCAGTGGAACATGGGGTTCCCCTAGTACTGCCAAAGTGGGTCCACCCCATGTGGGCCCAAGGTGAAGATGGACAAGACCAAGACTCAAGTCAAGCTGGCGGGTTCACCGTCAAGACAAGCATGGCCTACATCGACTAAGGGCTCCGGTCCTGGGGACCTTCCGGGTCCCCGAACCAAGCAAGAAGGCCAGGAAGGACCCGAGAGCCCGAGTCCCCGGCAGGAGGCCAGGCTCCCTCTCGGGTACCACCCCGCGTCCCTGTGGATAAGCTCTCCACCTCACCACGGAAGACTTGGGAAGCAAGGCGAAGGCAGTGCGGGCGGGAAGCACGCCCGCGTGGTGGTGTCAGCTCCTGTCCACCCCAAGGCGGACGCTCCCACCTAACCCAAAGGAGACGCTAGGCTGAGGGAGGCCACGTCTCCCCTAAACTAGATGAGGAGATCCTTCACCCCGAAGGACCCTCACACCCCTCACGTGACCATGTGGCAACCCCTTAGCCTATAAAAGGAGGACCAAGGCACGGAGGAGAAAAAGGTCGAACCGAGGACGAACACACGCTGGAACCAGAGCAAGACTAGACTAGGGCTGCGAAGGTAGAGAGGAAGGTGATCTCCTCCGGGTCAGGATCTGTCCTTCTTCTACCTCCAGCCAAAACCCTTCCGGGTACCCTGCCGGGAGGTTCCATTGTAAGCTACACTATGAAGAACCCATCAATCCAGACATGCAGGAGTAGGGCTTTTAGCCTCGGGCGGCCTGAACCTGGGTAGCTCCTTGTGTCCCTTTGGTTGCATGCTTTGATCGTGGAGAGTAGAGCTTGATCTAGACTCCGCCCAAGAAGACGATTCTCAGCCTCCTTCGCGCCCCGTGCCGAACCTAAAAGGGGGTATCCTATACTCCCGGTGTCCGTGCAACGAGACACGACATCTGGCGCGCAGGTAGGGGGCGCAAGCGCTGGATTCATCTTCTTCTTCATCGGCCTCGAGCTCAACGCCAAGTTCATCATCAAGTTCTGCGTCGAGCTTCTAGTCCGTGATAAGATCTGCTCCAAGACCCTAGCGCCTTCGGAGCAGCGTGGTTTCGGCTCTCACGAGAAAGGTGTCGAATCCGACGTCCAAGATGACAAAGAAGAGAAAGGGAAAGGCAGCCTTGGAGTTCCTGCGGTACCCGGCCTCGGCTTCGTTCTTGACGAGTCCTCGCCGCACCTGCCGCTAAAGATCACGCCTTTGGAGTCCGTTTCGTTCCTCCAGCCGCTTATGTCAGCTCTCTGGTCAGCAAGGGAAGACCTGAGGAAGGTGCCACGAACATTGATGTCCCTCTTTCCCCATGGACGCATGGAGCGAAGGAGGAACTCTGTTCCGACGCGCCAACCACAGTGCCGCTTCCGGAGGAGGAAAACCTCGACCAAGACACAAAAGGCGAGCCTCGGCAAGAAGATCCTCTCATCTACGTGCCCCAAGACTCCAGATTCCTCTGCGCAAAGATGGCCAGCCTGGAGTGTGGTGCATGTACCACAGATCTGACCGGCACAGTCTGGAAGATTGCCGACAGTTCAACGACATCCAGATACGCCAGAAGAACGGTGATTGCTATTCATGCGGAGAACCAGGACATATCAGCCGAGATTGCCCTCTCAACAAGAAGCCCAAGAAAGCCAAGGGAGTGCCACAGCTGGGGTTCCTCAAAAGGGAAGATCTTTCCGGACCTTTGCCAATGCATCCACTCAGACTGAAGAGCCCCCGGAACCTTGCTCACTACCGGCGCCCCCACAGATACAAAGCAGTCAAGGGCAAGCTGCAGCTAGCTGGGATCAAACCTTCATCTGCGGAGATTTGGCCCAGGAGAATGGGATCTCCCGGGTCACATCGTCACAATACAGCCAGGACCAAGTGGACCCCCTCAGAAGTACCGGATTGCTAAGTGGCTAGCATCAGGATCCCGCGAGTAAAGCAGCTTCAGGGTCTCCGGACCGGCACGAGCCAGCAAGATTGCGGGTCACCAAACAAGGAACATCCGGGTCCAGAAAGCTAAGACAACCGTGGGGTCTCCGGACCGGCGTCTCTGATACGCCAGCAAGTCGCCGGATCACCAGTTGGGTGGTCTCCGGGTAACTCGAGCAAGTAACACAATGGTCTCCGGACCGGCGCAAGCCAGCCAGTCATGCCCTTAGTCGGCATTGGAGGCTATCTCGGTTGGAAGCCTTGTCCCCGCCAAGAATTGCTGGGCAAGGCAGAATTATGTCTGAAACACGGCATAGAAGACCCGCCTTGGCGGCAGCGCGACAGAACGATTACCGAGGTAGCCAGAAGGAGTCAAAACGCGAGCTAAGTATAAACGTGCTTGCACGGGCTTGTTCCCGGGTACATCTGTTTTATGTGCTTTGGCTAAGGCGAAAGCGGGCGTTCTCCTGGGGCAGCGCCTTCGCGATGACACTGTCAGTTTCCCTCGGGCAGTGGAGTCGTGGGCTGAGGTCCGTGCGGTCAGGAAACGGTGGGTCCTTTGGGGGGTTGCGCCCTGTGTCGCACTTCAGATCAGTCTGAGTGCCCACGGCTGGTTAGCGCTCACACCTTTGGATCCTTCCCGAGAGCGTAAAGCCCCCACGAGTACGATAAAACTTATATACTTTGGGAAGAAGTTATTTACATTCAAAAGCATGAGTTCATAAGCCAGTTGGCAATATCAGTACAAAAGCATGGTTCACGGCCCCTGGTATTGTCCTTTTCAGGACTTCACAGGTTCACGGGTCATCTTCTCGGGAGAGGTGCTTCAAGATCTCCTCCACCTGGCGGGTTACGTCTGGAGGAAGCGGCGTCCCGGGTTCAGGCGCCTCCAGCTCGGACAGCAAGGAGAGCTGCGGGTGTCGTTGGCGAAGCGCTGTGACAAACCGGGTCGTCACCTGCCTCACTGCCTGTTCCCCAGCAAGGCGAGTGGCTTGCTACCTGCTCCTTGATACCTTTGATGAGCGAGGCCACGTACTTCAAGAACCCAGGATAGGGCAAAGGAAGTGGAATGGTTGGCCATGAGGACAGGCGGAGAAGGCACTCCCAAGTTCGTGAACTCCTTCACGATGTCCAAGGACCCGTGGTTCATCTGGAGCAAGATGTTGTTGTGGTCGCGGCGGTGGTGAGCGAATCGTCGCTGTTCTTTCTCAAGTGCACCTTTGCTTCCGCCAGCTCGACCTGCACCCCTTCAGCTGGTTGGACACCTGCTCGTGTTGATGCCACGCAATCTGAGCTTGGGATTTGGACGCTTCCATCGCCGCCGCCCGTCAGCCAGCTCCTTTGTTTCTTTCTTGCGAAGGACAGTCATGCGTGCATCTTTGTCCTTCCAGAAGTCATTGCATCGCCCAGTTCCCGGATCTTTCTTTCCATGGCGACGCGGCCAGCCGTGGCCTCTTGCTTGAACTTCTCAGCTGCTTTGAGGGCCTGCTTCTGCGCCTCGATCGTGGCCGTCATCGTCTCGACCCGGGCGGACAAGCTGTCTCTTTCGCCCCTAGCTCTCTGGAAATCCGAGAAGGCCTGTTCTCGCCTTTCCCTCTCGCTCTTGAGCTCGCTCTGGAGTTTGGAGACCTGCTTGCCTAGTGATGAGGCGGCCTGCTTTTGGCTCGAAGGTCATTTCGACCTCGCTGCGAGCCCAGCTAGCCACGTTCTCAGGCCTTGCTCGAAGCGGTCCTCGTCCCGCTCCATTCTGATCTGGAGCTCCTCAATGGTGCCAAGGTAGTGGCGCTCTTCATCTTCCAGCTCGGCCTCTCGTCGCTCCAGCTCCCTCTCGCGGCTGGCCACTCGCTGTTCCCAAGCGTAGAGCAGCTCTTCGTCCACCGCCAGCTTTAGTTCACGGGCGCTGAGAGCTTCCTCCCCAGAGGGAGGCCGCAGCTCACGAGCCGCGAGTGCTCCCGCCGCCGGAGACCGAGGACACCAGCCGCGCCAGTTGGCGCGGGCGGAGGACAAGAACTCCGAGACGCTGGAGAATGTCTTGGAGAACCCGGGGCCTTCCTCAACTCTCCCGGGTTCAGGGCAGGGGTCAGCGTTCCCGAGGGCCGAGCCCTGGGGATGAACCCGCCTGCATCAGACCTGCGTGGTCCAGAGGTCGCCTGGGGATCCACGTCGCGACTCTCCCCAGGGCCTTCCGCGCCAGCAGCTTCTGCCTCGTCTGCGACGACCGGAGTCACCTCCCTTGTCCTGGAGCGGGCCGGGGGCTCGGAGTTGCCTCCATCGGAGGTGCCGGTGGAGCTCGACTTCGACATCTTCGCCTCTCCGGGGTCGTTTGCTTGGCCACTCCGGGGTCGGGCTCCTGTGCAAGAAACAAGAATCAGAAGTCAGGACGGCGGCAAAAGGGAAGCAACTACTTCAAGGACAGTTGCTAGCAAAACTTACCGGCGGCTCTCTTCGATCCGGAGAAGCTCCATCTTTTCTGCACCAAGTCGCCAAAAGGTCTGGCAAGGACAGGCTCTCCTCCCCTACCTCCACGTCTGCAAGGGGAGGAGGGATAGCTCGACTCTGGTCAGACTCCTGCAACGACGGCGAGTTCGGCGGCACAGGCTGCTCCGGGAGTTCGTCACCCGGCGGGCTTGTCACCGCCCCGGAAGGAGCGCCGGGGCCTCCGCGCCCGCAAGGTACTCCCGGAGGAGTCGCTTCATCACTTTCATCATCCGAAGACCCAGGTTCTTCAGGGGAAACGTCCCCGCGGGCAAGGCTTTGCCCCCTTGTCCTCTCTCCTTGAAGACTGCGTGCTTTGGGTGCCGGCGGGGGCTCGATCTTGGTGGTACCCGCCACCCCGTATTCATTGCACTCTGGCATCGAAGATCGGATACCGTCGGCGGTTGGATCCTCGAACAGCGGCAAGATCTCATCCTGGAATTCAAAGGGTACCCGCGGCAGAACGTAGCCCATGGTCAGAGCCCAGGTGGTCTCGTCAAGTGAAACCTGGACGTGGGAGGCTGCCCCACCTGAGCAAGTTCCCAGAGCGGGTGGCTCCGGAACTGCAAAGGGGCAATCCCTCTGCGAAGAAAGTCTGCCAGATCATGGCGCCCGTCACTCCCCTTGCACGGAGCGCAGCCAGCCTGTTGATGACCGGACCAGGGCTTCCCCTGAGGACTTCTTTCCTTGGAGTGTGCCAATCGCTCCGCTGGATAATATGGAGTCATCAGGTGGGGATTGGTCCCGTCAGCTTCGACAAAGTACCAGTTGTGCCTCCATTCTCCAACCGAGGCCTTGGTGAATGTTTCCGGGTACTGGTGCGCCGCATCACTCCGGAGGCAGAAAGAGACACCGCCAGCAATCCACTTGGACTTCCCCAGGCGTGGAACGAAGAAGTGGCGGAATAAGGCCACCGAGGGCATGACACCCGCGAATGCCTCGCAGGCATAGGCAAAGGTAGCAAGCATCATCACGGCATTGGGGTGCAAGTGCAGCATATGCAATCCGTAAGCCTCCAAGATTGCTGCGAAGAACTCGGAGAATGGAGGAAGAAGGCCGACGACGGAGAAATCGTGGAAAGTAATCACCTCTCCTTCTCGTTGAGGACCGCTCCCAGGACGCACCACCACTCCCTCAGCACCGCGGAAGCTCGCGGCCAGGGATTGGCGAACGCGTTGTATGGCTTCCTCGACGCATACTCACTGGGAGAAAAGAGGGCCTGAGTCACCCTCATTGAAGGCGGCGCTTCGGCCAGAGAAGCTTCCATCGCCATCTTCTCGGTGGCAGATTGTGACATCTTCCTCACTCCCATCCTACCTCGCTTAGGCGGCATGGGCTGGGGGCAAGAATGAGGAACGGCGGGCCAAGGCGGAGGCGGCGATTGGCAAAGTCAGGAGAAGGCGGAGGCGGCGATTTGGGGATTTCGGCGAATCTGGAGAGGTAACGGCTACAGTGGAAGCCAGTCGTGGCTTATAAGGCATCCCACACGTCACGTCGCGGCCCCATTACTCCGACGGACGTGGGGATCGAGGGGGCGCGCCGATTTCTGCGCGTTTCGCCCGTTGGTCCAAGATAAGCACGGGATCCATATGAATCGCAACGTTCGCCGCGATTCAGTCAACGGACCCGGGGGCTCGTCTCTACCTCGCCTCGGCGGGTCCCCAACGGAGCTGAGAAGACCAGGTGCCCGGGGACCCACTTTGACCTATCTTTAGGCCATGGCCCGGCAGCTGGAGCAAGAGCCGTCGGGACCATGCCCGGGGGCTACTGTCGCAGCAGTGGAACATGGGGTTCCCCTAGTACTGCCAAAGTGGGTCCACCCCATGTGGGCCCAAGGTGAAGATGGACAAGACCAAGACTCAAGTCAAGCTGGCGGGTTCACCGTCAAGACACGCATGGCCTACATCGACTAAGGGCTCCGGTCCTAGGGACCTTCCGGGTCCCCGAACCAAGAAAGAAGGCCAGGAAGGACTCGAGAGCCCGAGTCCCGGCAGGAGGCCAGGCTCCCTCTCGGGTACCACCCCACGTCCCTGTGGATAAGCTCTCCACCTCACCACGGAAGACTTGGGAAGCAAGGCGAAGGCAGTGCGGGCGGGAAGCACGCCCGCGTGGTGGTGTCAGCTCCTGTCCACCCCAAGGCGGACGCTCCCACCTAACCCAAAGGAGACGCTATGCTGAGGGAGGCCACGTCTCCCCTAAACTAGATGAGAAGGATCCTTCACCCCGAAGGACCCTCACACCCCTCACGTGACCATGTGGCAACCCCTTAGCCTATAAAAGGAGGACCAAGGCACGGAGGAGAAAAAGGTCGAACCGAGGACGAACACACGCTGGAACCAGAGCAAGACTAGACTAGGGTTGCGAAGGTAGAGAGGAAGGTGATCTCCTCCGGGTCAGGATCTGTCCTTCTTCTACCTCCAGCCAAAACCCTTCCGGGTACCCTGCCCGGGAGGTTCCATTGTAAGCTACACTATGAAGAACCCATCAATCCAGACATGCAGGAGTAGGGCTGTTAGCCTTCGGGCGGCCTGAACCGGGTAGCTCCTTGTGTCCCTTTGGTTGCATGCTTTGATCGTGGAGAGTAGAGCTTGATCTAGACTCCGCCCGAGAAGACGAATCTCAGCCTCCTTCGCGCCCCGTGCCGAACTTAAAAGGGGGTATCCTATACTCCCGTTGTCCGTGCAACGAGACACGACAATTTTGTACACATTTTCACAATCTCTATGCTTTAAAATTGTGGTGCATATGGCGCACACTACCGGATTCTGATCGGTTGTCGAGTGCCGCGGCAATACGCAAAGGGCCACTCAGCAACCATTTACTCGGCATTTAGGAGTTTGTTCACATGGCAACTCGACAACAATAAAATAACGAAGTTCATCTAGTTTGTAGTGTTTTTCTAAAGTGCACTAGGGTTCTAAAAACATCGGGTAAACTAAATAAAGGAAACACAAAAATCTCTAGCGCGCCCCTCCCCCAGCGGCGCGGCCTCCTTCTCCCTCTCCATCGCCACGGCTCAGAAAACCGAGGTGGGGGAGGGAAGATAGGAGAGGCCGGGGGCGTTGAAGATAGGAGAGGATGGCCGCGACTGCGAGCTCTAGGCGGCGAGACGTCCTTGGGAGCTTTGGCGCTTCTCGTTGGAGCACGTCCAGATTGGAGAACGACCGCGCCGCCGCAACACTGCCCAATTCTCCCAGCGCGTACGACTTGAAGAAATTGACAGGGGCAGAATTGTCATCTCAAAATATACTTAGCCTATAATATTGGATTATTAGCTTAATAAGGAGATAACAAACCCAAAGGGGGCCATCAGCAACAAACACAGCCAAATGTGGGGCTTAGAAGAACTAAGGCAGACGAATAAAGGGGCATAAGATTAAACGCACACGAACTAAGGGGGTTATAATCAATTCCCCCCTAAAAGTATCTAGAAAGCGAGAAAGATCTTAACATGTCTATCTAATATGGTCTACATTGTGTGAAAAATTGAGAGGGGTGCACCATATTATTTCCACTTTCTTAAAAAACTATTGTTTGCACGTAAAAAATAAAATAAAAAACACGTTTTGCAATTAAAAAGTTGAAAACTCTTTTTGACACTATTTTTCTGTCGTGGCAAGATGCACTTTGCGCCAAATATCGTGACATTTCCATGGTCATTTGTCTTGAAAATCATGTACACGATAGTCAATTTTATGAATTCTCATATAAACAATACATGTTTATCGTTTTTCTTGCAACTAGTACCCATAATATGACTCCATGCATTGGGAATCGTTTTTTACATTTTCTTCATTTTATGTTATTTTTATTAAAATGTGAAAATCGTCGGAAGAACTAATCATAGCAATGATTTTCTAATCTTTCAACACCCACTATGGCTCTTGCATATAATTCGGCTTGGGCATTTTAAAATGGTTTTTGACAATTTTTAGGTCAAACTGTCACACACTTATATTTTTGCACTTGTATTATTCCGAGAAATCGGTCAAAAGTAAAGAAAAAATTCTTAATGCTTAGGGATTGGCCATACGATATGTTCTAACTTGGTGTGAAAATTGGAGAGGTAAAATTTTACACCATATTCTTTTCATTTGCTTAAAAACACATTTTCACACTTAGAAAAAAAAATGAGCATTTTCATTAAGAAAGTGCCATTTTAATTTCTGCATTGAATTGGCCCTATTTATCCTAACCTCATGTAAAAAAATGTCTCCATGCCATATAATTTGAATTTCTGACAAGTTTAGGTATTATTTCATTTTTCCTGTTAAAGAGCTCTAAAAAAGTGTAATTTGTTATTTTGGTTAAAGAAAAATTCTTCGAAATCCAAACATATATGTTCATACAATTATTTACAAGGAGGAGTTTTTTCTTCCAAAAAACGCTTGCCAAAGTCGATCTCGTAGCTATTTATTTGATGAGTGACTTGACGATAAGACACTCGGCGGCAAACCGAGTATACGCCAAGTTTCTTTTGTTCACGAGTGTTTTATCATGACACCGGCAACGGCAACGGTGGCACTTGACAACTTTAGCTTTTAGTAACTATATACTCGTAGATAGAAGACTTGCTGTGACAAAAAATGTGTAAACGTAGGAGCGGAGCGGGCACGGCTCGTCTACAGTTCAGTTGTTACTGTACCGGTACAGTAATGTGCTTGATCTACCGTCCAATTGCATCCAACGACCTCAATTAATGTCATCTTCCTTGGCGCGTATCAAGCAGCACTATACCTCGATCGGTACATCAGCGCGCAACGGATAGCTGCTCGACCGGTGAGGGCCGTGTGACCGTGTCGGGCAACTATGTCGTATCGGTCACCAGGGACCTAACAGCAGTACGTCCACGTTCTACAGTGGCGAGGCGAGGTCTATCATGGATGCATGCATGCACGCCGTGCTCCGGTCTGCCAAGAGCAGCATGTCGCGTCATTGACGTGGCGCACGTATTGTGCCCGTCCGCCGTGCCTTGACTGCTAGGGACGCGCTGCCAGATGGCTGGCTATCCCTCGTCGGAGAGTAAATAACATTGGTGGTCACACAACTCGTTTGCTATGTGCACTTAAATCACACAACTGGAGAACGTGATTTTTTGGTCGTAAAAATACAGGGGGTTTTCTGCAAAATTACGTGTCCACGTCAGCACTCCTGCAACGGAAAACGGACTGACATGTGGGGTTCGTGACCTGCGTGCACCAAAAGTCCAGTTGTGTGACCAAAAAAATCACGTTCTCCAGTTGTGTGACTTAAGTGCACATAGCGGACGAGTTGTGTGACCGTCAGTGTCATTTACTCCTCGTCGGACCGCCCGAGGTACGGTTCATGGTGATGGCGGTTCTTGGGAATGGCCTTGTTTGCTGCTCGGACGAACCAAGGAAGAAGAAGACATCAAAGGGAGCCTCTGATACTGCCGTTGGATGCAATTGTACAGTAGATCAAGTCCATTATTGTACTCGTACAGTAACAACTGTACTGTAGACGAGCCACGCCCCGAAATGGGCCGGCTATTGTCAAAGAATATTGTTAGCAGAAATTTCCTAAAGGTATAAAACTACATCAGTAGCTTGAAAATCACATAAGGGGAGCCGCCGATGCATATGCAAAACGTTATGCTTGTGCCAAAAGTCTTTTTTTAAAACCAAGTAAAAAACTTAGGCCTAGTTTGGCAGTGAAGTTTTTCCAAAACCATAGTATTGCAAAACTGAAGTAATTCAGTGCCAGGCAAGCAAATACTTCATTACCTTGAAACTGCGTTTTTTCTCAGTTTTAGCAAAATCATGGGGCGTTTGGCAAGTGGTGTTTAGGTGTAGTTTTGACGCATGGACAATCAACTCTTCACTGGAAGTGTAGCTGCATGGCCGTCGCACACGTTGCTGCATGGATGATAAGCTTTTGACAGATTGTGTAATTGTATATGTCTGTAGCTGCTAGCATGTCAGTAAATCATGGTAAGCTGTGTGCCATCAGGAGCGGTGCGGCGAATTCTTTTCCAGGGGCATCAGGGGCTGTGTGCCATCTACTTCCGCTGCTCCGCATCACAGTCGAGGGGAAACAGGAGCGTGTCTTCTTCCAGCATCATGTTTGTAGAAAATTCCAACTAATGCCGTCAACAATGGCCATCACCACTGCCGTTGCTCGTGCAGTCGTGCTGCTCCTCGTCCCTCTCCTCCGCCCAGTACCTTTGGCTCCCGCGGTAGGCCCGTCCTCGCACTACGGCCATAGCTGCCATGCCAAGCACTCGTCGGCGCCTGGGCCATGACACTGGTCCGCCCCACCTGCTACTCCACCGATGGCCATGGCGCTCGCATGCGTTCTGCTATCTTTCTCCGTTTTAGAAAAAAGAGGTCTCGACCTGTTTTTATAATACTTCGAAAATACCATAGTTTGAGGCATACTGTAGTATTAAAAACACAGTTTCTAATCCCTGCCAAACACATCGAAGTATTCTAAACTGTGGTATTTCTAGAAACTGTAGTATTTCGAAAATACTTCAAAAATACTTCGGTACCAAACACAGCCTTAGCCTTATCCATTATTAAGAAGAAGGTCCCGGTCTATTAGCGGGGAAACCGGGTGACAACCATACAACAAACCCCGACACCACGGGGACAATCCCACTACAACCCGAGACGAACAACAAGAACAACTAAAAAAAAAGTTGGCCTCTCACCTTTACCGGAGGGAAGATACAAAATATTTTAATTGGACTCGGGTTTGTGCCAAAAATCTAGATTGCAATTGGACTTCGGGTTGTGCCAAAAATCAAGAAATAAATAAACGTTGAGCTTGTGCCAAAAATCTAGATCGCAATTGGACTTCGTATATTGTAATTGGCGGCGAGCTATACATCACACCCACCCATCGCTAAAATAAGAAGATACAGAATATGCACATGATTTATTAGAGGGACCCGCATTTTATCTGTACACGTGGCGCTTCGGTGCCACTCGGACCACTAAGACTTTACCGACTGTGGGCGTGCCCTGCGCCTACCACACCTTATCTCGCTGACAAGCCTGGTCGCGCTCCATGCCGAGCCCAACTGCTAGTGGGGAAAATACTCCATCGCGCGCGTGGCGCCGATCGAGCGTTTGAAACCGAACGTGCGTGCAGGTGCAGGTGAATTGACGCCACGTTTGGCGTGCGGTGTGAAAAATGCAGCGGGCTCCCAACGGCTAGAAGTGGGTCGCCGCGCGTACTTTGACCTCGTGGCCGGGAATTGTTAGCCGATCAGATGGGATTGGGTGGGTCAGCCAGTTTGTACTTTGTGTGTGAAAAGAAAATTCAAGTTTTACTTGGTCCGTTGATTTCTACGGTCTTCGCTCGACCATCCCTTCCACGCGTGCTTGCTTTTCCCAAGCACCTTCAACCCTATTTGCCGCTTGCGCACGGCCTTTCTCTTCGAATAGCTACTGCAAACTACTCCCCCTTTTTAATTGTAAGATGTTTTATCATTATTTCGATCCAAACATATCTTTTAGTGTAAGATTCATGTAAATCTTGCACTAAAACATGTCTAAATACATTTAGGAGAGAGTATTCATCATGATCAACAAACCAATAGCATGACAAAAATCTCTAGAAATAACAAAATACCATGAATCCATTGACCATGTCGCGATGACTTCAAACAATTGAGCGATCATGAAGGCGCAGCGTCTCGTCATTGCCCTTCACCCGCTGCAACCAGGCAAAAACTTGTTGTGAAGACAGTCAGAAAGTCGACATGCTTAACCTCAAAGGAGGTGCACACCAGAATGGTAACCGTCACACATAATGAGAAACATAGATCGGAAAGGCCGTACTGGAAGCACCACCAACAAACACTGATCGTAACCAAGGAGACAGAAAACAACTCCGCACATCCTTCGTCGACGCTAGGCGCACCTCATGATCCCGAGGGAGGTGCTGAAACTACCTAAAAAGGACAACGACCCTCCCGCCACTGGAGAGGGGCTGTACTCCGTGGCACCTCAGAAGCCCCAAGGGCTACGTTGGACGGACCGCCCTACTCGCCTCTAGACTGGCCCGCCCATCCACAATGATGGAAGATTTACCGAGAAATTCAATAAGTAAGAAATACGAATGATTCAAACAAACTTAATTGTATGGTATTTTGTTACGAATTGTGATCATCATTTTACATGCTGGTAGTAAGGGTCGGAAATACAAATCTTTGAGCAAATGTGGACCATACAACAACTTATAACAATATATCTCTCATATACATTTCGCTCAAAATTTGTCAGTAAATTACACAAAAGCGTACTCCTTTTTGCAAGAAATTGATAACACATGTTTAGATGAACACAAGTCATGAATTTGTGGAACGCATGCACACCATTTACCCTCCTGTGCATGTGCAGCTTTCAACTTCTCGACAGACCACCATACAAGAAATATAGGATAACGGTAGGCTTATCCAAGATCTTCCACATCAATCACACATCATCTACTTTCAGCTAGCCAAACGACGCCGACAGGAGCACGTACAGTTTAAACTGAAGCTTTTCTGCATACAGAAAGCAGCACGTAACAGGAAAGAAAGTATAACAATGCTGTCCATATGCAGGTATGACTCCATGAGTTTCCTGAATCATTCCAGCTGCAGACTACACCTAGCATGCATCTAATGCATCCATCGAACACATTTGTGGGGCCAGCTATGCTACCACAAAATCATGCCAGAAATTTACGAAAACATGATACTCTGCCATTGGTAACAGGAAGGATGAGAAGATGCACAAAATGATGCATGCAACTCAACACTTGTGTGAAATGGTCTTCAAACTGTTATTTGGCATAGCTCTTAGTTGAATCGACCAAAAGCTGCCACTACTCCCTAATGATGTACGGAGCATGGTACAAAGTTCAAACATGGAGAGTAGCGCAGTACATCCAAGGCTTTTTTGCTCCATGCCTATGTTGATCGTCCAACTTATAAAATTCATCAATAAGGCATATCCCTCTGTTAGCAGAGAGTCCCTTCCTGTGGTACTGGATACTTGCGAACTGCTGCAGGGAGTCTGAACAACCAAAACTACTTTTTCAGTTCTATATAGAGCTCTGTGACCTGCTTTCTGAACATACCTACATAGCACAGTTAGTTATCCTAGGCTTTCCCAAAGAGTGACTTCCTAAATGATGCTTTGGATTGGCACTCCGGGCAAGATCCAACCCCCACTTCAGTGCAAGAGTTCTGGACGAAAGTGCACATGGCAGGATCTAATCTTCACTCGCCCAGTGAACCACCACCCGATCGTCGAGTAACAAACACCCCCAATTCGAATAATTGTGTTCAGATGAATTTGCAGTGCAGAAAAATTAAAAAAAGTTAGAAAAGGCTTCCGTGAGAGCCTTCAAGAAGGCTGTCCACAGCTCCTAGCAGGCTTACGGCGACCAAAAAGAGCCCATGTTAGAATGTTGGCCAGGTGCGCATGCACGAGGCACGCACTGGGCTTTACGTGGACTTGCGCGAGTTGACACCCCAGGAGGGGTCTTCCCTGGCTACTCCGGCCCAGAGTATAGCCCACGTGGACAACTGTATTCGTGGACCGTGGTCGAACTATTGCTACGTACAGGCCCAACTCGATGACCACATTTTCGTTGCCTAATTATTGCTTGATGATGCTATGTTATTTTTTTTTGCTTGACGGAGCGGCGCCGGCTGGCCTCCACGTGCGCTTGCTGGGTTCCTACGTGTCCAAGATCCTCTCACGGCGATGTCTCTGTTGGCACTTGGCAGCAGCTCATGACATGTTAGGTTGGCAGTACCGATAGATCATCACATTCACAAGCTCCACTGCTCGACGTATATAGAGACTAATGGATAATCTGCTGCATGCTTTTCAGATCGGTGGAGGGTGGGGGTTGCCAGTACCGATCGATCCATTCGATCAGTAACACTGCCACTTACTACTGTCCTATTCCTGGCCGGCTGGCCTGATTGATCCACTGCATTAATCGAGCGGCGTCCATAGTCACCACTCGAAATTTACCTGTCGCTCGCTCCTTCGTTTCCAAATCCGCATCAAGTGTTTACGTCCCTGGCTAAACTCTGACCTCGTGTTTTGCTTGTGTTAATGGTGGGTGCAAGCTTCATTAATTCAGACGCTGAAACCGTAGCTATAGGACCATCGATCGATCGACCAAGTGGCTTCGATCTGGGCATCGATCTTGACGCAACAAAACCACCTAAGTACAGATCAGTCCATAGTTCCATTAATTAATGGAAATGCATGTGTGTGTGTACTCTTCTACGTCAGTTCATGGAGAGCACGTCCAGCCTTCGAAGCAGATGTATATTTTTAGATAATTAGGGAGGTAACCTCCCCAGTTCCATTGGCATGAAAATATATTTTCTGATGAATCTTAAAATAATTTGGTGACATACACAATGATATTTTTTTATAAGACTTGGTTCTGACACAAAGCTTAAACTTTCAATTAATTTTCGTCCATTCAATATCAGCACTTTTAACAATCTAAAAAAACCTATGCGTTTATTTGATTCAGGCCCTATACATACCTTTGGCCAGTAAAGCCCATAAAATGTAATAACAACCCAATTGGAAAAAATAGAATCAAAGGGAAAAAAAGCTGATAAAAGAACAATTGCACCCTAAATGTAGGGATTTTGTGTAGCTCTTGGAAGTCTCTAGATCCGTCCACTTAATCCATCATCTCGCTGGTGGTCTTCCTGATGAGATCCCATGCACTCCTCACATGCCTCTCCTCCTGCAGCGATGACCCCACGGCGAAGCGGAGAACGAACCTGCCGCCGACAACCGTGTGCGCGAGGTACGCCTTGCCAGTCTTGTTGAGGTTGTCCATGAGCACACGGTTGGCGTCATCGGCATCCTCCTCCGTCATGGCTCCACTGGGCTTGATCCTGAAGCAAACGAGAGCAAAGTTCCTCGGGACGACGACCTCGAACCGGTCGTCGGCACGAACGAAGTCTTCGAACATCTTTGCCATGGCCACGTCACTGCGGATGTGCTCCTGGAGCTTGGCGGTGCCGTAGGTGCGCATGACCATCCAGAGCTTGAGCCCACGGAAGCGGCGGCCGACGCCGACCTGCATGTCCTTGAGGTCGGTGACCTCGCCGGAGTCAGTAGCGTCGTTCTTGAGGTACTCCGGGTTGGTCTCGAGCGAGTCGCTTAGGCGGTGAGCGTCCCGGACGTACAGGCAGGTGCAGTCGAGGCAGGTGAGAAGCCACTTGTGTGGGCTCATACTGATGGAGTCCACGCGCTCGACGCCGTCGAGATGGTGGCAGAACTCCGGGCAGATGCAGGCGCTGCCGGCGTAGGCAGCGTCCACGTGGACCCAAGCATTGAACATGGCGGCGACATCCGCGACAGCGCCCACCGGGTCGACGGCGTTGGATGAGGTGGTGCCGACAGTGGCGCAGATGTAGGTTGGCAGGAGGCCGGCGTCGACGTCAGCCTGCATGACCTCGAGTAACTTTGCCGGGTCGAGCCCGTAGTCGGTTTCCGGCCCGGTGGGGATGGAGCGGATATTGGCAGGGTCGAAACCAGCGAGGCGGCACGCCTTGAAGAAGGTGGAGTGCGTCTGGTCGGCGGCGTACACAGTGAGGCGCGGCAGGTGGGAGACGCCGACGGAGCCGCTCCGACGCAGAGCGGCGTCACGGGCGGCGACGAGCGTGACGAGCATAGCCTCGCTGGTTGTGCCGACGATGACGCTGCCGCCGGTGCCACGGCCAGAGCCTGTGCGGTTCATGAAGGTCGTTGGCAGGCGCAGCAGCTGCGCGAGCCAGTCGAGCGCGAGCACCTCCATCTCGGTGGCCGCGGGAGAGGCCTGCCACGTGAAGCCGACGGTGTTCATGGCTGAGGCGATGAGGTCGCCAGCGATGGCGGCGGCGCTGTTGGTGGACGGGAAGAAAGCGAAGAAGTTGGGGCTAGCCCAGTGCGTCATGCCGGGGACGACGGAGGTCCTGAGCTCCTTCATGGTGACGTCGAAGGGAGCCGAGTAGGTCGGCGGGGAAGCCGTGAGTTCGTCCTGCAAGTATCCCGGCTTGACGTGGGAAGCACGGGCATGGACTCGACGTTGGTGTAGTAGTCGGTGGTGAAGTCGACGGCCTTGTGGAGGTAGGCGCGGACGTCTTCAGGGTTGAGCGGCTGGAACGGCGCCTTGTCGTCGGCGGCAAAGGCGGAGAAGGCGGCGGGCGGGGTTGGTGCCCAAGCTACCCATATCGATCGTTTTGTTTCTTGCAGGTTTAGCACCGAGAATCTGGTAGGTACTAGTGGACAGGCAAGAACAACACTTAAGAAGCAAGAGGTGATCGCTAGCTCTTGTTGTGAGTAGATCGATGGAGCTTCTTGCTTTGGTTTGGTGATGAGATGAGAAGAGATACGGCATGTATTTATAGGTCACATGAGATCGAGTGCAAATGGCGTGGGCATGTGGGCGTTGGATTAGTCTTGGTCCAGCACTGCTCTTCTAGGAAGGCCGGTTGGTTGGTGGGTACATACATAGCGTCGTGATCCGAAGATGCAATATCACAACTAGGAGGATATCCCCGACCTATCTGCACCGTTCATTTCATCAAGATTTATGCAATTTATTTTGCAGTCAAATCCCAAAACTTTAAACAATTATCTTCTTCAAACCACTCGTTAAAATTTGTCATTTGTCCTTGTCGTTAAACAATTATCTTCTGGTGGCATCGTTCGACGACGGATCTGTCCTTGTCGTGTGTCCCGCGTGCTTATCCAGCTGCTGCTCCGGTCGTGACCACCTCAAATCGACAAAACTATCTTCTTCCTCAAGGAGTAGTTCTGTAAGTTTCACGCCAAACACACTTTCTATGGACGCATGGCATGCGTGCATTCTGCACTGTTCACACAGACAAGACAATCGGCAATAGCTAGTACTTAGCTTTAGCTAGTAGAGGTTGAACAAAATCTTAAGAGAGGCCGAGCACTCGATCGGAAAGTCACTACGACTCTCGAGCTCAAGTGATCTATTTACAAAAAATATATAAGTTTGGAAAAAACTAAAAAATTATGAATGTAGTCAATGATTTACAGTACAACCGTGTAAAATCACAATGCGCATTACTTTATATTGTGTGCTACAAAAAAATGAATTTTTGTGGAGATTTGAAATTTTGCGTTGTTCACTATATTCAGACTGACCTCTGCATTTGCCATTTTTGTGTAGCTTGGAATGTGAAGTATTTGAAACAAAAATTTTGCACGTTCATGGGATAATCATTGAGAACAAGTTGGATTATCTTCGGATTTATAAAAAAATGATTTTTGAATTTTCGAAGACAAAATGATCACTGGAAACTGAGAGATAGAAATCGCCACTCGCACTCGATTCGTTTCAAAATGTAAAACACACCTAAAAGTATAAACGGTGAGAGCCTTTGGGCGCACCTCAGCGATTTAATCGTTCTGGCCGTCCGATACGAGCCCCTTCCCCTTCCGCTCCGTCTGATCATGATGGCTCCCTCAAGTCGGCATGAACAACGATTCGATATATTCATGCGCGTATGCTTTGTCGTGTCTCATGTCTCGCTACCGCGCTCCCCGAACGCCCTCGGGAGCCCGCAGACCCACCCGTCGGCCTCACGCGACGCGTTTAATCAGTGTGGTGGAGGGGCGAGATTATCAACGGAGGCCGCCCATTGGTTGGATTTGTTCTTTTACCATTCAAAGTTTCTTTCACCCCTCACGATAACGTGCTCGGCTGCCCAGCGCCGGCCCTCGTTGACGGTGGGACCGTGTACCTTTGTTCCTTGCACAGGGTTATCCTCTTTCTCTATGTTTCGTGTGGGGGTACAACAGGGCTTTCGCGTCGGCTACGTCCTTACAATTGTGGGCCTTCCCACGCTCGCCGGGTGCAGGTGCCTCGCCATTGGTTGCAACGGGCATGTTCTACTGTTTGATAAATGAATCTGCATGCCCCTCGCCGCCCGCCTGTGTACAAAGGTACATTGCTTCTGGGCCCAGCTTGTTGTTGGAGCTTGTTGTTGGTCCACCTTTCAGTGACGGGGTTATGGTCTTGGACGGGTTTCAGCATCGCTACCCATGGCTCGTTCGTGTCGACGGTCTCTCGCCATTGGTCTGCGGGTGGGTTCCAATATGTTGGGGAGGGTGTTAGCTATGAGCCATGAGGCGGTTCGTTACGGCACCCCCGTCTTCACACCTCTCATGTCCTCGCTCCTATTCGCTTCCCCGTCTTTTAGCACCGACTCTAACTCGGTAGATATCCTTAGATTGGACACGAGAATTTCGCAAGATGTTACCTGAATACTATCTATATATAAAAGCCCTCCCTCTCAGCCTCCTCTCAGCCTACCCACATCGACGGTCACTGTTCACCTACAGTACCCCGAGCTTCTACAGTGCGTGCGCGGTTCTGCGCCGTCGATCGCCGATCGGACGATCCGCAGCGCCGGTCACCCTGGCTTTTTATAAAAAAGATCCTCGCAAATCCAAAATTACCACGTACTTACAGCTTTTCATTAATATGGACTGTTTTGTAAATTTCAAAAACCAGAAGGACCTCGCTGGAAACACGCACAAATCCCCCTGCCTCCTTCTTCTCCCGCGATGGCCGGAAATCGCCGCCGCCGCCGACGCGCCGCGCTGCCGCTCCTCCCCCGACGAATCCAAGCATACAGAGAGCTCTGTCGTCTCCTCCTCTTCATCGTCCGCGAGTATCGTGTGCTGGGACTCACGAAATCGCCGCCGCCGTGCTCTCCTTCTCCAACTCCGGCTGCCGCGCTATCGACCACGATTCGCTCCATCCCGGCCTCGCCTCGCCTCCCCGAGCACTCCATCGTCCTCCTGGTGATGCGCTGCTCCGGCTAGACCTCTTCCCGACCTTCCCCGTGCCCTCCTTCACCGTGCCCGTGCTGCTCGCCACCCGCCGCCGCCGTTTTGGTCGTCGCCGGCAACTCCGGTGACCAAATGGTCCAGCTCCGCCGCCACCGCCTTCCTCGCGGCCTCCTCCCGCGAATACGCACGGCCCCAACCTCGCACGCGCCCTGCAGCGAGCAGAGTGAGCTCGCCGGAGCTCGGCAGAGCTCGCGGTGGCCGCCGTCGCGTGTGTCACACACGCTGACGTGCGGGCCCCGCTCAGCAGATTTTTCCTCATTTTCCAAAAAAAAACTGACAAGTGGGTCCCGCCTGTCAGCTTCTAATTTTTTTTTACAGAAAATGCAGAAAATTGTAAAATTCATATCTTTCAATCCATAATTAAAAAACAAATAATACACCAAAATTTGCACAAAAACAAGATCTTCACAGCTAACACATTTCCATGCATCATTAAACAACTAGAATTCCTGTTTAATTAAAAGAACTACAATACCAAATATAAAAATTGTGAAAATGACATCTCACCTCCATTTAACCCCATCTTTGTATTTGTTTTCTTCTGTTTTTTGCTTTTCTTTTGCTTTGCAGTAAAACAACATTTGAATAATAATCACCATGAAGAAAAATAATTGCACGACATTTTAGCTTACAAAACAACTGTAATTCCCCTTTTTGAATTTCAATTTGTTGTAATAGAGTTGCAACAAACATTGAAATTAAATCTTTGTATTTGTTTTCTTTTGTTTTTTGCTTTTCTTTTGCTTTGCAGTAAAACAACATTCGAATAATGATCAAAAAGAAAAAATGAAGACATTTTTGTTCACAAAACAATTATGAATTCCCTTTTTCAATTTCAGTTCGCTGTAATATATTTGTAACAAAAAAACACTGAAATTCGTGTTCAACCAGCAAAACGATTGGTTTGCCTTCGCAGTAACTCAATAAGTTGTAATATTTATGCAGAGATAAATGCATTATACAAACAACGCCACCATTTTTATTCACAAAATATATTATGAAAGCAAAAAAAAGGTTATATTCACAGAAATATCCACCAAGGGCGCGGCGTGCCGCCGCGCCGAAATTCAACTAGTATATATCCTAAATGGGTGGCAAAACAAATTCCCTGAATATTGGAAGCGGCTCTGAAAAGTGTGACTTTTGCTTTTCAGTGTCACTTTGCTTTACGAGTTCGCTTGAATAACTTTAGTTAGTCTCTTTAGAAAAGTAAGTAATTAGTCATGCGAGCAACAACAACTTTAGTCAGGTTGTTTTATTGGATGACGAACGCAAACGCAACCTGACAGAATATCTCTTTACACAACCCCGTGAACCCGAGTACGGGTCGCCACGTACGGATGGTCCAAGTGAAGAAAGGTATAGCTAGGTAGGAGTAGTAGGACTAGTAGGTAACATTGTTACACTTTTCCTTAAAAGAAAAGTCAGTGTTACACTTTCTTTTCGCGCGGGTTACACTATTTTTGCGAAACACGGTACAAAACACATCCTGTCCATATGAGCATTTCTGAAAAGATTGAGCTGGCGAGTCGTCTCGAGATTGATGAAGTCAGTACAGACGGTTCGTTATCAACGGAAACTAACAATATTTCAACTTTATACAACATACAGTGTCAAATCTGGGATTTGAAATCTAGTGGACTGGGAGCCTGGGATACAACGACGCTCCAACCCATCCTTTGGTTCGCAAAGACATTATTACACTAAGCACAACATAATACAACAATTCATATTTAATTATTCTACTTAACAATATGTACATCAGCTCTGTACGTACATTAGCGAGTATACATACATTACAAAGTCTTTGCTGCTTAAGTTTCCGGATTCGGTCAACACCTTCGTCACTCAAGTAAGATTGAGAAATTTTTATTCTTGTTAACATGCACGCATGCACGCGCGAGATGACGTATGGTCTCTTCCTTCGATGGATACCTGCGCTTACCAGGTCACGATCAGTGGAGAAGCAAAAAATATTTACAGCTACGGTTCGGCTCGTGCATCTAACCAACTGATGTTTTAGTAGACCACCTGTGCAGATTAATTCGCACATGATTAGCCTCAATTTTGCTAAAGGAGCGTTTATTTCCGTACCATTTTAATTTTAATGTGCAGAGTAAAACATTTATTTTGTTGGTTTAATCGAATACAGCTATATTTGATCTCCTTGCCATCCATATAACTAAGAGGACGTGTAGGATACACTGAGAACATGAGATGACTTATGTACGTAGTAGATGATTTATTTTGTTGTATTTTTGCAAATCAATTATAAGCATATTTAACATGAATAAAAATTCTAATACAAGTTTTACAATGATTGTTATTTTTAGCAACCATCCATCCCCTTTGATCCGACGGCGGTAAAATAGGAGCTACCAAAAACTACCAGATTAAAAGTAACTGAAACTACCAAGATTGTATTATTTTTTATCAAATATAAAAGGGTACTTAGGTAATTTTGTCTCAATGGCCCCACCCGTCAGGTCCTCTCCTTTTTCTAATCTCATTCTGCCCCCACTTCTCTGATGCGCCGCCAGTGCCCCTACACCACGCCATCTCGCCGCCGCGGGTAACCTCCGTCTCCAACACGCGTCGTCAGCCACCTCTACATCCGCTACACACGCGCTGCCGGCCGCCTCTAGCACGCGCTTCCCGGTGGCAGCCTCCACATCCACCACGTACCTCCCTCCGTCATCCTCCTTGCAGCCCCAACTCCCTGTATCGCCTCAAACTCCTTGTCCTCGCCATGACCGGTAGTCCCTGCTCCACCGGCGTGCGGCCCTCCTTTGCTTCCTACTGCACCGATCGGTGCCCTTCCCTGCCCTGAAGTTCACGTGTGTCGTCCTCCCGAATCCACAACGAGTTCGTCGTCCATAGCCTCTCGGGCGCGCTCCCCCGTGAAGTTCGCCGCCCGCGAAGTTCACACCAAGGTTTTGGATTTCGGTTTGCAAATTTTACCGCCCTGGGCGAAATTGGCGGATTTGGGTATTTCGGAAATTTTTCGGAAAATCCCGGACGAAAAGCACAATCCAAATTTTGAAATTGTAAACGAAAACGAGTGAAATTTGGACGAAAAATGAGCGAAATTGTACCAGAAACAGCACAGGAAATAATGCAGAGTAAAACTGAATAAGCAACGTTTCATCAATTACTTATGCACCTAGGAATCGCTTCATTTGCTTAAACTCCAATCAAGATTAGTACATCAATCGCACAGCACATGTACACAGACCTGCTCCACCATCATCCCTTTCCGTTCCGGCCGGAGAAGCGCGCCCGCGCCCAGCCAACAGCATAAGGCAGGCGCATGCCATGGATGATGGATTAGAGCTAAACTGCCAACGGAGGGGACACTCAGGGTCTAAGCCAGCCGAGCGCAGCTCCTTGGCCGACGAGGCGACGACCCGCCGTGGCCGTCCTGGCGCGATTTGCTGGGCCGAGCTGCCGCACACCGATGTGGACACCGTCACCCCGTCGTGGCCAGCGCCTTCAAGCTGCAGTGGAGCTTGATGCGCTCAAGCCGGGAGGAGGAAAGCTGGCAGAGGCACCGCTGCCCCGCCTCCCTCGACTAGTTTTCCTTCAGCCGCCGCACACAGCAGTGGAGATGGGGAAAATGAAAATTAGGGTTAGGGAAAGATTCGGTTCAACATTTTATACCACAGGGGGTATATGTGGGCTATTCTGGACCTTGGGCCGGGCTAAGAATTCAAAAAGGGCCGAATTTTTTGACCGGTACATACAAATACCGGGCCCGAACGAAATTGCCGAATTTCGGCGGAATTCCGGAATTTCGGGCCAAATCCAAAACCCTGGTGTTGACACCCGCGTCGCCCTCGAGTCCACCGTGTACCTCCAAGAAGGCTACCGCAATCAGTGCCGGTGGCCTGCGCAAAATCCGCCGCTGGACTGCCCAAGTTCTGCCGGTGAACTCCCGGCCGTTTTCGTTCTGTTCATTGTGCGGCCGGTGTAGCACCAAGCTGTTTCTGTGCAGGATTTGGATTCTAGGCTGCAGCTTCCGCCAGGACACACTATGTGCTTGCTAAATTGCATTAAAGCGCAGGTGTACTGTATTTGGCAAAGTTTAATTCTGAAGAAATATGGTAGCAGGGATCTGCTTGTAGCAGTTAAGGGAAAACCTGGTCAATTGCATTTCCTTCACATCATGTGGTACTAACTGAGCATGGGGATAAGTGTAGATGGTTGTTGGATGGATCTCGTAGATTTTTAGTTAAGTCTCTTTATACTGCTCTAAAAATGAATCTGGTTAATTATCTTTTCAGAAAAATATGGATCTGGGGGTTCTACAATGTGCTTTTGATGTTCATACAGATTTTTCTTCGGTAATGATATGGTTAGCTGGATCTTCAGGTTTCCTGTAAGTATGAGGGGTGTTATCTTAGTAGGGGTAGCTGCTGTAGCT
This sequence comes from Poa pratensis, assembly GCA_947311845.1. Taxonomy (NCBI): domain Eukaryota; kingdom Viridiplantae; phylum Streptophyta; class Magnoliopsida; order Poales; family Poaceae; genus Poa; species Poa pratensis. The sequence continues at coordinate 38,015,578 of CAMZMU010000078.1, forward strand.
TGGTCCTTTTTGAAGACTTGTAATCAGTGGCGGACCCAGAAATTTCTCAAAGCCCGGGCAAACATGCTTAAAATGCCAATTTTCGAACATAATCACTGTAGCAATCACACAAACGCAGGCAGGGGCGTCGCCGGCAAGCCCGGGCAGGGCGCTAGATCCGCCCCTGCTTGTAATGCTGCTTGTTTCGATATTTTTTTCCGTATGACCCTACTTGTATTATTGCTCAAACTGCGCATTGGTTAAATTTCCGGGCTAATCTTCAGATACGAGGGCGACGAGGCTTGCATAGGAGCAAATGCGCTACTGCGGGTGACAACTGAGATCTTCAATGAAGTGGTTGGGCGCCAATGGTGTCCTGTTTGGAAGGATTAAAAGATAGCTCCAGCTGGTAAAGTGTCAGCAGATAACTTGTGTAAAAAGGAGTTTATTAGCTATAATAAGCTTCGCGACTTAGGGTAGGAGTCTGGTGGTTAGTAGTGTGCTTGGAAGAAGAGATGAATGTAATAACAACGAGAACTACTCTGTTTTATCGGTTTCAGGCATGCAATGTAATCGGGAGCGATGCTCCTTAATTCGAAAAAGTCTCTTGTGTACACGTTCATTTTGTTAGTGCTCTATACTAGTTAGCTCATTCACCCTTTGCTCTAGGTACTGCATTCTCTCTTGTACATGCAGCACTAAGTTGTCTCAGGTTTGTTTGTTTGTGAGTGTCATTTTTTTTTGAGTTTAATGAGTGTCAAATTTGTATTTTTCGCAATTAATCAGTTTATGAGACGTACTACTACATTGGTTGTATCTGGGAATTGTAAGTGTGTCATCGTTTCCTGAGAAGCGTATTTCGGTCAGCCACCGAACTTTATTCTTGTGGAGGAGTTGATTTATTTTAAAGTTTATTGCCTACAGTTATTTGCGAAAATGCCAAAATCGACATAATCATACGCACTTTTAAATTGCTGTAATCCTGCCAAGGCAAGCAAATACAACCCCAACACACACAAACAAACCCACAAATAGAAATTCAGCTCGTTGCTTTGCTACGTTTGAAGAATGCAATAAAGCTACAGGGTGGAAAACCCCATGGCTAGTTCATAAAAAACCAGAAACTGCAGTCTAGCTCGCTCGCCCTACTCTACAAAGATAGCAGCAGGGAATCCTGGTATGCTTCCAAACACAACCCCTTCAGCTCAGCTCCACCTCACCAACAGTATCTCCTATCTCCAAATGTACATCTCATCAAAATGCTGCCGCTGCAACAAGTCCCTGAGTGGCTGTGCCACACCGTCCATCGTCAATGCCCGCAGATCATGTCTTGATTGGTTGCTTCCCATGGCATTCTGCTGTTACCTTCGCCATCAACTTGTTTCCTGGCTTGCAATATACTGAATTACTGATGTACCTCACAGCTCTGTCTTTATCTTGCTTGTTGGTGTCTGTTTCGGTCCTGTAAAAAGACACAAAGATAATCCAAGTCAGCGGTACAATTCGATTTTTCGATCTCATGCTGCAACAAGTCTATGATTATTTCCACGCAAGGAGCAGAAAAGCTAGCCATCGCTTTATGCCAAATTAAACCTCCATGGGAAATTCAACATTTTGTTTGGATAATATTCAGGTTTTGAAACAAGCTTGATTAAACCTTGAAGTAGGATGCATTAGTCGCACACGAACGAATGTGATTTCTAATCCTCTATGGGCATTAAGAGGAGTCGCCGACTTAAGTTTTCCGAAATTATCAGAGTGAAGTAGGAAAATAGTTTAGTTAGCATGTAAGTAAAAGTTGACGATTGCTTCACTTCGAATGAACGTTTATCCAGTGTACTCAGCGACTCAGCGTATTCTTATCACAAGGTACAAGTCAAGCTTAGTTTGTGGCAGGAGCTAAAGCAAAATTTATGCAATGCCTAGTTCTCAGCATCAAATACTTTGGAGTAGATACATTTGGATTGTAACCAGTCCAGTAGCTAAGAGGTTTGCTAAAACGGCCAAAATATGGTACTGAATTTCAACACCATGATACATAATCAGTTAAACAGGGCAGAGACCAAACATGCCCTATTATTAGTATTACGCCAAATTCGGGTTCTAACCACACCTCTGCATACTGCAAGGGTACTACTAACTGTATTATTTTCCTAGCTATTCCAATCTCTGTGTACCAACCAAAATGATCTGCCCAAGAATATATGTGCATCTGTCCAGGCCTACTGCAGTATCAAACATGTTAGAGATCGAGTGTCATTCAGGCCTACTGCAGTAACATTTGGGCATTGTTTAGTCTGAAGATGAAGGAATTTGCAGGTGCTCAACTCAAAGCAGCAACACAAGATATCATCCAGATGAACAAAGTCTGAACTATTAAGGACCATAGCAGTGCACTAGCGTAGTAGCACACAGATCCAACAACAAAATACTTGCAATCATTCCACAAGCTACTAGCAAGAAGGCCTAACGTTGGAAAACAGAGAACTTGACCAAGATCCCCCAAGCTCTCGGTACGACCTGTAACTGGCCGTCCCGACGATTCTCCGCGTCCGGCGACGAAGTTCCCCAGCAGCGCGCGGGGCTGGACCTCGATGTGACGATGCCGCGGGTGAGGCTGGGATAGCGGCTGCCGGCAGCTTCGGCGAGGCGGCGGACGGGATCCTGGCTGGCGGGTGGGACCAGGATGCAATCCAGATGGGGACGGATTTTTCCGCCCAGCGCACGATCGCCGGGACCAGGAGCGTGCCCGTGTGGCCCAGAGGCCACAACGTGGACTGGAGGCTCGCGGCCGCCGCGATGGCCTCTCAGAGCTGTAGGACAGCGAGGAGAGGATGCGGTGCAGAGAGGAGGGAGGAGAGGAGCGGTGGTCTGGTGACGGCACCGCACTCAGCGGGTCGAGGAGGAGCAGGACGCAGAATCGTGGACAAATGACTATCATACCCCCAGTGATTACACCTAATCTTTTACTTAATGATTGGATGGCAGGAATAATTTAGGAGAGATAGTTTCGAAATCAAACGGCTCAAACAATTTAGGATGGGAGCTACCTGAAACTACCGGCGGTAGTTCTCCAAGCACCGTAAAAGAGCTCAAATTCTAAAAGGATTACAACATTCACATAGCATACATATATCATGTCTCAAAATTTCGCATCCAAAATCGACTCATAGCTAACGAAACAAAATTGACAAATCTGATTGTGCATACTTGTTGATAACTTGATACCATTCTCTCTGAATTTGCATTTGGTGTTTCTCATATTCTGTTTTTTTGTTTCTTAAGCCGCATCATGTATTCCCGATAATCCACTTAATTCATAACCTGTAACATACATCCATCCATGTTCTCTCTTCTCACTCTCCTATCTTTTGTGGTCATGCTAACCTTCTTAAAAATTCTCTCTCTCTCTCTGGCTCTCTCTCTAGCGGTTGGCGAATATGTTTTCCTAGAGCTTCAGCATACATTGAAATCGAGACATGATTCCTTGTCTCGCTGCTGGATTGTTTTTTGTCATTGTGGCTATCTTCAGGGGCGGATCCAGGGGGGGGGGGGGGGGGGGGGGGGGGGGGCTAGCAGAGCCCCCCCAATGTTCGGCCCTCCTCAAGGAAATACAGCACGACCTGAACTACTACGTGCGTGTATATTGCGTTAGTTGCTGCAGTAATTGCCTAATTAGTTTTTCTTAAGCCCAATTACATGCGGTTGTGCACTCACGAAGCCCAACTCTAGTAGCCCATCTGCGTGCATATCCACGTAAAGGCCATCGATCGTGGATAGCTGGTCGTTCTGTCTACTCTTGCAGTCTCGCTTCTCAATCAGATCTCGATCGATTTACAAATCTCGCTTCCAGGATATTGGACTATGCCCCGCTGGCTCGCAAGGCGATTTAATTGGCATCATGTCTAGCGCCGACTACGGCGGCCGTCGCTATGACCTTCGTTGCTCGCTCAAAGTCGTCCGCGCAGTCAGATTATTCGTGAGGTACGCACATGAGAATACTGATAGTTGCTAGTCTGATGTAAATCCCTCTTTTCGCTTCAGTTTAGCCACAACAGGTTAGTTCAAAATCTGTGAAAAATAGCTAATTTCTTACACAATTTCTTAAGTTTCGAATCACCTCATGTTTTTTTTGGATCAAGCCGTTGGTGAATGATGATAGAAGAGACATATATGTATAATTTGTGAAAGAAATAGGCAAACAGATGTCGGTTTCTTATCAGTTTAATGTTTCAGACTATTTGTATTCACATAGCACTATTAACCTTTTGGCAAATATATGTTGATATGTGCTTTCCGATTAGACTTCGTCACAACTCGCCCCCCTATATTCAAATCCTGGCTCCGCCCCTGGCTGTCTTCATGTTTAGAGCAACAACAAATGGTACAGAGAGGAGGAAGAAGAAGAAGAAGGTGTTGAGAGGGGAAAACAAGTTGTGAGCATGGTGACCTTTGTACAGACCGACACTATCGTCACAAGTCAAACCTGCATTGGCAACCGAGGATGGCTTTGTTGCAACGAGTCTTCGCATGGATGAAGTGTCTCAACTCTCAACACAAACGGTTTTTCATTATGTCTGCTACCGATGTGTTATTCATCTGTTTGTGATGTTTAATGTACCAATAACGGTGTTTTATCTTGACCCTTTTCCAATTTTTATAGCATGCCATTACAAAATAAAGTTGACAATTATTGCTCGGACACCATTTGACATCCTCACATGCGGAATTGAGAAAATTCACAAGTAGAAGCTCACAACTTAGGCTTTGAAGGGTCATGAATTTGTCAGTCTTGACTGTAAGATGGAACTTGCGATGATGTATCTAATTTTGATCGGTTATTTTCATTCATTTATTTGTATCCATTGCTGTCAAAATATGCACAAAGGTATTTTTTTTTGATAAATTAGCCAAATTTGTCAGCATAAACTTTAGCCGATACACCTTACAACATGGAATAGCAAAACCCATTTGGAAATAATAAAACCAGAATCGAAGGAATAAAAGAATATGATAAAAGAACAGTTGTGCCCTAAATGTAGGGATTTTGTGTAGCTCTTGGAAGTCTCTAGATCCGTCCACTTAATCCGTCATCTCGCTGGTGGTCTTCCTGATGAGATCCCATGCACTCCTCACATGCCTCTCCTCCTGCAGCGATGACCCCACGGCGAAGCGGAGAACGAACCTGCCGCCGACAACCGTGTGCGCGAGGTACGCCTTGCCGGTCTTGTTGAGGTTGTCCATGAGCACACGGTTGGCGTCATCGGCATCCTCCTCCGTCATGGCTCCACTGGGCTTGATCCTGAAGCAAACGAGAGCAAAGTTCCTCGGGACGACGACCTCGAACCGGTCGTCGGCACGAACGAAGTCTTCGAACATCTTTGCCATGGCCACGTCACTGCGGATGTGCTCCTGGAGCTTGGCGGTGCCGTAGGTGCGCATGACCATCCAGAGCTTGAGCCCACGGAAGCGGCGGCCGACGCCGACCTGCATGTCCTTGAGGTCGGTGACCTCGCCGGAGTCAGTAGCGTCGTTCTTGAGGTACTCCGGGTTGGTCTCGAGCGAGTCGCTTAGGCGGTGAGCGTCCCGGACGTACAGGCAGGTGCAGTCGAGGCAGGTGAGAAGCCACTTGTGTGGGCTCATACTGATGGAGTCCACGCGCTCGACGCCGTCGAGATGGTGGCGGAACTCTGGGCAGATGCAGGCGCTGCCGGCGTAGGCAGCGTCCACGTGGACCCAAGCATTGAACATGGCGGCGACATCCGCGACAGCGCCCACCGGGTCGACGGCGTTGGATGAGGTGGTGCCGACAGTGGCGCAGATGTAGGTTGGCAGGAGGCCGGCGTCGACGTCAGCCTGCATGACCTCGAGTAACTTTGCCGGGTCGAGCCCGTAGTTGGTTTCCGGCCCGGTGGGGATGGAACGGATGTTGGCAGGGTCGAAACCAGCGAGGCGGCACGCCTTGAAGAAGGTGGAGTGCGTCTGGTCGGCGGCGTACACAGTGAGGCGCGGCAGGTGGGAGACGCCGACGGAGCCGCTCCGACGCAGAGCGGCGTCACGGGCGGCGACGAGCGTGACGAGCATAGCCTCGCTGGTGGTGCCGACGATGACGCTGCCGCCGGTGCCACGGCCAGAGCCTGTGCGGTTCATGAAGGTGGTGGGCAGGCGCAGCAGCTGCGCGAGCCAGTCGAGCGCGAGCACCTCCATCTCGGTGGCCGCGGGTGAGGCCTGCCACGTGAACCCGACGGTGTTCATGGCTGAGGCGATGAGGTCGCCAGCGATGGCGGCGGCGCTGTTGGTGGACGGGAAGAAAGCGAAGAAGTTGGGGCTAGCCCAGTGCGTCATGCCGGGGACGACGGAGGTCCTGAGCTCCTTCATGGTGACGTCGAAGGGAGCCGAGTAGGTCGGCGGGGACGCCGTGAGCTCGTCCTGCAAGTATCCCGGCTTGACGTTGGGGAGCACGGGCATGGACTCGACGTTGGTGTAGTAGTCGGAGATGAAGTCGACGGCCTTGTGGAGGTAGGCGCGGACGTCTTCGGGGTTGAGCGGCTGTAACGGCGCCTTGTCGTCGGTGGCGAATGCGGCGGCCGGGTTGGTGCCCACGCTACCCATGTCGTTTGTTTCTTGCAGGTTTATTACTTAGCACACAGAAGCTGGGAGGCAGTGGACAGACTTGGACGTACAAGCCTTAGGTAGCAAGAGGTGATCGCTCTTGTTGTGAGGAGATCGAGCTTCTTGCTTTGGTTTGGTGACGAGATGAGAAGAGATACGGCATGTATTTATAGGTCACATGAGATCGAGTGCAAATGGCGTGGGCATGTGGGCGTTGGATTAGTCGCTGCTACGAAGGTCGGTTGGTAGCTACTTTACATACGTAGCGATCCAGCTAGAGCAGACGAGTGACGCTGCATGCTGCTCCCTTCAGTTCGGATCCGGGTGACAGACCCGCTATAGTAAGAGAGGTAGCCGCTGCTTGCATCTGGCGGCCTAGCTGATAGCGCGAAAAAACATTGTGGTAGGGCGAACTCATAATTGATGGAAAGACTGAAATAGTGCGAATATATTAACACTATATATGATTCATAATCACTTAGTACAATAGAAAATATAAACATATTTGACTTTAATTAAAACCTATAGCAATGGTAAATCGCTACTTATTTTGAAAAATCTTTCATAATTTTCTCGATAAAAACTTCTGAATATCACTAACTCGATTTAGCACATCATCAAGTCATCAAGAAACCATCATAGACATCTTTTTGTGCAACTCGGTCTTGATGTTCTTTGTCATCCAGAAATTTGTTTCAACTATTTTTGACACCATCAGTAAATCCAATGCAAATGCAATTAGAGGATAAAACGCAAGAAACATATACCTGTCAAATATCTCTAAGATCTTCAATTTTCTGTGTATGAACAATGAATAGTTTAAGGTTATCTTGCAAATGCTTATGCTCATAATTTGAAATTATTCTTGATAAATCTTCGTAAGAGGAGCTTTGTTTTTGACGTACGACCACTCAAATTGTTCAGAAAAACACATGAATAAGAATATGATTGCCATAATCAAGGTAGGGCGACCGCTAAGGGAATCTTCGCCCCTGAGTATGCATTTGCCATGTGTCCATTCTGGTTACGCAGTCAAGGCAGTGGGCAATATGAGACGTTGAGCAAAATCTTAGCAGAAGCCGCCACACATCGAGGATTAATATTTAGCCCTCGATTCGTTTCAACATGTAAATCACACCTATCTATTGGTTAAGACAAACATTCACGAGTATTCACTTCATTAGTATGTAATCATGTGAAATACAGACTGTTGGAGTAATGAAGAAAAATGGCAATATTTATAGTACCAAACTGATACAATATGAAAATATATTGCATGATGGATCCAATGATAATGATTTAGTATCAGGAATATTGGTATTTATTAATGTAAACTTGGTCAAACTTAGAAAAAAATGACTAGTTAAGTTTTTTAAGTATAGGCCTCGACATTATAATCAAACCGAAATTCACCCATGTTAAGAGTTAGAGTCTCTTTAAGGGTGAGGTTCAGAGTCAACACTATTACATATGCATGGTGTATGCTGCAAAAGCGGCAAAAGCGGCAACAACGCGTGAGTTTTCCCTTTCCTAGGATGACTCCAACGGGGCGACCCATCGAGTCCGCACGCGTCCGTCCCTTTCCGCGGGAGTCAAAAACACGGCCCAACGGGGCGACGCAAACGGACCGCGGTCCATTTTTTGGTCCGCCGCGACGCATTCCTGGCCCAAATTTGGGTCACGGTGCGTCGGGCCCGGACGCGAGTGGACCGTTCCTGCATCCTCCCCGTGTCCGCCCTGGCCCCGCGTGTCATCGACCCCAACGGCCACCTACCCGTAATAACTGTGGGCGGTGGAGCTGTATAAATCGCGCCGGCCGGCCAAACCTAGGGCACATACCCTAGCACTCCTCCCCATCGCGCCGGCCAGCCAAACCCTAGCCACGGCGGCCACCATCTCCAAGCTCAGATCCACGCGCCGGAATGGATCTGCCGCCGCCGCAGCATCTGGTGGACGAGGCCGAGCGAGCGCGTATGAGCGCGCGCGGGCGCTATCGCGGCAGCTTCTCGCGCCGGATGGCGACCAGCCCGGCATGGGCCGGCATGATTCCCCAGCCGCCGCGTCCGCGCCTGACGGACGCCCAGAGGAGTGCGGTGGAGGCGGCGTTCGCGGACTGCGCCGACAGCGACGAAGAAGAGTACGCCGCCGGTGTCACGGACATGAGCCGGACGCGCGTCCGTTCCCCGACCCAAACGGACAAAACGCGGACCGAACGGGCGTCCGTTTGGGTCGGCCGTTGGAGTCATCCTTACCTTTACCATGTCCTTGTGTGCTTGCCCGGTCAAAACTCAGATCAATTCTTCCGCTGAGAACAAATCAACATTGCTTTTCAGTGTCACTTCACTTTACCAGTTCGCTTGAAAACATTTAGTTAGTCTCTTAAGAAAAGTATGTAATTAATTAGTCATGCGATCGACAACATTAGTCAGGTTGTTCTAGTGGATGACGCACGCAACCTGACAGAAGACCCGATGGAGTACCGGTCGCCACGTACGGATGGGCAAACTGACAAACGGGTAGCTAAGTTGTTTTAGTGGTGCTCAGTGCGTGGATTACCAAGTCTTTGCTTCTTAGGTATCTGGATTAGGTCAACACCTTGACACTCAAGTAAATATAAAGAAAAATTCCATTCTTCTTAACTTGCATGCATGCACGCGCGAGACGACGTATGGTTTCTTCCGTCGACTTACCAAGTTAAGATCAGTGAAGAAGCACACAAAATATTTACGGCTCCGGTTCGGCGCGTGCACCTAACTAACTGATATCTTAGTACACACACGGCTAGGTAGTAGGTAACACTGTTACAGTTTTCTTGAAAAAATAAAAAAACATCGTTACACTAAGCACCGCAGAATATACTACAGCTGTTTCTATTTAATTATTCTACTTAACAATATGTACAGCAGATCAGTGCGTTCATTACCAAGTCTTGCTGCTTTAGTATCTGGGTTAGGTCAACACCTTGACACTCAAGTAAATATAAAGAAAAATTCTTAACTTGCATACCAACTTTTACACGAATTTTCAAGTGGATGAGATCGGTCGAGTTGTCTCAGTTGGAGATGGGATTGCACATGCACACGCGAGACGACGGGCAGGGCTAGCTAGCGCGCGCTCGATAGGACGGAATGAAAAGTCTGTCGATCGGTTTCGACCAGGAGTTTTTGCTAATTAGGGAAAGGTTAAGCGCGCGCGGATTACTGATTTGGTAGGCTGACTTTTCCATCGTGGGCTCTATTCCCTTTCCGTGCACTGGCTGGCAGGTTGGTTCGTTTGCACGCGCGTCTGGCAGTTGGGCTGGGCTTTCTATTCCCTTTTTTTTACACGCTGTTGTTTTCTATTCCCTTTTGGCGTGAAAAAATTTAAACTCGCTGGATCAAAACTATTCCCTTACTCCAGAAAGAAGGGAAAACCAACTAAAGGTTTAGATTTCAAATAAAAAAATGGATGCCAATCAATTCCCTTTTTGGGCTAGCGATATTTTAGGGTAAATAAAATGGGAGGGAGATCGCAAAATTCCAATTCCAACTAGTACAAAAAAAATTGTTCAAATAAAGAGCTGCACTTCTAACTAGTTCAAAAAATTCAGAACCTGGCTGCATAAAAAGTATTCCTTTTTTGCGCGAAAATAAATAAATTTGCTGGATCAAAACTATTTACTCTATAAAAAGAGAGGAAAAAAGAACTAGAATTAAAGATTTCAAAATAAAAAATTGATGCAAAAATCAATTCCCTTTTTGGCTAGCGATATTTTTGGGTAAATAAAATAGGAGGTAGATCGTAAATTTCACTTCCGACTAGTACTGTCCAGGATACAGTAGTGTTATGTTAAGTGGTTAATATTTTTCTCGGTTAAGGAAACTAAACATTCAATATGTTTCATTTGTCTAATAAAAAAGTTGCATTGACTTGAATAAGCATTACCACAAAAGATATTTGAACTATCATGATTAAGTAAGACTAACAAAAGCATTGCATACCGAATCATCAGTTCATAGTAGATGCACTTCAGTTCTAGGAGTGAAGTTATCTTTGCAGGAGCTTCCTATACCATATTATCACCTTCTTTAAGTTTCTTTTTTTGCTTTGATGTATCAGCATCGAAGACCCTAGGGCTGATTTTCCTGGATAAAATTCGTGCGTGGACATAATCTTGACGATCCAGGCACAGCCGGACCTACAGTCATGATATAGAAAGTTTTTCATGAATCAGGCTTTTGTGACCCTTCAAGATTCTATTATTTCCCATTGGCAGCATACCTGCTCCAGAATGAAAGCAATTTTCTCCGTTTTCGCCATTGAGCCAAATGTTTCAACCTGAGGATCAAATTGTTAGTTGAGTATTACAAAAGGACTAAAGGTGCATGGAAAAGAGCACCAGCAAAATGAGCACATCCTGATTATGGTGTATGAACTATTTATCCGGAATTCTAGTGCATGCAAACTTACAGCAACTTCCTGCATCAAATCAGTAGCCTCATCGATCTTTCCGTGATCCTCTTTGATTTTGGCAAGTCTTTTGATCAATCTAGCTCTCTCCACATATAGCTACATTGGATGCTCACGAATGAGATTGTCAAAGCCAACGAATCTTTCAGAAGTAAACAATCAAAAGTAGGAAGCTCAATGCGGGTCTCTACATCTGGTGTCACGTCAATGTACTCCATCGATTTTTGAACCACAGCAGTAATGGCCTGCAATATAATAAAGAAAAAGAAGGTGAGATATGCCCATAACTCATAAGTGAAAAACGTAAAGTAAGAGCACTTGCAGACATAAGCAGGAATGCTTATCTGTCTTATGAAATATTGATCAATCCTTATATAAGCTGACAGGTGAACATTAAATGCAAGATACTGGCTCTAGCAAAAGGTCTTACTGTTTTAGAAAGATGCAGGCAGATAGTTTTTTAGTGAATAAAACCCTAGAAAACCATTGAAAGGACAAGAATGTCGCCTAGAGAGGGGGGGGGGGGGGTGAATCGGCGATTTAAAACTTTTCCGGTTTGGGCTTGATAAATGCGGAATAAAACTAGGTGTTTTAATTTAACAAGCACACAACCTAAATATATTAGGTTCACCTATGTGCACCAACTATGGGTGGGATTTGGTTAACCATTTATCTTTTGGTTTCGAACCCAAATAACCATTTTGTCTAAATGGATAAATAGGTTAACCATTTAGTTAATTGGGTTAAAGAAGGTTAACCGATGGTTAGTAAGGTTCGAACCGTTATATGTTGAGCCGAATCTCTCAGCTATCTTCTTCTACCTCTCTAACTCACACAAGAACAGAAGAACACAAGACTTTTTGGTGCCGTTTCTTCTCTGTATATTTTTCACGCACACACACGGCAGAGGCCACACTCAGCCACTAATCCACTAACACATGCACTAACCCACTAGCTGCATGCACCGGCCACTAATTAGCACATGACCCGGCCAATCTGCACAATTTTCTAACTGATTCCATGCATGCGCATCAGTCTGTACAAGAGACACAAGACTCGACCGGGCCTTCAACTAACAACACACATGCACGGGAGGCGGCCGAGCGGCGCACGGGCAGGCGCTCGGGACCACGGAGGCGAGTCGGCGGCGGCAGGGAAGCGCAGATGAGCGAGACGTCGTCGACGATGGGCCGCGGAGCGTGCCGGTGCCGTCCGACATGGTGTGATACCCCGAGCTGTACAGCACCACCCTCGTGTCGTTCCCCTATACGCCGTGAACTCCAGCGAGCCGCGCGTGTGCCCGCCCGTGCCCCGCTACTGATTCTCAACGATCGCCGTCCCCTGCGCGGCTGCGCCCCCATGGCAGCCGCCACCAGGCGCATGGGCGGCTCCGGCGTGGACGCCACGTACCCGTCGCTGGCTCGACGTACCGGGTAGTGCGCCGCGTCGACGTACTTGGTCACCTTGGTGTCAGACATGACCATCCACCGAGCAGCGGCGACACGACGTCCTTGTCCATGGGCTGCACCAGCACCCCGCACGTCGTCCTCGAAGTCGCCGTTCCTCAGCAAGTTGCCGCCTCGCCGCTCCCGGTGTCGCGAGGAGCGCGGAGCTTCTTGATGGCGACGGCATCGATGATGGGCCCGCAGGCCTGGTCGTCCACACCTTCGTCGCCGTCGTCGCCGGGCGGCGCACGCAGAGCCGGCCGCAGTCGCTGGTGTTTGGGGACGCGGCCGTAACGGATAACCTTTGGTTGGATTGGATCGAACCTAAAAAAACCGTTTGGATTATTGGGTTTTCCATTTGGGCCATTGGGCTCTATTTTAGGTTAGGTTAACCTAACCAATGGTTCAACGGGAACCAAATCCCATCTATAGCACCAACAACTTATGCTAAGCAAGACAAGTAACAAGGTGATAGCAAGATAAAGATTTCAAGAACGAAAGCTATCACAATATAAATTGCATAAGCAAAGAGCTCGGGTATAGAAATAACCGAGCCACGCGGAGACGATGATGTATTCCCGAGTTACTCCTTTTGAGGGGAGTACGTCTCATTGGAGGGATGTGAGTTTCAAACTCAAGACGCCACAAATGGCCTCACCCTATTCTCTGATGAACCTCGCACAAAAACTCGGTTCACCTTCCACTATTGATTTTCTTTTGGGCGGAAATCGAGTCCCTTACAACAATTTTGAGGCATAACCCACAAAATGATTGGGAGCTCCCAAGTGACCGCAAAAGGTCTCAATCACCGTCTAGGGTCCAACGACCCAAGAGTAACAAGCTCACGAACTTTCACGAATCCTCGTGGAGAGAGCAAACCGATGCACAAAAGCAATGGCAAAAGCACAAGTGCTCAAATCCTTCACTCTCAAATCCCACCAAAAGCAACTAATGCTTATGGGGGGAGAAGAGAGAAAGAACAAAAAAGAACTCAACAAATGGAACTCCAAGATCTAGATCGAAAGGGTTCCCCCACTTAGAGGAGAGATGGATTGGAGGAGATGTAGATGTAGATCTCCTCTCTCTTTTCCCTCAAAGATATGCAAGAATCATGGGAGAAATTGAGAGAGAGGCAAGCTTTCCAGGTCAACAAAGGTGGAGAGAGAGAGAGAGAGAAAAACGTGCTGCTAAAAGCTTAGTCTCTTTGGAGAAGAAGGGGCCTTTTATAGGTCTCCCAAAAATAGAGCCGTTGCAGAAAAATAACCCCGGAGACTCCGGCCTTCGGAGACTGGAGACTCCGGCCTGAAAGGGGGGGGGGGGGCGGAGACTCCGGGGCACTTCCAGTCCACTTCCGGACCCTATACCGCAGGTGCCGACGCCGGGGGATGATTTCTTCCAAAACAAGAGGCCGGATATTCCGGTGCCCTGAGTCCGGAGCCTCCGGCCTTGGGGAGACCGGAGACTCTGGTCTTGGCAGGCCGGAGACTCCGGCCTAGGAAAACCTGCAACAACTCAGCAAAACTGCAAACCTCAAAACTTTCTCATACGAATTCCAAATCAGGTGAAACCAATTTTGTTGAAAAGATAGCAACAAGAGCTTGGACTTGTCATGAAGATCACAACAAGCACCAAAACCCAACAAGGAGAAGAACCAAATAAGAACCAAGAAAGATGATATGTCAAGTATGCAAAGGTTTGAGCTCTCCACAAAGATGCGATCAAGTTACTCACTTGAGAGCCCCCTTGATAGTACGGCATCTATCCTATAACCCGGTCTCCCACTAACACGATGAGACCTATCAAGATCATACCTTTGCCTTGCGCATTCCACTTGAGCTAGATGATGACGATCTTGATCTCTTCAAGTGGACCACCTTTTTTGATTGCGCTTTACTTGGTGAAGACTCACATATCGCTCCCCCATACACCAATATGGGAGTGCCTCTATTAGGAACATCTTCACTTGACCATTATCTCCAAATGGGTTGCAAGGTTCAAGCATATGATATCTTCTAGATGCCCATCTTGAACTTGCACATCTCAACCTTGATGACGATCACCACTTGACGTCATCCTCCATGAGCTATAAGAAATCTTCTTTTGATGCAAGCCCATGGAGAGAAACCTAACCCCAACAAAGGAATGCTACACACATAATGGGTTAGTTCACAAAGCTATATGGACAATTTCTTACCATACCATTGGATCACATGATTTTACCATAAAACGTCTTGTTGATTTGTAAGGTGAATCTGCATTAGTCTGTTTACCAAGTGTAACCATCTTATCCACTTATTTCCCGTAGGTGCCCTCCTCACAAAGGATAATTTAGCCAAACGAAATTAGAATGGATGTAAAAAATGTTATTTTTGTGACCAAGATGAAACAATCCAACATTTATTCATATCTTGTCCACTTGCAAAAATGATCTGGCATATTGTTCATATGGCTTTTAATATTAAACCACCAGACACCATAGGAAATATGTTTGGCAATTGGTTAAACGGAGTGTCGAAAACTGAGAAGGTTCAAATCCGTGTGGGTGTATGCGCCTTGCTTTGGGCTATGTGGAACATCGGCAATGACTATATTTTTAACAGAGCAAAGAAAACTTTATTTATGCAGGTTATCCCGATGGCTACACATTGGATCCGTACGTGGTCCTACCTACAATCAACGGAGAAGCGCGGCGCAATGGATTTTGGGTGCAGCCGCCTGGAATCGGTCGCGTCGGATCTATTTGCCCAGTTCAGCTGGCGTTCTGATCTTAGGATAACATGTTGATGCAGAGTCATTTCTTGTTGTCCAGATGTTTTCTTTGGTTGATTCATGTCGCAACTTTGTGCGACCCTTGATGTAATTCGGATGTAAGACATACCTTTTTTAATAAAAATAAAAGCCGCATGCATCAACCGATGCAGAGGCTGGGGCGCCCTTTTCTAAAAAAAAAAACAAAGTCTGCCGCAAACCCAGTTCAATACAATAAATATATCCTTGAAATAGAAGAAAAAACAATTAGGGTGCAAGCCTAATCTTGCTCCCTTGATTGTCGATTGTTTTCATATGTGTCCTAAAAATTAAAAAAATGAAATAAAACAGTTGGCATTGAAACGGTCCACTAGAAACAGAAGCAAACAATGAGGAATTCTTCAGCCTCATGTAAAGACATGGAAGTTTTGCAAATATTCTTCAGTTGTCATTGCTGTAACCTACGATCTGTTCAATTCGCAAAATTCCACTTTCAACTAGTACAAAAAAAATTGTTCAAATAAAGAGCTGCACTTCCAACTAGTTCAAAAAATTCAGAACCTGCCTGCATAAAAACTATTCCGTTTTTGCGCAAAAAAATTAAATTAGCTGGATCGAAACTATTTACTCAAAAAAGAGAGAAAAATGAACTAGAAATTATGTAATTACCAATCACATTGCAAACAAGTTATCAGGTGGGTGATACTAAAAATTTGTTACCAAGACTAGCTTACAAGTTATCGATGAGAAAGAAATATTAAAATATTACCAATCAAATATAAAACAAGTTATCAGGTGGGTGTGTTAGAAAATTATTACCAATACAATATACTTCCATATAAGTTATCGATACTATCAATCACAAAGGAAAACAAGTTATCAGGTGGGTGATAGTAAAAATGTATTACCAGCATGTCAGGGATATATTAAGCAAGAACCAAGCATCTATTCATTACAGATTTACAGGAGAGTATGATAGAGCTAGCCTTGAAACTACTGAATGTATTTAATGCATTACATATAACAGAGATATTGAAAAAAATGGTGCACATGGAAATAGCCAATTAGCACAACAATAAAATCCAAAAAAGAATCTTCAATATAGTTAGTACAATACAGTACCAACTAGCTAATGAATGCCAAGTTCAAACAGCTCTACCCATGTGCAAAACTGCTGCAAAATTTTGAATAGTATCATAATGCACAGGGTTGCACGTTCTGCATAAACAAAGTGGGCAGGATAGAGCCTGCACTAATGTGCTGCCATAAACGACTACTCTACAATGCATGAAATGAGTAATGGAGCTTTCACTAATGTGCATCCCCTACTGATCTTGACAGTACATAGAACAAGTAGAAAAAGTGGGAGATCTGCCATCACAAACAAGTGCAATCCATGTCCCTCAATTCTTAAGCTGACCAACCGAGAAAGAAAGGAACAAGATCATGCCACTGTTTCCATCAGGATCCTACCTACTACCAAATACTCGACCATGTAAGGCTTAGTCTAAATAATTCGCACCTGAAAGGATACTAATATATACATTTTGGTCCAAAATCTGCCAATCAGTTCGAAAAGAGAGAACCATGCCAAGGTCTCACCTACACACGTACACACAAATCCACCCTCAACAATTTTTCACTCATGCATCTGGCCAGTAGCCACCAACACCAAGCACAAATACAGGAGCTACTCTAACATGTCACGCTAACCCAATGCCACAATTTGCCCAAATTTGCTAACCTATGCATTCGCTTCGTTGCTTAGATTGGATCACTGAAATGACATCAAAAAGCAATCTAACCACTTGAGTCTATTGATAGCAGTATAATCTGGAACTGAATGTATAGGCACAAATTTGTCAGATTAAATGTATTCAGCAAGGGAGGCAAATGACAGAGTGAGTACCTCCGAGGCCGCCGCTGGCACAGGGCACGGCATGGGGTTACTAGCCGTAGGTAATGTAGCACTTATTGATGTAAACCTGGCCGGAGGAGCGCCGCCGCACTCGACCCCAACTTGCTGCATGGCCTGGGTGACGCAGCCGCTGCAGTCGGTGGCCGAAAGGTCTCCCTTGCACTGCCCAGCACGTAGACCTGCTAGTAGCTAGGGGCGAAGAACACCCTGAAGCTGGCCCTTACGCCCTCCTCGAGCTGCCTGAAGGTGGCGTTAGCGTGGTATCGGACTGGTGGCTTTCCTTCAAAAAGAGACACAAACAGAAATGTATGCAATGGGCACGAGTAGAAGAAATGGTAGCAAATCCAAAAATGCAGGTGGTGGCCGTGTAGTACCCTATTGTATAGGTTTTTGCTTATGTCTAGAGCTGACTAGCAAGTTCAAAACGTTTGGCAATATCTCGTGCTCGGTCATAGCTAAAAACACCACGCCCATTTATTTGAATCTGATCTGCCAGACCCCAAAGAACCTGTGAGACGACAATATTGTGAGACATTTACAGGCGCTAGCTTGGCTACTGAGTAACGGAAACAAAACAAATATTTAAACAGGGTACTGCATTTGATAATAATTTCATAAAAAAATTATGCATCATCTTCACTATCATACAGGAGTCAGAATATAAAATAAATCAATCAAAAAAATATGTATCATAAATTCCCGAAGCCATCAAATAAATCACAAATCCTTATCCATTTTGTACCATTCAGTACACACAGCCAGTTTTAAAGTATGAACGAAACAAGCAAACAACAATCGATGTGGAGAATTTGAAGGTCCTTACCTTGATGCAGCGAATGGGGAATCGACAGGAGGTGGCCGTAGACGAGTAGAGGTGCAGGTGGAGGAGCTCGCGAACGGCGTCGATGACCAGCAGGTGGTGGAGGGGCTCGGGAAGTCGTCCAACAAGCAGCAGGAGGGCTTTTCAGGAGCGAGATTGGGAAGGAGCAGAGCCATCTCCGGCGGCCGCCGGAGCCGGAGCGTCAACTCAAGTTCGCTGACGCCCGCGGGTAGCTGGGATGAGAAGAGCCATCGCTGGGTTGGGTGCGAGGTAGCGCTGGGGGAGATCAGGAGGATGGACGGCGCTGGTCGTGGGGCGGGGAGGAGGGGTCGCCGGGGGGAAGCTAGTGCTCCGTCCCTCCTAATCCTGAACGGCTCTGACTCGGAGGGGAGGTGGTCGTCGGGAAGGACAGCTGGGAGGAGGGGTCGCCGGTGCGGAGTGGGTTGGCGCGTCAGCGGCATGGATTGCTGGGGTGGGCGGTGGCCTCGCGGTCTAAATAAAGTCAACGAATACGAAAAGGGAAAGGGAATAGAAAGGTAGCGCATTGTCGACCTCGACCGAGCGAGCGCTCGCTCGCTCGTCAGCTAGACATTTCGGAGACGACGTATGGTTTCTTCCCTCGATGTTTATAACTACTTACCAAGTCAAGATCAGTGAAGAAGCACACAAAATATTTACGGCTCCGGTTCGGCGCGTGCACCTAACTGTAACTGATATCTTAGTACACACACGTGCAGATTAATTCCCACACGATTACCTTTGATTTTGCTAAGGGATAGTTTATCCGTACAACTCCCTTCGGTATAGTTTATAAGCCATGCTTGTATTTTAAGAAAAAATTGATCATTCATTCGATCAACAAAATATAAATTTAAGTATGCACAAAGTAAACCACTGGATTCATGTTCAAAAGAAGTTTTCAACGATTTAAATTGTTGACATATAATTTATATTTTGTTGAGCAAATGAATGGTCAATTTTCTTCCTTAATGTCACTAGTGGAAACCATGCCTTTGGTCCAGAGCCACATTTGGCTCTAGTCTCAGGTGGCTTACGAACCGGGACTAGAGTGTGGCTCTAGTCCACTAGTAGTGGAAAATAGCCCATCTGTCCCGGGTCCAAAGGGCCTTTGGTCCCGGTTTTACAACCGAGACTAAAGGGTCGGGACTAAATGGGGGGGGGGGGGGGGGGGGGGGGGGGGCTTTCGTCTCGGGTGCTTACGAACCGGGACGGATGGGCCTCCACGTGGCCACGGCAAGGCGGGCATGGGCGGGAACCCTTTGGTCCCGGTTGGTAATACCAATCGGACCAAAGATTTCTGCCTTTTGTTTTCTGCTAATTTATTTTTTAGGGGTTTCGATTTTTTGTTTTCCAATTAATTATTTTTTACGAAGATCACGTTGCGCAGACAACAAGTCATACACAAGTCATACACATAAGTATACAATACACCGAGGTCACGTTTGATTCATACATACATAAGCCCACAAGTTTATACTACACCGACATCACGTTTCTCAGACGTCGAGATCACGTCAATTACATTGGAGGCAAAAAATAATTGCTAGGGTGATACAATTCTCCAGTTTTCTTCAGGACCTCCGAGTTCAAAAATCCCGCCAATTCCTCTTGAATTGCTTTTAGTCGCTTCGTTGGTATGAGTGGTCCCGCATTCGATCCATCTAGATCAATATGAATATGTGAGATGTAATTTATGAATGGAACTCAACACAATATGGTAATAAAAAATTGTGAATAGTGTATACATACTTCAGCTGTTCTGACTTCTCTATTCCGCTCACTGACAAAAGAGCGCATGTACTCGAAAACGTAGTATGCACATAAATTAGTCCCTTGTGGCTGCCTCAGACACCACTTTACAAAAAATAGAATTTAATCAAATAATAATCAAGCATGATAATGGTATTGAAACTAGAATTAAAGAGTTGCGCGGACCTATATATATAGTACTACTTACCTTGGTGGTATAAAAATATAGCTCCGGTTTCCAATCCCCTGTAACCTTCACGATGAACCGTTTCCAAACCCTGCCCGCCAAAAGAAAATGATTAAATGAGTTATTAATTACTTGATATCAGAAAATGAATGAAAGAGGTTGATATAGAGCGATAATGATTGAAATTACCTATGGAGCATATCTTGCAAGCTTTGGTACTCGTCCATATCTTTCCTTAACGAGTCCATGACTTGAACGACTCCTTGGTCAACTCTAATGATTAGCAGAATCCAGTGGAATCTACGCACGTTTATATGTCCATGACTCATCGATTACACTAAACATCGAGTAAGCAAAATAGAATGTGTAGAAGGTACAGTAACACTCACTTGAAGGCGTAAGGAAAAAGTATTTCTGCGCAGGTATTTTGTTTCACTAACCACCAGAGCAAGTTTTTCTTGTGTCCGCGGGATGGTTATTTACGGTCACTTCATGAATATAATATGGGTCAATGAACCCAGTGTCATAGATGCGGCGTTCTCTGCATTCGACAATCTTCATTCTGCATAATAGCATACAAAAGAATATAGTGAGATAATTACAGGCAATGAACAAGCAGAGCTAGAGACTTAATTAAATTGCAGAAATAAATCACTTACAAACAATAGCAACTGACGAGGGTTTGTCGAGGGCGTCTTGATTGAATAACTGAAAAATTACAGAAAACAGAATATACATCGCGTCATCCGTGAAGTAATGCTCTTTCTTATATGACACCCAGAAGACATCATGCCCGGCCTTTGCGGCGTTCTCGTACCATTGATGCAATCGACGCAATTGTGTTGTTAGAGAATTGACCTGCTCAGGTCTAACCAGGGACCTCCCGTAGACATATGTCCATGCATACTGATACTCTCTGGGGTCGCCTATGGTGCTAGTGTCATGGTGTACTTCCTTATCGGGCATCACCTTGAGCGGGGGGATCGACTGATTTGTCTGTTCTCCGAGCTGGGCCACTTGTTTCCCGCATTTTGCCGTCTGCATCTGCTCCCTCTTTAGGCGATATGCCGCCTCCTTCTCCTGCTTCTCTTGACTAATTGTATTCTCAATAACACGATCATAGTCATCTAGCAATTTAGGCGGCTGTGGCGGTCCACTCGATAGATTTTTCAAACATCTATCAACTTTTTCTACTGGTATTATCTCTTTAGGCGGGGGCCGTTTCGGTCCTAATTGTCTTTTCACATTGGCACGCACCGACTCGTCGAGTTCCTCTTGAGTCAAGTCATAAGGTCTCTTTGGAAGAGGCTTTAGCAACTCGCGTTCCTCCGAGTTAACTTATATGCACTTCTGCTCGTCGACGGGAAGTTTAGTTTCCGCTTTAACGAGAAGGACTTAGCAGTGGGCGCAATCGACGGACGGGACGTCGCGGGCGATGGACTCGCGACGGACGGGGCGTCGAGGGATGGATCTTGAGGTGGGGGATGGATCTTGAGGTGGGGGATAGATCTTGAGGTGGGGGACTACTACTCGGAGGAGTCGGTGGCCTTGGCGCCAAGTTTGGAAACACGATGTTTTTCTTGTTCCAGAAGCGATACCCTTCTCGACTTGTCCCAGTGTCTTCTCGCCGTCACCTCCAGGAATGTCAAGGTCCAGATTAGCATATAACGGCACAACTTCATCCACCCCGACATGAGCATAGCCAGCAGGAATCCCGCCGAGATGGTAGCTTGCTCCAGATTGATTCGGTAAAGCAAAGCTGACCGCCACCTTGAAGGACATGTTCTTCATTGTCATATGCAGCTCACAGTCTGTCTTCTCCGTGATATCATCCATGGGGTAGTGAGCCGCCGGAGGTTCGAATTCAGAATTTTCTAGCAGCGTGGAACACACACTGCTTTTCCGCTGATCAGATGGGGCGGCTTCGATGACATGACCTTCTAGCTGCAGTTGAGATGCCCTTTGCTGACTAATTGAGTCTAGTTGTTCCTACTGCTACACCTTGCGTTCCAATGCTGATAACCGGTCTGACTCCTGCTTCTTCTTTCTCTGACGGCTTCTATAAGTATGAGCGTCTTCTGGAAAACCTTTCTTCAAGGTGACACCGGCTCCATAGCCTCGTAATCGTCCAACGTGTTCAGGATTCCCGAGTGCGAGTGACAGCTCGTTTTCTCTCTGTCGACCACGTGCACTCTCCTTCGAACTTTATCTATTGCGTCCACAAGTTCTTTGGTTATATACTCAATTTTGTCCTTCCATCTTCCCTGAGCAACAATCAGCCCTGTCTCTGGATCCAACCCTGCCCCATGCGCGAACAACCAAAACTTGGACATCTTGGGCCAGTCCGCTGTCTGTGGAATGATCCCGTTATGAAGCAGTTTTGCTTCAAAGGCTTCCCACTTAGGCACGGCAGCCTTGTAGCCACCTGCCCCCAAAGTGTGGTGATATTCCTTCTTCCCAGCATTTAATTTATTTGTTTTCGATCGGGCCACAGCGGCCTGATTTTCTTTGCTTCACAAATGTGGGCCACTGCTTTTGTGTCTTCACTAGTGGTCCAGTGAATTCTGGATCTTGTTCCTCTGCCTCTACATAAGCTTTCCATAAGTTTTTCTTCCAGGTCCGGAATTGTTCGGCCATCTTCATAAGAGTCCACTGCTTGACTTTCTTCTTCAACTGCTCGGGTAGACCTGGCGGTAGGTTGACCTTTGTCAAGAGCGTGTCCCAACACAAATCTTTTAGTCTCACATCGACATAAGTAGTTGGCTTGTTGTCGTCCTTCGGCTTATGCCATTCTTCAAGGGTGATCAAGACCAAGTCCCTAACAACAACTCCGCATTGATTTATATATTTGCGGCGGCACTGTAAGGGTTCCATCGGTTCACCACTATCACTAACTCTGTCGATCACTATCCTTTGACCCTCCTTCAATGGCTTCGTCGGGCCTCGTTTTGACACTGCTTTCGACCCTTTCGACCCTTTAGCTGCGGATGATTTGCTCGATCCGGAGGGTTAAAAGAAAAAATAATTCGTTAATAACTGCAATGCAACTCAAATAATACATCTAGTGTGATCGATCAACAGAGGCTTAATATACCTCGCCGGAGTTTGTTAAGGGCACTTCCTCCTCTCTACAAATTTCTTCTTGCTCAACTCCCTCACCGGAGTCGTTCAGAAATTGGGAGTTGTAATCTTCTCCAATTACCCCATCTTCTTCACCGACAGGCGCGGCTGCACGTCCTACTATAATCTGAAGCATTCGCATTTCACGCTCCTCGTCTCTGGCGGCGACGTCCGGACAAAAGTGAGAGTGTTTAGATAACCTTTCTAACATTTGATCAATAAATGGCAATGGGTAATGATCTTTACGAGTTGCTTTATTTAACTTCCTGAAATCAATACACATCCTATAACCAACAACAGTACGTTGAGCCACAAGTTCATCCTCATCATTTGGAACAACAGTCATTCCACCCTTTTTAGGAACACAATGAACTGGACTAACCCACTTACTATCAGCTATGGGATAAATGATACCAGCTTCAATAAGTCTTATTACCTCTTTCCTTACCACTTCCTTCATTTTTGGATGGAGACGGCGTTGATAATCAACAACAGGTTTTGCATCCTCTTCCAAATTAATTTTATGCATACATAGAGCTGGGCTTATACCTTTAAGATCATCAAGAGAGTATCCAATGGCTGGTCGGTGAGCTTTAAGCACATCAAGTAATTTCTCTTCTTCTTCAGCTGAAAGGTTAGCACTAATAATGACAGGATATATGCTCTTCTCATCCAAATATGCATATTTCAGATTTGTAGGCAAAGGTTTTAATTCAAAGCTAGGATCCCCTTTAGGTGGTGGTAGCACTCCTAAATTATCAGGTGGGATATGCAATTGTAATTGTGGTGGTTGTTGCCATAATATTTGTTCTAAAGCATCTTTTCCTCATCATTAAATGGTTCATCTTGATTAAGCATATAACGTTCTACAACATCTGTTGAAGCTACAGCTATATGTGCAAGAGTTTCAATTATATCTTCAGAAATTGGCTCTTTCACAACATGTTTATCAGCAAATTTGGAAAAGTTGAATCAAGTTTTTCACCAGCACATTTAATAAACACTTTCTCTTTAGGCAAATTAATTTCAGCACCAACAGTGTTTAAGAAAGGTCTACCAAAAATGATAGGACAAAAAGAATCTTGAGGACAACCAAGCACAATAAAATCAGCAGGATATTTTATTTTGCCAACCAATACTTCAACATCTCTAACAATTCCAAATGGACTAATATAATCTTTATTAGCAAGTTGAATTGTCATACCTGTCTCTTCCATAATGATAGGATCAATATCAGGCTTGATTTCAAGATAAAGAGAATATGGAATGACACTAATACTTGCTCCAATATCACATAGACCATGATAACTTGAAGTCCCAATAGAGCATGATATAACAGGTTTACCAACTTTGGCCGAATTACCTTTGATGACTTAGTAGCATCTTCACATAAATAAACATCAACAGGGTCTTCTTCATTTAATTGCTTGATAATTGAAATTTGACTGTTGACTTCCACCTGTTCATAAGGCTGAGAACATCTTCTGTTACTCTTGTTAGTAACAGCAATAAGTAAATTCTCCTTAACTTGGTTTGGATATGGAGGTGGTTCAACATACTCTCAATTGTCACAGATGACACTGGTTCTGCTGTTTAATAACTTTAGGAACAACAATAGATTGTTTAACAGGTTCAACATAAACTTCAAAACCACTTTGAGGAACACAGATATGCTCAGCAAAACCTTTAGCTATCTCAATTATAACATAAGGATCAAGATTAAAAGTATCACTCAGATTTTTAAACAACATAGAAGTAGAGAAGTTCTCTACACATGAATATCCATAATCAAAATAGGGCTCATTACCTTTATCAAGATCCCAGTGACTAGTATTTTCAGAAATAGTCTCCAATAAATTCCATGCTTCTTCTTCAGTATTATTAGTAAAACTTCCACCAGATGAATTATCCAGAATTTCCTTGTGCTTCGACGGTAGCCTCACATAAAAGTTTATCAATATAAGTTTCCTTGTAAGATCATGACAAGGATTCTTGCGAAGGAGTTCCTTTAACCTCCCCAAGCTTGAGTAATACTCTCTCCCAGATGTGGCCAGAAATTAAATATATAGCAGCGGTTCTCATAAGCTTCTTTAGGAGTAAAATATTTAAGAAAGAAAACCTTCCTCAAGATATTCCATTCAATAGCAACCTCTTCATCAAGAGACCTGTACCAATCACGAGCATTACCAGATAAAGACAAATATAATAACTTCCTTTTTACCTGATCTTCAGAAATACCAGGAAGTCTAAATAAACCACATATGTCTTCAATTAACTCCATGTGTTCACGTGCAGACTTAGTTCCATCACCTGTAAATGGATTTTTCATAACTCTTTTAACATGACCAACGGGAATTTTAAATCCCACTTTAGGTATCTCAGACACAGTAGTTTCAACCACTTTAGGAGTAGTGGCATAAGCACTGTCATATAGAGCAAGATGCAGCGAGGAACGATTCATAAATGCCATAGTAACAATGAGATAAAACAGCTTTCAAGTTTCCTTACCAAACTTCTTACCAATAGCGCTACGCTCCCCGGCAACGGCGCCAGAAAAGTATCTTGATGACTCCCAAGTGCAGGAGATCAATTGTAGTACCTTTCAATTAGAAAAGGTTGTCGAACCCACGAGGAGCTGAAGGTATTGGTTAGCAAGATTGATAAATAAAACAATAAAAGATGCAAGTGTTTTTGGTATTTTTGGTTGTATAGTTGCAATGCAGAAAATAAACAGTAGCAAGTCAAAGCTCTCAAAGAGAGAAAGCCCAATCCTCTTATGTGCAAGAGGACAAGCTCAAGTGATGTGTAACTTATATGTGGAAAACGTTCCCGAGGGCGGCATGGATATTGCTAGGCATAGAGATTTATTAAACAACACGTTGAATATCTTGTCAAGTTTTAATCTTCTTTGGACGGAGCCATTATTAGGTATAGCTAAATAAATAAACTACAACCCCTTATGATGGATCATGTGGCCAAGTAAATGACTGCACAAGAATTATTAAGACATAAAGTCCCACCATAGCATTACACTCTAAGGTCCCCGATACTAATACCCTCATAATATAACTTCATGATTCGGTCCCAGGTTTACATGTCCTCCCAAGTCTCCTCAATTCATTATACTACGGTGTTCTCCTATGAGCCCATATAGGTGAAGTGTTGTGCAGTCGACGTTCGCACAACACCATCATAGAATCACATAAAAGATAAACTCTTGACAAAATACCAACACATGTTATATATAAATCATTGCCAATTCATCCTATGCCCTCAGGAACATATGGGAACTACTCACAACGTGCAAACATGATAATATTCAGTGGCATAAGTGGTACAACACAATCTGAAAATATAACTTCACCACCAAATAATGACAAGTACTCAATCACAAACATGAATAGTAGCACAAGACAAGTATCTAGGGTATAGCAACTCTCAAACTACGAGGGGGACGGAGTGGATCACGGAGATGATGATGGAGATTGTCACGCCCCGAGACCCGGCCCGGTAGAATGACAGCCGCCGCGCGCCTATAGACCCGAAAGACTATACACGCGCAAGGCTAGAAAAGCAGGCATAAACCAGCACAGTGGATCTCAAGCAGCTCGTCTATTAATTTTACAATATTATTACAGGAATAAAAAGGTTCTCTATCGTCTTCCCACCCAACTGGTCCAGCCTACTCCTCGGACGACCACAGCTTCCGCTGCGAACTCTGATACTGCAACTAAAAACAGAGAGGAGCAAGGGTGAGTACAAACAAGTCGTACTCAGCAAGTAAATACTTTACTAAACAACGAAAGAACAAAGCAGGATTAAAATAGGAGCAACGGAAGTCAATGGAATAGATAAACAAAACAACAACAAAACTGGATTAAAATGAATGGGTCATTCACCAGGAAAATGGATGGATGGTGAACGACCACGTATCGGTATCACACATGACAGCAAGGTTCCCTACCCGGGACTCACAGGGGTGAATATTCACGCTTTTACTCTCTTAAGAGGGGTACTCCGACGTCAACAGCCTCGATCAGAACCACACGGGCTCCAGAACGAGCAGAGCCCTTTTGCCCGCTCGGACACCGGACACCTTGACCTACTCGATGTCGGTCGCTCCTACGGATCCATCACCGACACTTTCCATTCAAGGGCCGCCCCTCGCGGAGAGCTCAGACTGTCCCATACCAGAACTGTGACCGGTACAATACGTTTGCCGTCGTGACACCAATACAAAGAGAGATCAAGATATCGGAACAGATCAATCACGGAAATGGCTAGATGCTCATCATGCTCATGCCTCCGCAAGAGCTCAACAGATCATACCGATCTAATCAAGGATGAGAGATCTCCATATCTCTCAGATAGCACAATGATCAAAGAGGATAAAATACAAATTGGATGCCAAGGATTTAGCGAAGACTAATTCAAGATATAAGTGGAGCAAGATTTAGGGGATTAGTAAAGCATTCTACTTGCAAGAATCAAGGGTTTAGGGATCAGGAAAGTATCCACTTGCAGGAATCAACAGAGTAGTAAAGCATCCACTTGCCTCGGTTAAACGTAGCTAACTCATCGAGTGTAATACGTCGACGATGATCAGCTCCGAACACAGATGACCCACTCCAGATACTAGCTATGATCGGCATACCCAGTACTCCGGCAGAAGAATAACACCGCAGTAGAGATTGTCCGCCAAACTCGTCCACTCGCCGGTACCTAACACCCGCCAGCAAACGCCGCCGTCAACTTCGTAGGATTTCCAGCACCTTTTCATCTCCTAGTCGCTCTCTCTATAGCGTGTATTAGCTCTGGTTTCTAAACTATCCATTCAGTGGTGTAGGTCATGAGCAGCAGAGGTTGGGTATTTATAGGAGTTGATCGCTGGTGTGAAAACTAGCTAAAATATCTTCAGGTGCCGCCTGCCGCTTGACTCTTGGACGAAGCTAAGGAAAGCTGATAAATGTCTCCTGCCGAGTGCCGACATGCCGATGTCCAAAATATCTAGGTGCTGCCTAAATATCAACTCCCACGTGTCAAAGGCTCATAGGCTGTCTACCAGCACAGCTCCACGTAATAACGGACGGGTGACTACTCAGCTATTCTGCCGTAGTCCTGCCTTCCTATAGAAGCAAACACAAAATATCTTCTAAGCTCTTCTATTAACAAGCAACGTGCACCTTCCTGGCCACTAGCATACTGCCAGCGCATGTATGCATAGCCACGCAGCACCTTTACTTCCTGATTAAAGCTTGCTTCTAGTGCACCACTAGTACTACTACACACATATGCACGGTTGAATGCATCGATGCTTGCACAACAAATTTGAAAACGATGCATACTAGCCAAGACAAAATAATTAAAAAGCCAAATTCATTTTTCTCAAATAAACTAATACTTCAAAAATATGGGTTATCACATCCTCCCCACCTTATAAGAATTTCGTCCCCGAAATTCAACACATAAACAAACTTAGCAAATATATCTAAAAAGGTTAGGACAAGAAAACACAAGTATGGATGTCAGTACCAAGCAAAACATGCAGCAAAGTTAGTCGCAAACTAAACTAACGATCTACCCATTTGTCCCGTGACCTATAACCTTGAGCTCTGATACCACTTTAACTGTCACGCCCCGAGACCCGGCCCGGTAGAATGACAGCCGCCGCGTGCCTATAGACCCGAAAGACTATACACGCGCAAGGCTAGAAAAGCAGGCATAAACCAGCACAGTGGATCTCAAGCAGCTCGTCTATTAATTTTACAATATTATTACAGGAATAAAAAGGTTCTCTATCGTCTTCCCACCCAACTGGTCCAGCCTACTCCTCGGACGACCACGGCTTCCGCTGCGAACTCTGATACTGCAACTAAAAACAGAGAGGAGCAAGGGTGAGTACAAACAAGTCGTACTCAGCAAGTAAATACTTTACTAAACAACGAAAGAACAAAGCAGAATTAAAATAGGAGTAACGGAAGTCAATGGAATAGATAAACAAAACAACAACAAAACTGGATTAAAATGAATGGGTCATTCACCAGGAAAATGGATGGATGGTGAACGACCACGTATCGGTATCACACATGACAGCAAGGTTCCCTACCCGGGACTCACAGGGGTGAATATTCACGCTTTTACTCTCTTAAGAGGGGTACTCCGACGTCAACAGCCTCGATCAGAACCACACGGGCTCCAGAACGAGCAGAGCCCTTTTGCCCGCTCGGACACCGGACACCTTGACCTACTCGATGTCGGTCGCTCCTACGGATCCATCACCGACACTTTCTATTCAAGGGCCGCCCCTCGCGGAGAGCTCAGACTGTCCCATACCAGAACTGTGACCGGTACAATACGTTTGCCGTCGTGACACCAATACAAAGAGAGATCAAGATATCGGAACAGATCAATCACGGAAATGGCTAGATGCTCATCATGCTCATGCCTCCGCAAGAGCTCAACAGATCATACCGATCTAATCAAGGATGAGAGATCTCCATATCTCTCAGATAGCACAATGATCAAAGAGGATAAAATACAAATTGGATGCCAAGGATTTAGCGAAGACTAATTCAAGATATAAGTGGAGCAAGATTTAGGGGATTAGTAAAGCATTCTACTTGCAAGAATCAAGGGTTTAGGGATCAGGAAAGTATCCACTTGCAGGAATCAACAGAGTAGTAAAGCATCCACTTGCCTCGGTTAAACGTAGCTAACTCATCGAGTGTAATACGTCGACGATGATCAGCTCCGAACACAGATGACCCACTCCAGATACTAGCTATGATCGGCATACCCAGTACTCCGGCAGAAGAATAACACCGCAGTAGAGATTGTCCGCCAAACTCGTCCACTCGCCGGCACCTAACACCCGCCAGCAAACGCCGCCGTCAACTTCGTAGGATTTCCAGCACCTTTTCATCTCCTAGTCGCTCTCTCTATAGCGTGTATTAGCTCTGGTTTCTAAACTATCCATTCAGTGGTGTAGGTCATGAGCAGCAGAGGTTGGGTATTTATAGGAGTTGATCGCTGGTGTGAAAACTAGCTAAAATATCTTCAGGTGCCGCCTGCCGCTTGACTCTTGGACGAAGCTAAGGAAAGCTGATAAATGTCTCCTGCCGAGTGCCGACATGCCGATGTCCAAAATATCTAGGTGCTGCCTAAATATCAACTCCCACGTGTCAAAGGCTCATAGGCTGTCTACCAGCACAGCTCCACGTAATAACGGACGGGTGACTACTCAGCTATTCTGCCGTAGTCCTGCCTTCCTATAGAAGCAAACACAAAATATCTTCTAAGCTCTTCTATTAACAAGCAACGTGCACCTTCCTGGCCACTAGCATACTGCCAGCGCATGTATGCATAGCCACGCAGCACCTTTACTTCCTGATTAAAGCTTGCTTCTAGTGCACCACTAGTACTACTACACACATATGCACGGTTGAATGCATCGATGCTTGCACAACAAATTTGAAAACGATGCATACTAGCCAAGACAAATAATTAAAAAGCCAAATTCATTTTTCTCAAATAAACTAATACTTCAAAAATATGGGTTATCACAGAGATGGTGCTGGTCTTGGTGATGGTGATAATGTAGAGGCCTCCTCCCACGCCAAGGAGGAGAGGTTATGACGATGAAGATGATTTGCCCCTTCTCCGGAGCTCCGGAGCAGCAGGATCTGATCCCCCTCGGAGGGAATCAGGAGTTTCGCCGCCGCCGCGGCCTCGGATGGTTTCGGGAAAATTAGGGCGTCACTTTTCGGGGAGGACGAAGGCGTCGATAAAAAGCCCCAGGCGAGGAGATGCCCGAGGCTCCACTTAGTGGGTCCCACGCGGCCAGGTACTTGGGCCGCGTGGGCCCACCTAACTTGGGCCTCGTGGCTCTCCTCTCTTCGGTCTTCTTCCCACTGTCTTTCTCCCGATGAAAAACTAGCTGTGTAATTTTCCTTTTATTATTTGGGTCCCTGTAGCTCCTGAAACATTAAAAACAAGAAAAAGGAGGTTTTCTGCCTCCCAGAAATTAAATACCAAAAATAGGGATTTTGTAAGAAAGTCCCATAAATCATCTAAAACATGTAAAAATAATGATATAACAATGCAAATAACATTCTAATGTGATACTAAAAGTTGTATAAATGATGATACAAAATGCACGTATCAGCAAGTAAGCAAGTAATGGGTTGAGCACCACTACTGGTACTTTTTGGACGATCAAAGTGAAGTTTTTTATCTCATTGGTTCAAAGCATATTGTAGTCAGCCAGTGCCATGTTCAGATAATCTTTTAAAACGTAAAATAGTGCAGAGGATTCCCTGCTATTTTATTGGCTTTGTCATTACCATATATAGTACACATCATGTTGCTTGATTGACTTCAGTTGCTTCCGTTTTTTCGAGTGCAATTATATTAAAGAGAAACAATAGTTGTTTCACCATGGCATTTGATTATGAGATGAGGGAGACAAAGTTCTGTGTAAATCTCTATCACGTAAGTCCTATCGGTAGTTGTTTCACCATGGCATTTAAGGCTTTTATGTTAATAAATACTAAATTTTTTTTCAGTCAGCATGGCATTTGTACCATATTGTAGTCAACTAGAATGTAAAATACTATAGAGGATTAGGTGCTATTTATTGGTATTGTATTGTATCTTTCCCGTATATAGTACATATTATGCAGCTGGATTGTTTTAAGTTGCTTCCGTTGTTCGAGCAAATATATTGAAGAGAAACATTAATCAATTGGATTATGCAACATGATTTTTTAATATGTCCATTGTTTGTTGTAGATATCAGTTCCAGTAGAAAATGGGTATATGGAAGCCATGGAATGCCCGAGGTGCATTCTTTGTAGTTGGTTGGAGCTTATGCTTCTTCTTTGTAGTTGGTTGGAGAAGATCTAAAACACACTTGTATGCGTAGCATCTTTTAGTTGTGTAAATGTTAGTACATAGCTTTGTGGAGAGAAAATATGTAAAGTTGTATAGGGTTGTAACTTTGGTAATAAAGAAATAATATTGTTGTCAGAAGCTGGCAGAAGCCAGCAAGAAGCTGGCGAGAAGCTATTTTTTATAATATGATTTTTTTTCACATCAGAAACGGTTGTCTTGTTTCTGCCAGCAAGAAGCTGGCGAGAAGCCGTTTTTTATAATATGATTTTTTCACATCAGAAACGGTTGTCTTGTTTTCTCTGTTTCCATTGCTTGTTCTTATCTGAAACGGACATCCATAAAGGTCCGTATGCATTTAGGGCCACATCAGAAATGGTTATTGTGCTCCGTTACCTTTGTGTCGTTTCGCATCAGTATCGGAAGCGGGGACACGGACTGTTTCTCCGTTTTCGATGGGCTTTTTGGTCCGTTTCCGATGTGTCGTTCTGTACTAGTGTGCATGGTTTTCTCGGTTAAGTGCGAAACTTCATGATCTTGGCTTTATTCCCTCAAAAGCTGACACCTCATTATTTCTTTATCGCAAGTCTGATGTTACCATTTATGTCCTGATTTATGTTGATGACATCATTGTTACTAGCTCATCAGATTCGGCCATTGGTATATTGCTCAAAGATCTCAGCATTCACTTTGCTATCAAGGATCTTGGTGATCTTCATTTCTTTCTTGGCATTGAAGTGAAGAAGTACAATGACGGCATAATTCTCACACAAGCCAAATATGCATCCGATCTCCTTGTCAAGGCTGGCATGCGTGCTTGCAAGCCTGCCGCGACCCCATTGTCATCCACGGACAAGATCTCTCTCCTCTCGGGAGAGGCTCTCACATCAGAAGACAGTACAAACTATCGAAGCATCGTTGGTGCTCTTCAGTACCTCACTTTGACACGTCCAGAATTGTCCTACTCTGTGAACAAGGTTTGTCAGTATCTTCATGCTCCTACGACTTCTCATTGGACAGCTGTCAAACGTATCCTTTACTATGTCAGTGGCACTATTAATCTTGGCATAACATTCCAGAAGTCTTCATCCACTTTGTTAAGTGCTTTTTCAGATGCTGATTGGGCTGGCTGCCCTGATGATCGTCGCTCCACGGGTGGTTTTGCCATCTTTGTTGGCCCGAATCTAGTGTCATGGACTGCAAGAAAACAGGCCACAGTCTCTCGGTCAAGTACCGAAGCTGAGTATAAATCCCTTGCTAATGCTACAACTGAACTTATTTGGGTTGAGGCTCTTTTACAGGAACTTGGTGTTATATTCAAGGAGAAACCATGTTTATGGTGTGATAACCTCGGTGCTACATATCTGTCTGCAAATTCAGTTTTCCATGCTCGCACCAAACATATAGAGATTGATTTTCATTTCGTTCGTGAGAGGGTTGCAAATAAACAGTTGGAAGTCCGGTTCATATCAACCAAAGATCGAGTCGCTGATGTATTCACGGAAGCTCTCCCAGTTGCAAATCTTCAAGAGTTTAGGCGTAATCTAAATCTTCTCCGAAGTTTAGATTAAGGGGGGGTATTGGAGTATGTACACATCCGTACCATATAGGTATGGTATAGTATACCACCCTATATGGTACCCCACATGTAATGCCACGGTGGGGGCTTTTCCCACCTCTATATAACATGAACCCGGGATCCCAAACGGGGTCACCGTTTCCGCCTAGCTAGGTTAATACGACACTATCGTCACAAGTCAAACCTGCATTGGCAACCGAGGATGGCTTTGTTGCAACGAGTCTTCGCATGGATGAAGTGTCTCAACTCTCAACACAAACGGTTTTTCATTATGTCTGCTACCGATGTGTTATTCATCTGTTTGTGATGTTTAATGTACCAATAACGGTGTTTTATCTTGACCCTTTTCCAATTTTTATAGCATGCCATTACAAAATAAAGTTGACAATTATTGCCACCATTTGACATCCTCACATGCGGAATTGAAAAAATGCACAAGTAGAAGCTCACAACTTAGGCTTTGAAGGGTCATGAATTTGTCAGTCTTGACTGTAAGATGGAACTTGCGATGATGTATCTAATTTTGATCGGTTATGTTCATTCATTTTTTTGTATCCATTGCTGTCAAAATATGCACAAAGGTTTTTTTTTGATAAATTAGCCAAATTTGTCAGCATAAACTTTAGCCGATACACCTTACAACATGGAATAGCAAAACCCATTTGGAAATAATAAAACCAGAATCGAAGGACTAAAAGAATATGATAAAAGAACAGTTGTGCCCTAAATGTAGGGATTTTGTGTAGCTCTTGGAAGTCTCTAGATCCGTCCACTTAATCCGTCATCTCGCTGGTGGTCTTCCTGATGAGATCCCATGCACTCCTCACATGCCTCTCCTCCTGCAGCGATGACCCCACGGCGAAGCGGAGAACGAACCTGCCGCCGACAACCGTGTGCGCGAGGTACGCCTTGCCGGTCTTGTTGAGGTTGTCCATGAGCACACGGTTGGCGTCATCGGCATCCTCCTCCGTCATGGCTCCACTGGGCTTGATCCTGAAGCAAACGAGAGCAAAGTTCCTCGGGACGACGACCTCGAACCGGTCGTCGG
The DNA here is from genome assembly GCA_947311845.1 of Poa pratensis. NCBI lineage: Eukaryota > Viridiplantae > Streptophyta > Magnoliopsida > Poales > Poaceae > Poa > Poa pratensis. The sequence goes on from CAMZMU010000078.1 coordinate 38,050,142, forward strand.
CACGAACGAAGTCTTCGAACATCTTTGCCATGGCCACGTCACTGCGGATGTGCTCCTGGAGCTTGGCGGTGCCGTAGGTGCGCATGACCATCCAGAGCTTGAGCCCACGGAAGCGGCGGCCGACGCCGACCTGCATGTCCTTGAGGTCGGTGACCTCGCCGGAGTCAGTAGCGTCGTTCTTGAGGTACTCCGGGTTGGTCTCGAGCGAGTCGCTTAGGCGGTGAGCGTCCCGGACGTACAGGCAGGTGCAGTCGAGGCAGGTGAGAAGCCACTTGTGTGGGCTCATACTGATGGAGTCCACGCGCTCGACGCCGTCGAGATGGTGGCGGAACTCTGGGCAGATGCAGGCGCTGCCGGCGTAGGCAGCGTCCACGTGGACCCAAGCATTGAACATGGCGGCGACATCCGCGACAGCGCCCACCGGGTCGACGGCGTTGGATGAGGTGGTGCCGACAGTGGCGCAGATGTAGGTTGGCAGGAGGCCGGCGTCGACGTCAGCCTGCATGACCTCGAGTAACTTTGCCGGGTCGAGCCCGTAGTTGGTTTCCGGCCCGGTGGGGATGGAACGGATGTTGGCAGGGTCGAAACCAGCGAGGCGGCACGCCTTGAAGAAGGTGGAGTGCGTCTGGTCGGCGGCGTACACAGTGAGGCGCGGCAGGTGGGAGACGCCGACGGAGCCGCTCCGACGCAGAGCGGCGTCACGGGCGGCGACGAGCGTGACGAGCATAGCCTCGCTGGTGGTGCCGACGATGACGCTGCCGCCGGTGCCACGGCCAGAGCCTGTGCGGTTCATGAAGGTGGTGGGCAGGCGCAGCAGCTGCGCGAGCCAGTCGAGCGCGAGCACCTCCATCTCGGTGGCCGCGGGTGAGGCCTGCCACGTGAACCCGACGGTGTTCATGGCTGAGGCGATGAGGTCGCCAGCGATGGCGGCGGCGCTGTTGGTGGACGGGAAGAAAGCGAAGAAGTTGGGGCTAGCCCAGTGCGTCATGCCGGGGACGACGGAGGTCCTGAGCTCCTTCATGGTGACGTCGAAGGGAGCCGAGTAGGTCGGCGGGGACGCCGTGAGCTCGTCCTGCAAGTATCCCGGCTTGACGTTGGGGAGCACGGGCATGGACTCGACGTTGGTGTAGTAGTCGGAGATGAAGTCGACGGCCTTGTGGAGGTAGGCGCGGACGTCTTCGGGGTTGAGCGGCTGTAACGGCGCCTTGTCGTCGGTGGCGAATGCGGCGGCCGGGTTGGTGCCCACGCTACCCATGTCGTTTGTTTCTTGCAGGTTTATTACTTAGCACACAGAAGCTGGGAGGCAGTGGACAGACTTGGACGTACAAGCCTTAGGTAGCAAGAGGTGATCGCTCTTGTTGTGAGGAGATCGAGCTTCTTGCTTTGGTTTGGTGACGAGATGAGAAGAGATACGGCATGTATTTATAGGTCACATGAGATCGAGTGCAAATGGCGTGGGCATGTGGGCGTTGGATTAGTCGCTGCTACGAAGGTCGGTTGGTAGCTACTTTACATACGTAGCGATCCAGCTAGAGCAGACGAGTGACGCTGCATGCTGCTCCCTTCAGTTCGGATCCGGGTGACAGACCCGCTATAGTAAGAGAGGTAGCCGCTGCTTGCATCTGGCGGCCTAGCTGATAGCGCGAAAAAACATTGTGGTAGGGCGAACTCATAATTGATGGAAAGACTGAAATAGTGCGAATATATTAACACTATATATGATTCATAATCACTTAGTACAATAGAAAATATAAACATATTTGACTTTAATTAAAACCTATAGCAATGGTAAATCGCTACTTATTTTGAAAAATCTTTCATAATTTTCTCGATAAAAACTTCTGAATATCACTAACTCGATTTAGCACATCATCAAGTCATCAAGAAACCATCATAGACATCTTTTTGTGCAACTCGGTCTTGATGTTCTTTGTCATCCAGAAATTTGTTTCAACTGTTTTTGACACCATCAGTAAATCCAATGCAAATTCAATTAGAGGATAAAACGCAAGAAACATATACCTGTCAAATATCTCTAAGATCTTCAATTTTCTGTGAATGAACAATGAATAGTTTAAGGTTATCTTGCAAATGCTTATGCTCATAATTTGAAATTATTCTTGATAAATCTTCATAAGAGGAGCTTTGTTTTTGACGTACGACCACTCAAATTGTTCAGAAAAACACATGAATAAGAATATGACCGGCCTACCTTGCGCTAAGGGAAGCTTCGCCCCTGAGTATGCATTTTCCATGTGTCCATTCTGGTTACGCAGTCAAGGCAGTGGGCAATATGAGACGTTGAGCAAAATCTTAGCAGAAGCCGCCACACATCGAGGATTAATATTTATCCCTCGATTCGTTTCAACATGTAAATCACACCTATCTATTGGTTAAGACAAACATTCACCATTATTCACTTCATTAGAGCATCTCCAGTCATGGTCCTTAAATTCATCCCAAACTGTCCGGTCATGTGTCCGCGGACCACCCCAAAAAGTGAGCTCCTACAATCATGGTCCTCAAATATCACCCCAAATTGTCCGGTTCTTGCATGTGATTGGTGGAGTAGGAGAGAGAATAATCAAAGAAAGACAAAAAAAGAAAAGGTAGAGAAAAGAAAGAAAAGTAGGCATGTGATTGGTCCACAGTGGGCATGCGGACACGCCCGGACGCGCCCGGATGCCCCTAAACTCACCCCATATGTGGGGTGAGTTTGGGGGGAGCGGACACGCCCAGACGCGCCGGACGCGCCCGGACGCAAATAAGCCATAATAAACCGGTTTGGGGACAGTTTGAGGGGTGTGGTTGGAGATGCTCTTAGTATGTAATCATGTGAAATACCGACTCTTCGGAGTAATGAAGAAAAATGGCAATATTTATAATACCAAACTGATACAATATGAAAATATATTGCATGATGGATCCAATGATAATGATTTAGTATTAGGAATATTGGTATTTATTAATGTAAACTTGGTCAAACTTAGAAAAAATGACTAGTTAAGTTTTTTAAGTATAGGCCTTGACATTATAATCAAACCGAAATTCGCCCATGTTAAGAGTTAGAGTCTCTTTAAGGGTGAGGTTCAGAGTCAACACTATTACATATGCATGGTGTGTATTTAATGTTAACTCTTCACGTAGGGTCAGTCTGAACTCTAAATACAGACCATAATTTTGGCAGGACCGTGTATGCTGCAAAAGCGGCAACAACGCGTGAGTTTTCCCTTTCTTACCTTTACCATGTCCTTGTGTGCTTGCCCGGTCAAAACTCAGATCAATTCTTCCCGCTGAGAACAAATCAACATTGTTTTTCAGTGTCACTTCACTTTACCAGTTCGCTTGAAAAACATTTAGTTAGTCTCTTAAGAAAAGTATGTAATTAATTAGTCATGCGATCGACAACATTAGTCAGGTTGTTCTAGTGGATGACGCACGCAACCTGACAGAAGACCCGATGGAGTACCGGTCGCCACGTACGGATGGGCAAACTGACAAACGGGTAGCTAAGTTGTTTTAGTGGTGCTCAGTGCGTGGATTACCAAGTCTTTGCTTCTTAGGTATCTGGATTAGGTCAACACCTTGACACTCAATAAATATAAAGAAAAATTCCATTCTTCTTAACTTGCATGCATGCACGCGCGAGACGACGTATGGTTTCTTCCGTCGACTTACCAAGTTAAGATCAGTGAAGACGCACACAAAATATTTACGGCTCCGGTTCGGCGCGTGCACCTAACTAACTGATATCTCAGTACACACCGTGCAGATTAATTCCTGTTTAGAACTAAAAGAATGAGAATGAACCTCTGATCGTATTGATGATAGAGTTGGGTATTTATAGGTCCCCAACCGATGCATACAAAGGTCGGTTACAAGGAGTCGCGTCCCCTCGGAAGGAGAGACGCAGCGTTTGGACAAAAACAACTGCCAAGTTTGCTTAGGATCTAAGCTAATATCTAACTGCCTAGTTAGCCTAATATCTAAGCTAATTTATTCCTAACACTCCCCCTTGGACAACGCAAATCCTTGAAAATCTCTTGTATAATCTTCGGATCTTCTCGCATAGTCTTTAGAGTGTTCTTGTGCATCCATGAGGATGTCCTTGTTAAAACAATGTCCTTTGTAGATTCTATCATCTTGAAATTCTTCATCTTTAGAATCTCTCCTCCAAAAACCCTGTGGGAAAAATATGAGGAGAATTGTATTTGATATGTTGTTAAAACTCCTTTAAACCCTGTGGGGAAAATAAGGAGAAAAATGATACAACATACAATGATTATTGTCTCATTGACAACTCATATGAGAAAAACCTTGATAGGAAAAATCTCATTAGTGAGTTTAGAGATCAATAAATATGCCTTATATACTTCCTTTAAAAACCCGGTGGGGAAAATAGAAAAGTATGACATATGATAATGAAAAGATATTGCCTCGTTTAGCACCCTATACGAGAACCTTGAGAGTAAACTCATAAAGTGAAAAGGAGTGAAAATGAGTGCAATACGACGTGCCACTGAAAACTCCTTTAAAACCCAGTGGGAAAAATATAAGGAGAAAGAAAAATGGCATATCTGAACACTTGTATTTATATTGTCTCATTAAAAACCTTTTATGAGAAACCATGAGGGAAAAACTCATCAAGGGAAAAAGAGTACAATATATATGATCTGAGGATCATCGATGGATTATGACATGGAAGTTTACTCCCCCTGAACTTTGCAAATCTCAACAAGTTTCTTGAAACATTGTTCTATATATAACCCATATGCATTTGAGCAATACAAGTGGTATTATCTTGATAGATAATGGTAGGTGATTATGTTGAATCTTAACCACAATTTTGAATGTGGTATCATTCTGTGAAGCCATATACATTTTATGATGCTTCGATTATTCCATAATGATTAGTGCTAGTAGACATTAGAGTCTATATTGAAGACTTCCCTTAAAAGGATCTTCCACTGAATTCAGTCATGGATATGGCATTTTTGGGATCAGATAATTATAGTCAATATATGTATATCACACAATGGTCAATTCTTGATGTTCCTGAGGAATTTAATCAAGATTTTTAGTGCCTTGAAGATATCAAAGGATATTAATTACACAAGCACTTCAAATAAATTGACATCAAAATATTGTCACACGTGATGCAGTTTGCAACAAATGATATTGAGATATGGAACTAGAGGTCCCCATACCACTTCATCATTGCTACTATGTGAAAAATGAGTTTGCATCCCTGTTAGGGATAGTATGACCATATGTGTATTTGATATGATTTATCCATATTTTATTTCTACCATATTTTATGGATATGTAACTAGTGATAGATATGTATTCCTAAAGGGAATATTCTCAAGTTGTGAACTTGAATAGTATTTGGTTTCATCCAAATCTCCGTCTTGATATGATTGCGAGTACCTTTCATGTATTGTATAGACTTCAATGATGAAATCATCGACATATACATAGGTCATGTAGAATCCAATGAGGGATTTTGTTAATGACTACATGTAAGCAATCTTTATCCGAGTTATTCTTTCGAAGAAAGAAATCTCATAGTCGATTGTACCACACAAATTTTGACTATTGGAGTCATTGAGTGACTTTTGATGTTTTACACAATATATGTTGCGATTTGTTCTTGGACATTTAGATATATCCGAGCTAAGTGATCCACATGAGTATGAAAGCACCGTGTCTATCAACTGCATGGATAGTTTATTTGTACTGCCAATAATATTAATATCGAAACATAATTCCACTTATACCAAGAGGGTATGTTACATCATAATCGATGTCGGGTCTCTGCGTGAACCCTTATGCTACAAGCCTCGCTTTTTCACCACCTCATTATGAATGAAAATTCATTTGTCTTCCAAAAGGGAAGATAGTTATGAGGAAAATGTATTACTGTGGTAAATACATCTCTTTTGTTTAGCGAATGCTACTCTTGTTTAATTGCCTCCTTCTAGTTGAACCAATATATGAGTGCATGAGGCACTGTACCATGGATTTTGGTTCAGGGCCCTAAAGGTTTTAGCAATTCAAGAATAAATATTTGTCGACAAATGTAGTCTTTATGTTATATGATTCTGTTGAATCAACGAAAATTGTGGAAACAATATTTACATCTTTGAACTCCTCGTGATTTCCCATAACAATGGAGTCAAGGTGTTTCGATGTCCCAACACTTAAAAAATTGTGTGCACATATGTGTTGGGTTTGGATGTGAGCATCCGTTATGTGTTATTCAACTTGAGGTTGAACTACATTTACTTGTTGAGGATATAATTTCCTCTATTTCCGCGGATACATATGAGAACTCATTTCTCATGTGACCATGTTTCTCCCCCTTTTGCTCTCATTTGGGAGAATAGTGGTTGTATGAGATACTTCCACTTTGTATGGCACATTGCATGCATTCATAATATGATTTCATGACGTCTTTGTCATACGTAAATGTATGTGGCAATTTGCAATGTGTTGCAAATATATTGAACTTTATGTTCAGATTTTAAGTACGTGAATAGAAGGATGAATGTCTATGACATTTCTAGTTTATCAGCATTCTTTGTGGTACGAATGTCTCCCTAATGCCGAAAATATCCTTATTTTAGTGTAATCAGCGTACGGGCTATAATCAATTCCCTTGATAGGGCTTGATATATTTATAATTGACGGATAATAAATAGTAATACCTCACATAGATCCCAAATTTAATGTGAGGGCCCATGAATGTATGCCGGAGTGGTGAAATCGGTATATTACCGACATCGCAGATGGGAAATACTTGTTTGATTTCCACGTACTAACTGCAAGGGGAAGCAGTATGATATGCAGTTGGTATGATCTAGAATAGATCTGCGGCGTGTAAGACCGCATATCTCCAACAAGATGTTGGTATATTAAATTCTGTAGAAGTGGTCATTTAATTAGATTTGATTCTTTTGATAAAGAATTTATTTACACCATTTTGACTATGTACATAAGGTACTTGACAAAATCAAAAATGCTCGTGAAAACGGCATTCAAATGGGTATAACCCATATGCTAGAATGTTTTGATCATATTTGATAATCTGAGCAATTAGTTTAGTTAAATCATGGATTCATGGAGATTAGAGATTCACATAAGGGCATCTATTAGATGTTCATGGATACCATGAATATTTGTCTCAAAATGGTGAGTAGTCCATATATAGCTTCTTGAATGTGTTCAAGAACTTGAGTGGCTACTTTATTAATTTTTAAGGTGAGAGAGCCTTAAAATTTATTTATTCGCATGGCACATTTTGTGCACATAAAGTCTGATGACTTGAGTTTTTTTTTCTTCTAATTTTAAGGTGTGACCAACAAAATAGTTGACTTTCCGTAAATCCCTATTTAAGGGTGACCAAGGCGAACACGCCAAATCTTCAATCTATGAAGATACGGAAAATTATTTTGGACGCAACGAACTTTAGTATGAAACTTTATTCATACATTCATATCATGTCTGGGAACATGATATAATGGACAACATACCTCATGTATAGAAGTATGGTTATAGGCTAATAGTTGTGAGACTAAACGAGGTCTCCAAAATATCTTGGGATTTTATTCCGCAAGAAATCTATAATTGTGAAGGAGTGTTTCTCCTTATCCCATTGAACTCACATTAATTGATGATTGTGGTATATCCAACCAAATGCTTGAGAGCATTCATACGTATGATGATTCATTTGATAAACTTGATAGTTATCTTATTACTTTTGGGGGGGGGGGGGGGTCCACTATGATTTTGCTTGCCATTTTACCTCCACTTTACATTGATTTCTCGTGGTTCTTTTCGATACCATTGAGATTCTTAGTATTTGAGTACTAATATGAATTTCAAGTAAGGGTAGATCACCCGTAGGGTATACCTGAAATGGGGAGGATGTAAAGTGATTTCTAGGTTTTGAATGAGATCTATTTTTGATATATCTCATCACATATTATCAACTTGGGATTGATTCTGTAGACAACAGCGTGGAATGTGCAATGGACTAGAAGTCCAATAAAATAAGTGAGCGAATATTCACATTGCATTTATGCAATATATATCTCCTTGATGCGGATTTAGAGGGAAATGGAAAATTATCCAATTTGTCTCATGTATTGTGAGTTCAACGGATTCCATTGATGGAAATGTCAGCCATGTCCCGCATGAGATGATCATGCAATTCATTTACTGTGATAGTAAACTAAAATAAATAAAATGCTCTGACTGAGCAAATTTATGGTGAAGATGATTCTTCCTTAATGACCATAATGTAGATATTCAATGATATTTATATCGGTGCTTTGGACTTCATTCCTAGAGGGATGGGTAATGTTACATTCACCGCCAAAACATAGATATGTATTTTTGACATTGGTTAGTCACGGTGAAGAAAAACCATCACCATATGATGTAGAACCTATAGTAGTTTGTGAGAAACTCCACCATTGATATATATGACGGACTCTATCTTGATAGATAGAAGATGGAACAGCCATATCAATGATATAGGTTCCACTATTTTTATGTTTTACCAATGTAATGAAAGCATGAGTTGATCATGCATGAATTGATTTACTTGAGCGTGAAGTAATTTAATAAACAATAAAATTGCTTCTAAGGAGCAAATTTAAAATGAAGCTGATGCTTATAACCACTTGTGTTGACCTCAGAATATCGTGCATAGCACATTAGAGATAATCACCAAAATTTATGGAGCAAATCTCGTAGTACTAAGAAGCATAATCTGACATAAATCAGTTGATGCCTTGATCTTAATACCTTGTGTTATGCTTTAGTTTAAATATATGAGGGAGCACATTTAAGGTAGTCATAATGTCTATTTTGACAAATGTAGATCTCACAAGAATCGTGAATAATCTGAACAATATTTCTCAAGACTGTTACACGAAATTTGAACAGTCTAAGTAGTTGAGTGCATACTGTAGTAAGACAGAGGGCTTAACAGATAAATGCTGGAGCCTTTTCGTAATATAAAAATTGAAGGGACTAAATTGAGAAATTGCCAAAGAGATAAGGTTCCCATTCCCCATCGCTTTCCTGTACGTGGTACAGAGACAGCAAGTTCCTCACGATTCATGAATCAATTGATTCCTTAGCCAAGGACTAGGAGAGGTGCTCGAGCAAATCGAGAGGACGACGCCTTGGAGGGTGCCATGCAGGAGGGCTTCTCCCCTTCACGCGCCGGAGGGCGTCGCCATGCCGGGCACCGGCAGTAGGCCGGTGTCGCCGCCTCGCGTTGGGGCCAGGGCCTCCGCCGCCTCGGGCTGCAGCGCCAGGAGCAGCCGCGTCGAAGAGGTGCGGAGGAGGAGGCCACTTCGGGCACCGTGGGGGCAGCCGCGTGGTGCGCCGGCCGTCGGACACCGCTGCCGCCGCGCTTAGGCGGACGCTGTCGCGATGAGAGGAGAAATTTGGAGTCGAGGACCGCCGCGCGTGCTGCCACATGACGCCGCGGTTTGAGTGCGTCAGGGCCGAGGGGCACCACGTTCACCGCCGTGGCCAGGAGGGCTCGGCCATGGTGCCGATTGATAACACGCGGGGCATCGCCGGTGTCTTCGCCGCGTGGAGCGCGCCGTGCGTCGCCGGAGGGCTATGCTGCGCGCGCCGACGAGGAGCAACGGCGCGGCCGAGGGCCGCCGGGCTGGTAGGCCAGCCGATGCCGCGTTTCTTCTTCTCTCTTTTTCTCGTCTCTCCGGCCGCCGGTTCTTCTTTTCTGGTGGCTTTTCGCTCTCACGGAGAGCAGCGTGCGTGATAACGTGTTTAGAACTAAAAGAATGAGAATGAACCTCTGATCGTATTGATGATAGAGTTGGGTATTTATAGGTCCCCAACCGATGCATACAAAGGTCGGTTACAAGGAGTCGCGTCCCCTCGGAAGGAGAGACGCAGCGTTTGGACAAAAACAACTGCCAAGTTTGCTTAGGATCTAAGCTAATATCTAACTGCCTAGTTAGCCTAATATCTAAGCTAATTTATTCCTAACAATTCCCACACGATTACCCCTGATTTTCCTAAGGGAGAGTTTACCCGTACAGCTCTTTCTGGTATAGTTTATAAGACATGCTTGTATTTTAAGAAAAAATTGACCATTCATTTGATCAATAAAATATAAATTTTAGTATGCACAAAGTAAACCACTGGATTCATGTTCAAAAGAAGTTTTCAACGATTTAAATTGTTGACATATAATTTATATTTTGTTGAGCAAATGAATGGTCAATTTTCTTCCTTAAACTCACTAGTGGAAACCATGTCTTTGGTCCAGAGCCACATTTGGCTCTAGTCCCAGGTGGCTTACGAACCGGGACTAGAGTGTGGCTCTAGTCTCTTTCTGGTATAGTTTATAAGACATGCTTGTATTTTAAGAAAAAATTGACCATTCATTTGATCAATAAAATATAAATTTTAGTATGCACAAAGTAAACCACTGGATTCATGTTCAAAAGAAGTTTTCAACGATTTAAATTGTTGACATATAATTTATATTTTGTTGAGCAAATGAATGGTCAATTTTCTTCCTTAAACTCACTAGTGGAAACCATGTCTTTGGTCTAGAGCCACATTTGGCTCTAGTCCCAGGTGGCTTACGAACCGGGACTAGAGTGTGGCTCTAGTCCACTAGTGGAAAATAGCCCATCTGTCCCGGGTCCAAAGGGCCTTTGGTCCCGGTTTTGCAACCGAGACTAAAGGGTCGGGACTAAATGGGTGGGGGGGGGGGGGGGGGGGGGGCTTTCGTCTCGGGTGCTTACGAACCGGGATGGATGGGCCTCCACGTGGCCACGGCAGGGCGGGCATGGGCGGGAACCCTTTGGTCCAGACCAAAGATTTCTGCCTTTTGTTTTCTGCTAATTTATTTTTTAGGGGTTTCGATTTTTTGTTTTCCAATTAATTATTTTTTACGAAGATCACGTTGCGCAGACAACAAGTCATACACATAAAGTATACAATACACCGAGGTCACGTTTGATTCATACATACATAAGCCCACAAGTTTATACTACACCGACATCACGTTTCTCACACGTCGAGATCACGTCAATTACATTGGAGGCAAAAAATAATTGCTAGGGTGATAAAATTCTCCAGTTTTCTTCAGGACCTCCGAGTTCAAAAATCCCGCCAATTCCTCTTGAATTGCTTTTAGGCGCTTCGTTGGTATGAGCTGGTCCCGCATTCGATCCATCTAGATCAATATGAATATGTGAGTTGTAATTTATGAATGGAACTCAACACAATATGGTAATAAAAAATTGTGAATAGTGTATACATACTTCAGCTGTTCTGACTTCTCTATTCCGCTCACTGACAAAAGAGCGCATGTACTCGAAAACGTAGTATGCACATAAATTAGTCCCTTGTGGCTGCCTCAGACACCACTTTACAAAAAATAGAATTTAATCAAATAATAATCAAGCATGATAATGGTATTGAAACTAGAATTAAAGAGTTGCGCGGACCTATATATATAGTACTACTTACCTTGGTGGTATAAAAATACAGCTCCGGTTTCCAATCCCCTGGAACCTTCACGATGAACCGTTTCCAAACCCTGCCCGCCAAAAGAAAATGATTAAAGGAGTTATTAATTACTTGATATCAGAAAATGAATGAAAGAGGTCGATATAGAGCGATAATGATTGAAATTACCTGGAGCATATCTTGCAAGCTTTGGTACTCGTCCATATCTTTCCTTAACGAGTCCATGACTTGAACGACTCCTTGGTCAACTCTAATGATTAGCAGAATCCAGTGGAATCTGCGCACGTTTATATGTCCATGACTCATCGATTACACTAAACATCGAGTAAGCAAAATAGAATGTGTAGAAGGTACAGTAACACTCACTTGAAGGTAAGGAAAAAGTATTTCTGCGCAGGTATTTTTTTCACTAACCACCAGAGCAAGTTTTTCTCTGTGTCCGGGGATGGTTATTTACGGTCACTTCATGAATATAATATGGGTCAATGAACCCAGTGTCATAGATGCGGCGTTCTCTGCATTCGACAATCTTCATTCTGCATAATAGCGTACAAAAGAATATAGTGAGATAATTACAGGCAATGAACGAGCAGAGCTAGAGACTTAATTAAATTGCAGAAATAAATCACTTACAAACAATAGCAACTGACGAGGGCTTTGTCGAGGGCGTCTTGATTGAATAACTGAAAAATTTCAGAAAACGGAATATACATCGCGTCATCCGTGAAGTAATGCTCTTTCTTATATGACACCCAGAAGACATCATGCCCGGCCTTTGCGGCGTTCTCGTACCATGATGCAATCGACGCAATTGTGTTGTTAGAGAATTGACCTGCTCAGGTCTGACCAGGGACCTCCCGTAGACATATGTCCATGCATACTGATACTCTCTGGGGTCGCCTATGGTGCCAGTGTCGTGGTGTACTTCCTTATCGGGCATCACCTTGAGCGGGGGGATCGACTGATTTGCCTGTTCTCCGAGCTGGGCCACTTGTTTCCCGCATTTTGCCGTCTGCATCTGCTCCCTCTTTAGGCGATATGCCGCCTCCTTCTCTGCTTCTCTTGACTAATTGTCTTCTCAATAACACGATCATAGTCATCTGGCAATTTAGGCGGCTGTGGCGGTCCACACGATAGATTTTTCAAACATCTATCAACTTTTTCTGCTGGTATTATCTCTTTAGGCGGGGGCCATTTTGGTCCTAATTGTCTTTTCACATTGGCACGCACCGACTCGTCGAGTTCCTCAGGAGTCAAGTCATAAGGTCTCTTTGGAAGAGGCTTTAGCAACTCGCGTTCCTCTCGAGTTAACTTATATGCACTTTGCTCGTCGACGGGAAGTTTAGTTTCCGCTTTAACGAGAAGGACTTAGCAGTGGGCGCAATCGATGGACGGGACGTCGCGGGCGATGGACTCGCGACGGACGGGGCGTCGAGGGATGGATCTTGAGGTGGGGGGGATGGATCTTGAGGTGGGGGGATAGATCTTGAGGTGGGGGACTGCTACTCGGAGGAGTCGGTGGCCTTGGCGTTGGAAACCGATGTTTTTCTTGTTCCAGAGAGCGATACCCTTCTCGACTTCTCCCAGTGTCTTCTCTCCGTCACCTCCAGGAATGTCAAGGTCTAGATTAGCATATAAGGGCACAACTTCATCCACCCCGACACGAGCATAGCCAGCAGGAATCCCGCCGAGATGGTAGCTTGCTCCAGATTGATTAGGTAAAGCATAGCCGACCGCCACCTTGAAGGACATGTTCTTCATTGTCATATGTAGCTCACAGTCTGTCTTCTCCGTGATATCATCCACGGGGTAGTGAGCCGCCGGCGGTTCGAATTCAGAATTTTCTAGCAGCGTGGAACCACACTGCTTTTCCGCTGATCAGATGGGGCGGCTTCGACAACAGGACTTCTAGCTGCAGTTGAGATGCCCTTTGCTGACTAATTGAGTCTAGTTGCTCCTGCTGCTGCACCTTGCGTTCCAATGCTGATAACCGGTCTGACACCTGCTTCTTCTTTCTCTGACGGCTTCTATAAGTATGAGCGTCTTCTGGAAAACCTTGCTTCAAGGTGACACCGGCTCCATAGCCTCGTAATCGTCCAACGTGTTCAGGATTCCCGAGTGCGAGTGACAGCTCGTCTTTCTCTCTGTCGACCACGTACACTCCCCTTCGAACTTTATCTATTGCGTCCACAAGTTCTTTGGTTATATACTCAATTTTGTCCTTCCATCTTCCCTGAGCAACAATCAGCCCTGTCTCTGGGTCCAACCCTGCCCCATGCACGAACAACCAAAACTTGGACATCTTGGGCCAGTCCGCTGTCTGTGGAATGATCCCGTTATCAAGCAGTTTTGCTTCAAAGGCTTCCCACTTAGGCACGGCAGCCTTGTAGCCACCTGCCCCCAAAGTGTGGTGATATTCCTTCTTCCCAGCATTTAATTATTTGTTTTCGATCAGGCCACAGCGGCCTCCGATTTTCTTTGCTTCACAAATGTGGGCCACTGCTTTTGTATCTTCACTAGTGGTCATGTGAATTCTGGATCTTGTTCCTCCGCCTCTACATAAGCTTTCCATAAGTTTTTCTTCCAGGTCCGGAATTGTTCGGCCATCTTCATAAGAGTCCACTGCTTGACTTTCTTCTTCAACTGCTCGGGTAGACCTGGCGGTAGGTTGACCTTTGTCAAGAGCGTGTCCCAACACAAATCTTTTAGTCTCACATCGACATAAGTAGTTGGCTTGTTGTCGTCCTTCGGCTTATGCCATTCTTCAAGGGTGATCAAGACCAAGTCCCTAACAACAACTCCGCATTGATTTATATATTTGCGGCGGCACTGTAAGGGTTCCATCGGTTCACCACTATCACTAACTCTGTCGATCACTATCCTTTGACCCTCCTTCAACGGCTTCGTCGGGCCTCGTTTGACACTGCTTTCGACCCTTTCGACCCTTTAGCTGCGGATGATTTGCTTGATCTGGAGGGTTAAAAGAAAAAATGATTCGTTAATAACTGCAATGCAACTCAAATAATACCTAGTGTGATCGATCAACAGAGGCTTAATATACCTCGCCGGAGTTTGTTAAGGGCACTTCCTCCTCTCTACAAATTTCTTCTTGCTCAACTCCCTCACCGGAGTCGTTCAGAAATTGGGAGTTGTAATCTTCTCCAATTACCCCATCTTCTTCACCGACAGGCGCGGCTGCACGTCCTGCTATAATCTGAAGCATTCGCATTTCACGCTCCTCGTCTCTGGCGGCGACGTCCGGACAAGTTGGATCCATTTGCTCTTCACGCTCCTCGTCTCCACCGAAGGCGTCCAGACAATTTGGATCCATTGCTCAATGTCCCTGCAATCAATTTTGCAAAAAGAATATGAATCTTAAAATTTGCATCTTAGCAAATGTGAATGTAAATTTGTAGCAACTACTTAACAATGTTAGCATTAGCAGAATAATTAAAAGAAGGGAACATTGATCAAATATGCAAAAGTATCACAAATACATCACGAATAATATCATTAATACATGTCCTCTCCCATACATGAACCTCTCAAACTAACTTCGACCGGGTCCTGAGCCACGGGCGCAACGCATCCAAAGACTAGGAACCCTCACAGGGTCATAACTCACGTGAGGAGGAACCCTCTGAAGAAATGACCAACTACTGTTATACTGCGTATCTAACAAATACAAGTACCGTCGGACGTGCTCGTTCTCCTCCCTGATACGGCGACGTACCACGTCCTCGGGGGCCGGCTCCCTCTGCACCGAGCGTGGCCCACGCGACTGCCACCAAAGAATAACCGGGTCGACGACGTCACCCAGATTCCTCACCAAGCTACGCGTCCCGGAAGGTAGCACCTCCCAGTGCCAGCACGGCGGAGCCCAGTCTCGGACATCGCCTCTCTGGTCCAACAGGGACATCGTCGCCGAGAACAATAAACTAAAAACATAATTTCTAAGTAGCAAGCAAATTTAAATAAAGTACAAATTCATAGCAACTATCAAATAACATACAGCCTAATTTCCCTGCAATCAATTTTGTAACAAGAATATGAATCTTAAAATTTGCATCTTAGCAAAATGTGAATGCAAAATTATAGCAACTACTTAGCAAATTTAAATTCAGGAACTACAGTTTAAAATTCACAACAACTAATACCCTAATTTAAAATGGAACACAATAGCAAAAAATACTTCTAACAATGTGAACAAATTTGGATAGACCTAAAATTCCTAACACAATTTTTTGCTAACACAAATTGTTTCTAACACTAACAATATTTCCTACCACAATATTTTGCTAACACAAATTGTTTCTAACACTAACACTAACTAAAATTCCTAACATAATTTTTTGCTAACACAAATGGATCCTAACACTAACAATATTTCCTAACATAATTTTTTGCTAACACAAATTGTGCTAAAACAATTTTTTCCTAACAAAATTTGAAGGAAGGGGAGGGAAGCACTACCTCGATCCGCCGGCGGCCGGTGGTGGAGCTACGTCCGACGGTGGTGGTGGAGCACGCCGGTGGTGGAGCACGCCGGTGGTGGAGCACGCCGGTGGTGGCAGAGGTGCGGGGCCACGCCGGAGCAGGGCTTCGTCGGAGTGCTCGGTGGCAGAGGTGGAGGGCAAGGCCGCGCTGGAGAATCGGGCAGGGCTTCACCTACGTGGGCTGGGCGACGGTGGCGGCACGGGAGCCCAGAGGCGGAGGCTTCGATTTGGGGAAGTTGTGGAAATTTTGGCCGCAAACCACTCAAATCCCCGCGGAAAGGACCTTTGGTCCCGGTTCCAGACACGAACCGGGACCAAAGACCCTTTGGTCGCGGTTGGTAACACCAACCGGGACCAAAGGTCTGTCTGGGCCGCGAAGCCCAGCGGCCCTTCGGTCCCGGTTGGTGTTACCAACCGCGACTAATGGGCTTTTTTATTTTTTTTCTTGTTTCTTTTTCTAGTTTCTATTTCTGTTTTCTTTTTTTGTTTCTTTTATATACTTTCATTTACATGCTTTTTGAATTGTTTTTTACTAGTTTCTTTTAAAATGTTCCAATATTTGAAAATCATATCTTTTTCTTATTTATTTTATATCTATTGATTTAATTATCTAAAAATTGTAATAATTATCTCTTTATGTTTAAAACATTCTTTCTCATTTCTGAAAAACATATCTTTTTCTTATTTCATATTTTTTTTGCTCTAGTTTCTTTTATATATATTTAATTTAAATGTTTCAATATTTCTGAAAATCATATCTTTTTCTTATTTCTTTTTTATCTATTGATTTAATTGTCTAAAAATTTGTAATAATTATCTATTTATTTAAAAAACATCCTTAACATCCCCACACATTTACATAAAAGGTTTCATAACACAGCTACACATTTCTACATAACCGGATTTGCTGGCTCTGAGGCCGTAGGATTAGGGGGAACGGCGCCGGGAGGAGCCAGCCCCGTTCGCGGCCGCCTGGTTCTCGCGCGCATGTTTGCGGCGGAGGGCACGAGCCATGGAGGATGAGTCTTTCAGCGCCCAATCCAGCTCGGAAGCCTCCTTCGCCTTGAGCTGACAGGCAGTCCTGGCTCGCTGTACACGGTCGTCGTGGACGGACTGGAAGGAGGCTTCAATGACCTCCTGCATCTGCGGCCTGCCGCCCTCTTCCCCATGGTCGCTCCAGTCGAAGTCGTCGTCGTCGTCATCCTCCTCGTCGATAGGGGCGGCGGCGACTGGTGAAGGTACATCGTCACCTGGTGGAGATGCGGCGGCCAAGTCGCCATATGCGGCTGCGGATCCCCACGCCACCCCTGCGGCGTACGCATCCTCGTCGGGGTCGGAGACATCGGACCACGCGCGGTCGTACGCCCTCCGCACCACCTCCGGCACCGGAGCAGGAGGCCGGTAGTTGGGCATTCCTCTCCACGCCGGGCACGTGGGCATTGATGCATGTAAAATGCATACATCAACTTTGCATTATATTACTTATATTTCAATCATATTTGCATCATATAAGGGTTATATAATTGTTTTATATTGATTTTGGGAATATTTCATTGTTTCCCTATTTTTCTGGAATTAACCCTGCACAGGCAGAAAACCCTATTTCCTATATTTTGATGTTTCAGTGACCCAAACGACGTCCAAATGACCTAATAATTTATGGAGATCAGTTTTTGGAAGGAACAAAGGATGGGAGCGAAGGAGGCGAACAAACGGAGACTCGAGGGCCAAGTTGAGTGGGCCCACGCGGCCAGATTCGTTGGCCGCATGGGACCCATCAACCTGGGCCTTGAGGATCCGTTGCCGTCGATCTTTTTTCCCGAGCCTCCGTCTTGACCTAAAAACAACTATAAAAATAGTCCCCGACGCCCTTCGGAAAGGAGGCGGCGGAGAAACACAAAACCACGAAACAGAGAGTCAGAAGGCTGCCGCCGGAGAAGATCGGAGGGGGGAAACGCGCCGGAATCACCTCCGGAGGGCTCCACCCCCCCGGCGTGTTCATCATCAACATCTACAGCAAGATCATCTCCATCTCTCCACTGTAAACTCTTGGCAAACATGATATATGATGCAATATACTATTCCCTTGATCTATTGTGTCTCCCCATCTATGTTTGAGAAGTGATTTGTTCATGGCAATAGTGAAATAGTTCGTTGATTGGTTGCATACAAGTTTTGTTATCTTTTATGATTGTCTTTATGTACAATATATGAGTGCACACATATGTTGGGGAATGCATGTAAGGTGATCACCGGTAATGTAATGGAGTGAGGGAGACTTGGGAGGACATGTAAACCTGAGACCGAGTCATGAAGTTACTTTATTGGGGGATATATATAGGGGACCTTAGAACTTAAGGCTATGGTGGGACTTTTATGTCTTAATAATTCTTGTGTGCTCATTTACTTGGCCATGAGATCCATCATAAGGGGTTTTAGTTCATTTACTTGGCTACACCTATTTATGGCTCCTTCCTAGAAGAAACAATTAAGACTGAAACATGTGCTTCACTAATTGTGACAACCACACGAATGAAATAACAATTGCTAGAACATTTGCTCCCTTGAGATATTTGCTACTTGAGATATTTGCTACTTGCTACTTTGAGAAACTTGCGTTTGAAACTTGATTGAGAAACTTGTTACTAGATAAACCCATTCCACATCACTTGCTTTCATTAGTTAGTTCCTTTCATATTTAAACTTATTGCTTTGCACAAACGGCCATATAAGAGGGTTATAGGGCTTTAGAGAATAGATAGTTTACCTTCAGCTCCTCGTGGGTTCGACACTCAAATACTTATCGAATTGTGCTACAGTGATTCCTTGCTCTTGGGGATTATCAAGCACTTTTCTGGCGCCGTTGCCGGGGAGCGTTGTGCTAAGCTTTTATTCTTGTTTGCATTGCATACTAACATATAAATCTAAAACATTATTATAAAATGGAAAACAACCAAACAATTATAGAACTGTATAATATCTATCTTGAGTTAGGACATGAAGTGTTTGAGGAGAAAATTAAATTTTATTTGCATAACAATCATGTTTGTGGTAGTACTAATTCGTTGAACACCTTTATTGCTAATGCTAAGGAAAACCTTAAGCTTGGGGAAGTTTGTTTTGATGAATATGATATTTTTAGTCCCCCAAGTTTGGAAGAGAAAATTTATTTTGATGATACTATGTCTCCCATTTATGATGATTACAATGATGTATATGATATTTTCAGTCCACCTACTATTGAGGATGAAAGTGATTTAATTGAGTTTGATGATCCATTATGCTCATTAGATGATAAGTCTTTATGTGGTGATTCTATTCAAAACTATGTGGTTATGTTTAACTTTAATGCTTGCAACTATTATGAGAGAGGAAGAGATAAGAATCCCCTTTATGTTTCTATGTTATTTAAAATGCAAGCTATTGATTATTATATGCATTGGTTACCTCAAATTTGTTGTTATTTATTCATATATAAAATTCCAATGCATAGGAAGAGAGTTAGACTTAAAAGTAAATTGTTTAATATTCTGTGGTGTGTTCCTTATGCTTTAATTTCCTATTCGGTTTGAGCACACCTTTATATCTTTACAACATGTAAAATATCTTTACCTACTGTTTTGTGACAATTAGTTTAAGATTTTCATTTTATATAAAATTTGGGAAAGTAAATGAGAAGGATGAGTAATGGAGAAGTTGGGGTCGACCTTGAACATGTGTTGTTCATGCCAATGGAACCGTTGCAAAGTCTCTATCATTAAAACTTTTCCCAAAGCTAAAACCAAATAAAAAGAGTGTTTATGTTGTATATATTTGCTTCTCCTTTTGCCTTTTTGCTAAATCAAAAACAACAAAAATATTTTCCTTCTTCTTTGATTGTTTCTCTTGATTCTTGCTTGGTTCTTTTTGTTTCTTTTTTATTTTATCTTCAGCTTAAGTTTTGGGTTTTTGAGTCAAGGTGCTTGTTTACTACCGTAACATCACCTTTGTATCTTATTTTTCATCTTAATGGCAAGAATAACCTCTTTTGAGAGGTAGGATTAAACAATAGTGATTTGCTGTCCAGAAAACAGATGCCTGAGCTTCACTGCGAAAAATGTATAAAATCACAGAAGAGGAATTTTGACCTGATATTTTACGACAGCAATATTCAGTTATTAATACACATTTCATTAGTTCAAAGTTTTCTGATTTGAGCAACGTAAGTGCCTCTGAAAATTCACTCTTTACGGGCTGTCCATTTTTGACAGATTCTGTCTTTATTTTGCATTACTCTCATTACTTGTGTTTTGTGTGGTTCTATTGATCAAAGAGCAATACACAACCATAGTAATATTAGCTAATGTGTAGAATCAACTCATGATATGTCTTTGCTGTACCTATGAGGATTTCATTTATGGAGACACTAACCCCTCTAATCAAGTTTTAAGATGAGTTTTGTGTGAAGAGAACTTTCAAGTGGAAGAGTTGAGGGTGATGAATAAAGATCACGAGGGACAAACACTCAAGCTTGGGGATGTTACCCCTAGGCTCACCCTACATATATCAAATAAGTACAAGAATTTAAGCTTGGGGATGCCAAGCCACCTCACTCCAACCATCTTGATACCAAGTAAGTAAGCCTAGCTATATGGCTATAAAGAAAGCGCTTTACGGGAGGCAACCCGGTTGTTTTTACTTTTGATTTTCTTTGTGTCCTCTTGCTGTAACAAGAGACTTAGTTTTTAGTTTAGTTTCTGGAATTCTTAATAAAGTGCCAAGTTTTACCTATTTTGGCTTGAAAAAGTTGCTTTTTGCATTCGGAGATTTTATTCCAGCACGAATCTGTGCACGGTATGATTTTTAATTCCTATTCTGTAACTCCGAATGAGCTGAAATTTGAACTGTGGTTGCAACTTTTCATCCTCTGTGAGCGTGAATTTTTCAGATTTTTTCGACATATTTAAGTAGGGTAGAAAAATACGTTTTGCTGCTGCTGTTTTTCTGGACGGATTCTGTCCCATTTTGTTTGATGCATTCTTTGAACTTTTAACTTGAATCTTTTTGATCCAATTGAGTTTATAAGTAGGCATACAACATTATACACTTTCTGGACATTCATATGAATTTTTGTTTAAGGATTTTATGCAGCAAGCAATTCATTTGTCTATCACTACTAATGT
Organism: Poa pratensis; assembly: GCA_947311845.1. NCBI lineage: Eukaryota > Viridiplantae > Streptophyta > Magnoliopsida > Poales > Poaceae > Poa > Poa pratensis. Next base: position 38,071,332 of record CAMZMU010000078.1, read on the forward strand.
CACCCCACAGAAAAGAAATGGGAGAAACGGTGTTTTGAAGTTTTTTCACAGGGATTAGAGGAGATGCACCAAGAGCTATCCAAGGATGGTGAAGACCATAAGCTTGGGGATGTGAAGACAACCCCACTGGACCAACACACTCTCGGTTTGCACACGTCTAACTTCTGTTTTTCGATCAATGCACTATCGCATAAACTTGGAGCGTCTTTTATTTGCTTTTTATTTTTTGATTTTTGTTTGTCTTGAGACCACCACTATCATTTATATATGAGAGAGCTACTGGAAATTTGGGTTGAATTAAGTTGGATGCTATTAAAAAGATTGGGAAAGGGATGTTTGAGTTGATTCAAAAAGATACATATAGTTGCATGATTCATGTGCTTTTTAATGAGTATTAATTTGCAAGTGTTTTATCAAGAGCTATCTTTTATTCATGTTTTGATGCTGAATGTTACTTTACTTTGTTTAACATGGATTGGTTAGTTCTATGGACACTTATGCATGCATTTAGACGGTCAACTTTCTCCCTTTGCTAGCCCAAAAATTCCAACAAGTAAAAACTTGTTTTCCAACACCTTCAACCAAAGTTTTTCCAGTGAGTCCACCATATCTACCTATTAGCTTTATGCTATTCCAGTATGTTTATCATGTTATATTGTATTATCTTGCTTCCAAATTAAAATGCTTATGTTATTGATTGTTATGGGAAAAGTTGGTTAAAAAGCTCTCACGAACTTGATGCACACTTTACTTTTATTGCACTTAATAAACATGAACCATTGTGATTAAAATTATGAAGTTGTATGCTTGACAAGAGTCTTGGTTGGGAGTTAACTCATATGTGCTGTCACATGGCAAGCTTTCAACGTGCTCTTTTTTTAGACCAAGCTACCGTAGGGGAAGCCCCTACGGTTAAATTTTATATATAAGGAACCGAAAGACTTTTACATGGGTGGAGGGCAAAAGAGAGTCAAGGAGCAATGACTCAAGGCCCAAACAAAAAGAAAAGGGTGCAACTCTAAAAGGAAAAAAGGGCTTGGTCTAAAAACCCTAGCAAAGCCGGAGCAACACTAACTGAAGAACGAAGTAGCACAGTCCAGCAGCCTCTGCACCGCCGCTGGTTTGATTCTGTACTGATGAAGCAGGAAGTCTTGATATCATGTACTTTTGTTTATGGATGCTTATCATGGTGCCAAATAAACGCGGAAACTTAGTAAGTTTGAGGTGTTTGTATAAATGGCTAGAGAGACGCCTGGCCCGCTAACCTAAGCCATGCATCATTCATGGTCGAAATTTACATCGTACCAAAGTGAACATTCAGTGATGCACGTCATAATAAAAAGCTATACAAATAGTAAATAAAAGAGTGCTGCAATTGTTCATTGTCTGTTTGTCTTGTCATTTTGACATGGGCTAATTTCCATGTCCTGAGGCAAGAGGTACCCCAGTTGACGCTCTTGATGACGCTATTATATTACTTACAATGACTTTAACTTGAACTTGCTTTGTGGCCCGAGTTGAGTAACAACGTGGTGTAGGTACTCGTATTCACGGGGCATGAGGCATTCAACCCATACTTTGTCAAGCATACTAATCATATTTGCTTTCACTTTAAACTTTAACCATTCAAGATGCTATGATAGAGGTAATGAGAGCTTGACACCAATGAATACCACATTGCAAACATTAACTTAAGTAGAATCATTTGGAAGTTAGATGAAACTTATTCATGTTTTACCTCTACTCATTTATATATCTTGCCAAAGTGTCCACCTTTTATATTCAGATTTACAAGAATACTCTATGACCATTATAGGATGTTTTTACTTTTCATTATGCATACATTTGGTCCATAGTACTTTCTTCTATGTTACACTTTGTGAATTATCATTGAACATCCTTACATTGAATATTTGATATCACTTCATAATCTATCTTGTATATTGCTACTCCTTTGAAGAATGAATCATTTGACTCTATGTAGCAATAGTAATCATCTTTGATATCCTTTGATAATATTAAAATGCAAAGTCCATGTTAGTTTTATCACCTTCATACTTGAGAACGAGTATAGGTTAAGCTTGGGGATGTTGATGCATGTAAAATGCATACATGAACTTTGCATTATATTACTTATATTTCAATCATATTTGCAACATATAAGGGTTATATCATTGTTTTATATTGATTTTGGGAATATTTCATTGTTTCCCTATTTTTCTGGAATTAACCCTGCACAGGCAGAAAACCCTATTTTCTATATTTTGATGTTTCAGGGACCCAAACGACGTCCAAATGATCTAATAATTTACGGAGATCAGTTTTTCGAAGGAACAAAGCGTGGGAGTGAAGGAAGCGAACAAACGGAGACCCGAGGGCCAAGTAGAGTGGGCCCACGTGGCCAGATTCCTTGGCCACGTGGGACCCATCAACCTGGGCCTCGAGGCTCCGTTGCCGTCGATCTTTTTTCCCGAGTCTCCGTCTTGACCTAAAAACGACTATAAAAATAGTCCCCGACGCCCTTCGGAAAGGAGGCAGCGGAGAAACACAAAACCACGAAACAGAGAGTCAGAAGGTTGCCGCCGGAGAAGATCAGAGGGGGAAAATGCCGCCTGAATCACCTCCGGAGGGCTCCACCCCCCTCCGGCTTGTTCATCATCAACATCTACAGCAAGATCATCTCCATCTCTCCACTGTAAACTCTTGGCAAAAATGATATATGATGCAATATACTATTCCCTTGATCTATTGTGTCTCCCCATCTATGTTTGAGAAGTGATTTGTTCATGGCAATAGTGAAATAGTTCGTTGATTGGTTGGATACAAGTTTTGTTATCTTTTATGATTGTCTTTATGTACAATATATGAGTGCACACATATGTTGGGGAATGCATGTAAGGTGATCACCGGTAATGTAATGGAGTGAGGGAGACTTGGGAGGACATGTAAACCTGAGACCGAATCATGAAGTTACTTTATTGGGGGATATATATGGGGGGCCTTAGAACTTAAGGCTATGGTGGGACTTTTATGTCTTAATAATTCTTGTGTGCTCATTTACTTGGCCATGAAATCCATCATAAGGGGTTTTAGTTCATTTACTTGGCAACACCTATTTATGGCTCCTTCCTAGAAGAAACAATTAAGACTGAAACATGTGCTTCACTAATTGTGACAACCACACAAATGAAATAACAATTGCTAGAACATTTGCTCTCTTGAGATATTTGCTACTTGAGATATTTGCTACTTGCTACTTTGAGAAACTTGCTCTAAGAAACTTGCGTTTGAAACTTGATTGAGAAACTTGTTACTAGATAAACCCATTCCACATCACTTGATTTCATTAGTTAGTTCCTTTCATATTTAAACTTATTGCTTTGCACAAACGGCCATATAAGAGGGTTACAGGGCTTTAGAGAATAGATAGTTTACCTTCAGCTCCTCATGGGTTCGACACTCAAATACTTATCGAATTATGCTACAGTGATTCCTTGCTCTTGGGGATTATCAGGCATACGACGGGATAGGCTCCCGTGGTAGCGCCCTAGCGCGCTCTGCCGAGCACGCTCGACCTCGTCCAGAAGACGCTGCGGCGGGCGTGGTGGATCCATCTCATGGAGACGATGGGTTCCTTGCTACGAATGGTGGATTAGGGTTTACCCCGTCGACGGCAATACATATAGACCTCCAGGGCAGCGCTGGGGGAGGACACGTGACCAGTATAGCGCTGGGGGAGTACACGTGGCCAGGACAACGAGAGGGGAGGACACTTGACTGACACGAGTCGTGACCGCAAAGCCCGCCTTTAATCCCGGTTGGTAACACCAACCGGGAGTAAAGAAGCACACGGATCGTGTGTTTCTTTCAAGCGCTTGTGAACCGTTGGATCAGGGGTGTGTTTCTTTCAAGCGCTTGTGAGCCGTTGGATCAGGGGCGTGTGTTTCTTTTGAGGGAAAAATCAGTGTTGGATCAGCTACATGACCCTATATATAGCCCCCCTCTGAAACATGTTCGACACTAAGTGTAGTTCATTTGATATACAAAGCATTCGGATTCCCTGCATACGTCCAACGGTACATTTGATATGCAGGCACTCCGGAGCCACCGTTGGGCTGTATGCAGGGGAAACCATTTGTTTTGTTCCAACTTTATCGAGCGCTTGTGAGCGTCGTTGGAGTTTAGAGTTTTCTTCCGAGTTTTCACAACACAGTTACATAAAAGGTTTAATACATTATTACGCATCACCACCAACATCCCTATCTAGTGTTGTGGTATAAAATTCTTCTTCGTGTGTGTCTCTTTCTTCTGATTGCGCCGCAACCATGGACAATCTTCATCATTTAACTTGATACTTGGGTCAATGTTCACTTTGAAGGGCGGAATTTCATGAAACTTATTGTAATCTTCTGACATGTCTGTCTTGTTCTCCACTCCCACGATGTTTCTTTTTCCTGAAAGAACTATGTGGCGCTTTGTCTCATCGTATGATGTATTCGCTTGCTTATCTTTTCTTTTTTTTGGTCTGGAAGACATGTCCTTCACATAGAAAACCTGAGCCAAGTCATTGGCTAGGACGAATGGTTCGGTGTCGTACCCAAGATTCTTGAGATCCACCGTAGTCATTCCGTACTTCGGGTCTACATTTACCCCGCCTTCCAGGTTGAACCATTTGCACCAGAACAAAGGTACCTTGAAAGAAGGTCCATAGTCAAGTTCCCATATCTGCTCTATGTAACCATAATATGTGTCCTTTTTCCCATTGTTGTTTGTTGCATCAAAGCGGACACCACTGTATTGGTTGGTGCTCTTTTTATCTTGGTCGGCCGTGTAAAATGTATTCCCATTTATCTCGTACCCTTGAAAAGTCAACATAGTCGAAGATGGTGCTTTGGCCAACAAGTATAGCTGTTCTTCAACAGTGCTGTCATTAATGAGACGTGTTTGCAACCACCCGCTGAAAGTCTTCATGTGTTCTCTTTCAATCGATTCTTCAGGCTGCTCCAGGCATTTAGAGCGTAAACTACTCATGTGTTCCTTGGTATACGGAGCCACCAAGCTGGAATTATGTAGAACTGTGTAGTGTGCTTGATTGAAAGAATCCCAGTCCTTACACATTATTGCTTTCTTTCCTAGCGTGCCTTTTCCACGCAGTCTCCCCTCATGGCGCGATTGAGGAACACCGATCGGCTTAAGGTCAGGAATAAAGTCAACACAAAACTCAATGACCTCCTCTGTTCCATAGCCCTTGGAGATGCTTCCTTCTGGCCTAGCACGGTTATGAATGTATTTCTTTAAGACTCCCATGAACCTCTCAAAGGGGAACATGTTGTGTAGAAATACAGGACCGAGAACGTTAATCTCTTTGACTAGGTGAACTATGAGGTGCGTCATAATATTGAAGAAGGATGGTGGGAACACCAACTCAAAGCTGACAAGACATTGGACCACATCCTTCTGTAAACTTGGTAGAGTTAATGGATTGATCAACTTCTGAAAAATTGCATTGAGAAATGCACATAGCTTCACAATGGGTACTCGAACATTTTCCGGTAGAAGCCCCCTCAATGCAATCGGAAGTAATTGTATCATAATCACGTGGCAGTCATGAGACTTTAGGTTTTGGAACTTTTTCTTTGCCACGTTTATTATTCCCTTTATATTCGACGAGAAACCAGACGGGACCTTGATACTACTCAGGACTTCAAAAAAGATCTCCTTCTCTTCTTTGGTAAGAGCGTAGCTGGCAAGACCTTGATACTTATCTGCATTCAGGTGGTCGTCTCGTTCGTGCATACGTTGGTGGTCCTGTCGTGATTCTGGTGTATCTTTCGTTTTCCCATACACGCACAAGAAGCTTAGCAGGTTCACGCACAGATTTTTCATCACGTGCATCACGTCGATTGCAGAAAGAATCTCTAGGATTTTCCAATAGGGTAGCTCCCAAAATATAGAGCACTTCTTCCACATGGGTACGTGTCCATCAGCGTCATTCGGAACAGATAGACTGGCAGGACCCTTTCCAAAGATTACTTTTAAATCCTTGACCATGTCATATATAACATCACCATGAAGGAATTTAGGATTCGTCCGTTGATCTGCCTCACCTTTGAAATGCTTGCCTTTCTTTCTTACGGGATGCTATTTTGTAAGAAATCGACGATGCCCCAGGTACACATTCTTGTTTCCCAAATGTATACTTTCAGTCTCACTTAAACAGTGCGTGCATGCATTGTATCTCTTGTTTGACTGTCTTGAAATGTTACTAAGAGCAGGCCAATCATTGATGGTTACAAATAGCAACGCTCGTAGGTCAAATTCCTTTTGTTCGTGCTCATCCCACACAGGTACACCTTCGTCACGCCATAACTGTAAAAGTTCTTCAACCAATGGCCTCAGGTACACATCAATGTCGTTGCCGAGTTGCTTCGGGCCTTGGATGAGCACTGGCATCATAATGAACTTCTGCTTCATGCACAACCAAGGAGGAAGGTTATAGATACACAGAGTCACAGGCCAGGTGCTATGACTGGAGCTCTGCTCCCCGAAAGGATTAAATCCATCTGTACTGTGGCACCCCGCTCTGGCACATATTTCCAGAGAGGTGGTCGCCCCGTGCACCAGCCCAAGATATCTGGCTACATGTTACGACAATGCAACATAGCGGATATCATTACACAATCAGGCACAAAGTGCTACAAAAGGTTTACAAGGCCATCGAGGCATTACAAAATATCATGCCAAGCATGGCCCAACTCAGAGTTTTAACTGGCAGCGGAAGACATAAATGAGGCAACGGCTTGGAGCGGCTCCACTCCACAGGTATCTGGCTGGGCTACTGATCCTAGCACGCTTCTGCTCCTTGTCCTTGCTAAGGTGGAAGTTGAGTCCTCGCCAAAAATCTGGCCACAATCACAAGGCCCGTGAGTACATTATTATGCACTCAGCAAGTATCGCCCCTCACCACAAACAATCCAACAATCATGCAACAAGGTATACACTGGAAACAAAATCCTACAACATGGCAAGGTGTAATCTAGATACATGATATAAAAGTAGCATGGCATTGACAACCAAACATGTCGTAAGCAAGCAACGGGGGTATCACCAGTATAGAGTCCAAGCCAGGTGGGGTTGGATCGTGTACCAGCAATCATACAAGGGGCTTACCTGTGACGAGTAAACGGGTGTACCGAGTAGGTACCAAATAATACACAACATCACCTATGATCACTGCTAGGCCCACTGGCCTCATCATTTCACTCTCGGAACGCACGGTTGATGTGGGCTATGGCCTAACTATAGGCTTCCCAACGCATCACACCGCCATCCCTAATTCATGGTAACCATCAACAGCTCACGACAATATTCCCTGCATCATTTTATTTGTTCATTCAGTGAAATCAGGTTGTTCATCTTTCTTTCAAATAGACTTATGTTTAACCTCCTGACTCGACAAAGACAATAGTGTGACCGACACTGAACTGTTGTTCCATAACCTTGGAACGAGGCTAGACATCCAGATTTGACACTCTCGAGAGGTTGCAATACTTCACTCATCCAAGTGGATCATTAACAACCGGTACTTTAGGATCACATCCATAAGACGGTCTGATACACTCACTCAACCGTTCACGCCATCAAGAAACTCCCTATATAGCCACCGACATAACTATATGCCTTATGCAGAAGTGAATCCGGCACGTCCCCAACCCATGAGCGACGCCTAGCTCCGGAACCTTCGCAAGACTAGCCCCAACCAACTATGGTAACCGACTAGACTTGCCAAAAGGGTGGCATCAAAGGAGGCTCAATAGGATTACGTAGGTCAAGGCCCGCCCATGTGAGCGACAGTGGTAGTGCTTTCGATGTTCAGATTAGTGGCACTATGGACTGACCCTATCGAAGTTTGGAGGGGTGTTTCATTTAATCAAGTTTTATCATAACAAGTCCAAACAACAGAGGATTAGTCCAGCATAATAATCACAATATCAATATCATATACCATCAAACAACAAGGCATTAGCAACATACAGTAAGCACATAACAACAACATCACTTGAATAACCATAACACTTGCAGGTATAGATATTAACGTAACAATAATAACAATGCCCGGGTGACTGTGGCGGGAGACCCGGCCGGTGTCACTCGGGGGTTAGTGTTCACAGAATAATAGCATAATGTTTCAAACGGATGACGGTGGCGGGAGATCCGGCCGGTGTCACCGTAAAAGAATGAACCGAAAAGCACTCATAAAAAAATGAGAGAGCATCCATTCCACTCGAGGGTTACCCCGACGTGGTGTCAGCAATCTCGGCAAAAAGAACCAAATGGAAAGTCAGCTCCCAAGCGTCGCAGTCCGGGTGGTCTATGCCAACCATATTTGACGGAGGGACAAGGCAAATAACTCTTTTGGCAAATGCCCCCAACTCCGAGGATCATAAGACAACATTCGTCCGCTCCTCACCTCGGCGAAGAAGAAAGAAGCAAACAAAGCCCCGCAAGCGCGAGACGCACAGTTGTAATAATTCCCCCATTCCTTTGACTGAGGCGGTACCACCGGCCATTGTCTCGGGAATGTGAGTGATGCACAGACAAGCAATTATAAAGTAATGCGACAATTTAAAATGCAACAGGATACATGCGACAATACAAGGCTCATATAAAAAACGGACAACAAACAGACATGCAACAATAATAGTAGACAGACAATATAACAGTAGACAGACATAACACCCGGCATGGGATTAAGCAATCAAACAAACATGCATTGCGGGATGGCTCATAGCAAGGGGTTAGCTTGCCTAAAAACACGGGCTCTAGATGGTTCGGGGAGGTCTCGTACTCGTCGGGGGTCGGGGTCTTGACGAACGCCTGAACCCCGGGGGGTCAAACAACACATCAACATAGGCCACAAAATAAATAATTCCAAAAATGGAAAAGGATAGCTCCACTGGATAACTCTCCTCAAACCATGAATTTAGGAATTTGAATCGCCTCAATCGGAGCTACGGTTAAAAAGATAATGACGTTTGAATTTTGTCTCACCGGGAAAAAGAAAAAGCTTCGCGAAAAAAACAGCGCGGGCCGCTAACGGGCCACGACTGCGCGCCACTGCGCTGCTGCGCCTGGCCAGGCCGCTGCTGGGCTGGGCTGCTGCGCTGCGCTGGTTTCTCCGCTGGGCCAGAAAGCGTTTCACAGGAGAAAAAAAAGGAAACAGAATTGAGATCGATCGATCCTTCTCTGTCTTCGTCTTCTTCGTGCTCCACGTACTGGAAGCGGCCAGGAGCCGGCCGGGGACGGCCAGAGGCTCGCCGGGAGGGTCGGCCGGCGGTGGGGATGGGCACGCCATGGCCCACCGCGCCCAGGGGAGGCGGCTCAGACGGCGGGGACGCCTCCTGCGCGCTGCCGCGAGCTCGGCCATGCGGCCATGGCGGGAGCTCGGTGGAGCTTGGCGGCGACGATGGGGTGGGCTAGGGCTACGGTGAGGCCGGGGTCGGGTTCGTGGGGTTGCACCGCTCCCGTGGGTGCTGTTTCCTTGGGCAGAGGAGTGGTGGAGCTCGCTACCGGAGCCGGTTAGGGTTTCGGCCATTGGAGCTTTGTAGAGCTCCGGTGAGCTCGTTTTCCTCGAGCTACTCGGGGTAGTGAGGCATGGGGGGGGGGCAAGTGAGGGCTGGGAGTGCCCTGGAGGGCTCGAGGGAGCTTCTTATAGCCGGGAGAGAGGGAAAGGTAGGTGCACCCGAGCTCGGCCATTAATGGCGATTTGAGGTCATCCATGACGATCTCCGGCTACAGAAGACGGTGGAGAGGATGAGAACGGTGAGCTGGCGCACAGTGCAGCACGAGGAACACGCTGAAGCTGGGTTAGGCACCGACCACGCTCTTAAGTAGGCTTAGGTTTAAGCAAAACAACTCAATCCCCACAGTGCTCACATGGTGTTCGATGAAATGCCCATACAAACTTTTCAAACTCAATAAATTCCAGAAAAATTCCACTGGCTCGGTTTGGGTGCTGGGGGATGCTTCCTGCCACTTGGGGTCAAATGGTGCAACCTAGGTAGGTTTTTGAAAAATACCAAAAGTGGTATGTGGAGATGATCGTGTTTTAGTAGAGTTTTGAGCATGGTGTTTTAGGGGCAGGCAAATCATCTAGTACCCAAATGAGTGGCCAGGGGAGTAGGTTGGGGTTAACATTGCTCAAGCCAAAAATATCTCACACCAGGAGATGATTGCATGGCTCCGAAAATGTGGGTGCAAAATTGATATCATGCCATTATGACATACCAACAATTTTGGTGGATGGGTTTCTTTTGGTAAAAGAATGTGGTGGAGTGTGGCTGGTTGGGTATTATCCATTTGTTTAATTCACGTGCTTGGTTCACCAAGAAAGGTGTGGCCATGCATGGGAAATATCTCATGGCCATTTGGAATAAAATGGGTGTGGCAAATAATTGGCTCAAATGATCATGCCATGTTTTGTGGGTGTAGGCAATGGCATGATGGTCATCTCCTGGTTTGCTGAGGAGTGACGGAGAGAAAAGTTGGGAAAAACAATTCCCTAATCAACACATGCATGAAATATTTATCCGGGGATTTGGAAATATTGCATAGAGAATTATGCAACAATTTTGTCTCGGGAGATTAATAAGTGGATGAGATGATCTCTGAATACTTTGTGGTATCTCTCAAGCTCGGCAAAGATGGTTCAAATGGTAGATGGAATATTAGGATTTAAAGATCCCAACATTTGGTCTTTAGGGCAAAACCTTAACAGGGGTTTTCCGGAGTGGCAAAGGAATTACCTGGGATTCTCTGGAATTATTTGAGAGAAGAAAACATCCGGGCATCATCTATCACCAACGAGAACAAAAGAAATTTTGAGATACGATAGAAAAAGTTTTTCAGGTGTGAGAAAACACCGCTAAAATTAGGTTTGAATTTTCGGGGTGTTACATGTACTTAGACCAAATCTTAAGTTCCTTGCGTCAGCTGCAAATTTCGGGAACTCCCTGTCGATTTTTCTCCACTGCGACCCATCAGCGGGGTGTCTCAGCATCAGGTCTTTCTTACGGTCTTCTTTGTGCCATCGTAACAACTTTGCATGCTCTTTGTTTTGGAACAAACGTTTCAACCGTGGTATTATAGGAGCATACCACATCACCTTGGCAGGAACCCTCTTCCTGGGGCACGGCTCGCCCTCAACATCACCAGGGTCATCTCGCCTTATCTTATACCACAATGCACCGCATACCGGGCATGCATTCAAATTCTCGTACTTCTCACCGCGGTAGAGGATGCAGTCATTGATGCATGCATGTATCTTCTGCACCTCTAATCCTAGAGGGCAGACAACCTTCTTTGCTTCGTACGTACTGGGGGGTAATACGTTATCCCTTGGAAGCATCTTGATGGGGGGATGCCCAACCGGGTAGGCCCAGGACCCCGAGTCGGCCTTCAAGGCCGGGTGGCCCAAAGCCCACCCGGTGTACATCTTCCAGGATACCGGGTCCCCGAGGATCCCGGTATGACGGCTCGGGGAGGCGGCAGCAGATATCTTCGAATCAGTCTGCGATTGTGTATCCGAAGAGTGCGCTCCACGAAGCCGCACTTGTAGGCAGGATAGCTAGCGCCGCCAGCAGAACCCATCATTCCCCGCAAACCCTAGCCGACTCCCTATATAAAGCCGGCAAGGAGCAACTCTAGAGGCAGACTCATCTCATTCCATAGCCTCCGGAGCACCCGCAAGCTCTAGTGCGCACACCATTGTACACCCCATTCAGATCCAAATACATATGAGCAGGAGTAGGTCTTTACCTCATACAGAGGGGCCGAACCTGGGTAAACTCTGCGTGTGCTACCTCTCTGTGAATCCTACGTCGCCTGGCTCACACCCGAGTTAAGCCACCCCGTATGGCATCTGCCGTGATTACCCCACGACACATCTTCTTTATTATTTTCAGCAAATTTTCAAATCCCCTGTCAGATGTACCATTCTCTGCCTTCCATTGCAGCAATTCAAGTGTGGTACCAAGCTTTTTCTGGCCATCTTCGCAAGTTGGGTACAACAACTTTTTGTGATCCTCTAACATGCTCTCCAACTTCAACCACTCGTTTTCACTTCCGCTGTTTATCTGTGCATCAAGAATGGCCTGACCAAAATCATCATCGGGCTCATCAACAATGGGCTCATCAACAATGGGCTCTTCTTCAGCTTCATCTTCCCCATTGTAGTATCACCGTCTTCAGTGAACGTAGGATAGTTGTCATTATCCTCTTCTTCATCATTTTCTTCCATTATAACCCCTCTTTCTCCGTGCTTGGTCCAACAATTATAACCGGACATGAAACCGGACTGCAACAGGTGGACGTGAATGGTTTTTGAGGTAGAGTAATCCTGCGTATTCTTGCAGACACTACATGGACAAGAAATAAAACCATTCAACGGCTTGTTTTTCTCAGCCACACGGAGAAAACTATGCATGCCATTAATATAGTCGGGACAACGTCGGTCACTGTACATCCAATGCCGGCTCATCTGCATTATATAAATATATCAAAAACCATTACACTACATCATGAATATATAATAGTGACCAAATTAATTAATACAAGTTTATCACATTAAAACCAAAGTAAAGTAAATGTAATACATAGTTCTCATAAAACATACATTAATTGAAACTAACATACAACTATCTAAAGAATTTAAATCCAACAACAAATGCGATCAAAATCGCAACTAAGTTAATTACTGAACCAACAGCATAATGAAAACAAGCCTCTTGACTAATGGCATATTTTCTAATCTTTTTAATCTTCAAGCGCATTGCATCCATCTTTATCTCATGAGCATCGACGACGTCGGCAAGCTTGAACTCGTGTTCATCGATGATGTCGTCAAGCTTGAACTCCAATTTCATCTTCTCTTCTAGGCATTGGAGACGAAGATCTTCACTTCTTTTTAATTTTGCTTTCAAATCATTGTTTTCTTTTACAAAAAACTCGACAATAGGGTCGGTTGGAATTTCCGGTTCAACTACCTCCTAGATAAAAGCGTCTATGTCAAGTTGGTAGGTATAGTTGTTATAAACACAAAATGAAACAAATAGTTATAAAAATATAACACATCCGAATCATAGACCGGACGCGGGCTGGCGGGGGCGGATATCAAAACCATGACACTATACATATAAAAAAACATAAGAAAATTATACAAGAAATAACTATGCATTTAAATCATACAAGTAATTTTTCTTTCAAAAAAAAGATAAAAAAAGAGGCTCACCGAGGTGGTGCCGGTCACGGGACGGCGCGGGCTATCGACGGCGGTGAGGATGGGGACGAGACGACACTAAAACTCACAAATCATAAATTAATTTGAGCTCAAAATGCATATAAAAAATGAACTCCCTAACTTAGGCATTTCATCAAACACCTAGCTAGCACTACAAAAATGAAATGAGCTAAACTAGCAATGAAATGAGCTAAAGTAGCAATGCCGAAAGAAATGATGAAGTTGCTAACCCTTCAATAGATGGGGTGGCTTCAATCTTCACAAATGGTGAAAAAAATGGGGATTAACTTGAGTGAGGGAGAGGAAATGGAGGAGAAAATGGTGCTGAAGTCGAGCTGAAAATGGAGATGGAGCTCGGGCGGAAGATGATATATGCAGGGGAACCTCTTTGGTCCCGGTTCGTGTTATGAACTGGGCCGAAAGGGCGCGCTGGGCCCACCGCTACCCTTTGGTCCCGGTTCGTAACACGAACTAGGACCAAAGGTCCATGACGACCCTGCTCTACACTATTTGTCTCGGTTCATAATTTCGGGCGGGACAAAAGGCCCGAACCGAAGGTGGTTTTTCTACTAGTGGTCTCGGTTCAACGGCTACGAAGCGGCGCAGCTCCGGTCCCGGGTCGGTGGGCACCTCTAGTCCCGGGTCGTGACACCACCCGGCACTAGAGGTGCCGCGGCAGGCAGCCACAGAGGAGGGCCCACGCGATAATCTCTAGTCCCGGGTTGTATCATGGCCCGGAACTAGAGGTGGAGCTTTAGTATCGGGTCATGATACAACCCGGGACAACTGCTCTCACTATATCATCTTCCACCCCCGAGAGCAACCCTCCATTTTTCAGCTCGAGTTCATCTCCATTTCCTCCATTGTTTCCTCTCTCTAGCTCGAGTTTATCCCCATTTTTTTTCCACGATTTGTCAAGATTAGCGGCACCCATCTATCCAAGGATTAGCAACTTGATCCTTTCAGCCGGCATTGCTCATTTTAGCTCATTTCCTTACTAGCTTGGCTCATTTCATTTTTGTAGTGCTTGGTAGGTGTTTGATGAAATGCCTAAGTTAGGGATTTTATTTGTTTTATATGCAATTTGAGCACAAATTAAAGTATGATTTGTGGGTTTTAGTGTCGTCCCCGTCCTCACCGCCATCGATCGCCCGCGCCGTCCCGTCACCGGCACCACCTCAGTGAGCCTCTTGTTTTTACATTTTATTTAAAAAAAACTTCGTTTTATGATTTCTACGCATAGTTATTAGTTGTATAATTTTCCTAAATTGCTTTTTATATGTATAGTGCCATGGTTTTGATATCCGTCCCGTCGGTCCTCGTCCGGTCTATGATTCGGATGTGGTATACTTTTATAACTATTACTTTCATTTCGTTTTATGACAATTATGCCGACCAACTTGACATAGATATATTTTTATCTAGGAGTTTTTTGAAAAAGAAAACAATGATTTGAAAGAAAAATTGAAAAGAAGTGAAGATCTTTATCTCAAATGCTTAGAAGAGAAGATGAAATTGGAGTTCAAGCTTGTCGACGTCGTGGATGCTAACGAGATCAAGATGGATGCAATGCGCTTGGATCACGAGATCAAGATGGATGCAATGCGCTTGAAGATTAAAAAAATTAGAAGTTATGCCATTAGTCAAGAGGCTTGGTATCATTATGCTGTTGGTTCAATAATTACCTTAGTTGCGATTTTGATCGCATTTGTTGTTGGATTTAATTTTTTTTGGATAGTTGTATGTTGGTTTAAATGTATGTTTTATGAGAACTATGTATTACATTTGGTCACTACTCTACTTTGGTTTTAATGTGATGAACTTGTATTAATGAATAGCGGTGATTGCATTTGACATACTTATATAATGCAGATGAGCCATCCATGGATGTACGCTGACCGACGCTCTACCGAGTACATGCAAGGCGTGCAATCTTTTCTCAATGTGGCTGAGGCAAACAAGCGGGATGGTTTTATGTGTTGTCCATGCCTTAAATGTCAGAATGAGAAGGATTACCCTCGGTCACAAACCCTTCACATCCACCTGATTCAGTTTGGTTTCATGCCCGGCTATAATTGTTGGACCAAGCACGGAGAAAGAGGGGTTATGATGGAAGACAACGAAGAAGAAGAGAATGATGACAACTGCATGTGCCATGCATACGGTGGTAATGCAACGGGGGAAGCTGAAGATGAAGAGGTACCAGATGAGCCCATCATACATGATGATTTACGTCGGGTCATCGTTGATGCACATACCGAAGTAGAAAGTGCACTTGAGAAGTTGAAGTTGGAGCGCATGTTAGAGGATCACAAAAAAAAGTTGTACCCAACTTGCAAAGATGGCAACACAAAGCTCGGTACCACACTGGAATTACTGCAATGGAAGGCAGAGAAATTGGATGCTTGCTCATGGGGCGGAGTATGACGCATCAGGTGATTTAATAGTTGATGAAACAAAAGAAACTCCTATACCCGGCAAACAATTCTTGATGCAATCGCCGATGCTCATGAGGGAAGGTTTTTTCCCGATAGAGAATACGACGAGCTGTCAAAGGCCCTCGGTACTAAAGAAAAAGGAGGACATGTTCGAGGCTTGGGAGGTGTGATGTGGAATGAAGGGTTTCCCGAGGACCGTGAATCTTATATAAGTCGAGCAAGAGCAAAGAAGAGAAAGGAGCAGGAGCATTCAGACCGGTTGAGCAAAGTATAAAGTATGATGAGCGAACAACAGAAGCAACTAGATGAATTGCGGCACGAGCGAGCTAGTCAAGGGGCAACTCATCAGCTGCAGCTGCAAGATAGTCAACGGAAAAGCAGTGTGGCTTCCACGACGGTCGGTGCTGATGAGGCATCGAACCAAACCTACCCGTGGATTTTATCACTGAGAAGACAAGTTGTGAGCTACATGAGGCAGTGAGAAACTTAACCATGAAGGCGGCGGACGGCTATGCTTTAACTTGTGAATCTACAGCACTGTATCGTGGCAATGAGATTCCAGATGGCTATGCTCATGTCGGCGTGGATCAAGTTGAACCCGGATTTGAATCACTCGAACTTCAAATCTCTGGAGGTGATGATGAGAGGACACTGGGAGATGTCCAGGGTGGACTCATTCTATGGCCCAAGAAATTGATCAAGTTTCCAGGCTGGACACCAAGGCCACCATCGCCTCCTCCGAGTCGAGATGACGGCAGTGACGACCACCACGACATGAGTCCATCTCGATCTCCGTCGCCGCGTCAGCTGACTCCGGCGCCGCCTCAGCCGACTCCTCAGGCGTCTCCACCGCTTCCACCCACTAAGGCTAAGGGTCAAAAGGGGATGTGAAAGAGCATGTGTTGCCCCATGTGTGGTTTTGGTAATTAATGACAATCTCTATCGACTAATGTTTGCATTGAGATATCTTTATAGATCGAGTCCATGAAGAAGTTTGGAGTTCATGTGTTGGACTCTAGAAGAGTATATGATGACCAAGGTTCTATCCAAGGATTTATATATGAAGAATGGTCATGTGTAGAGATGAGCTTATTGCAAGAGTGGCTTGGAAAAGAAGATTGAGTGAAGATTCATGTTTATCTCCAAGCCATCATCATATCAAGACAAGAAGTATATGAAGCGCAAGTGGATTCTTGAAGACGGAGCTTAGCGAGGCTCTCCCATAATGGAGTATGGGGGAGCATTTGGAGATGTCTTCATCAAGCATGTGCTAGCAAGCGCAATCAAGAAAGGTGGTCCACTTGAAAAGATCAAGATCGTCATCATCTAGCTCAAGTGGAATGCGCAAGGCAAAGGTATGATCTTGATAGGTTTTCTATTTTACCGGTCTCATGTTGTTAGTGGGAGACCGGGTTATAGGATAGACGGCGTACTATCAAGAGGGGCTCTCAAGTGAGTAACTTGATCGCATCTTTGTGGAGAGCTCAAACCTTTGCATTCTTGGCATATCATCTTTCTTGGTTCTTATTTGGCTTTTATCCATGTGAGAATTTAGAGCTTGTGTTCATCTCCATACCAAGCTCTAGTTCATCAAAAACGGGTTTCAAGTGAATATCTTGTGGTGTTTTTGATGTTGGAGGTTTTACCGGTTCGTCGTTTCTAGAGAGGTCAAACTCTCTCCTTGTGGTCTCCTCCTCACATGATGGACTATGATGTGTATATGCATGATCTTGTAGTGCTTGTGATTATCTTCGGAACAAGCCCAAGATCATTGAAAACGGAGTCCGGATGAAAACTTGTTTGCATTCTCGGCTTTGGAAATATTATCGGTCCACTTCAAGATAGGGTCCACACCTTCCCATGTGTGGTATCCCCTCTATATTTGTGACCCTTAATATTTCAGGATTCACCTGATTTGGAGTTTTGTAGGCTTAATATATCCCCTCTATAGTCTTTTTGTAGGCTTGCTCTTGTCGTTACCTTTCCAACGCAATTGGATTCACCTGATTTGGAGTTCGGACGAGAAAGTTATTGCATTTCAGGATTTGCTGCTCTGCTGGTTTTTCTGTCCGGAGTCTCCGTGGTTTTAGGTCCGGAGTCTCCGGCCCCTGGTTTTGAGGCTAAGTGCCTCGCGCACGGCGCTTGCGGTATCGAGGCCGAAGTAGGTCCGGAGTTTCCGGCAGGGCCGGAGTTTCCGCCTCAAGGTCCGGAGTTTCCGGCCCATCTGGTTTTTCTGCGTTGAAGAGCTTCGCGGCGGCAGCCGCTGTTTTGAATCCGGAGTCTCCCCGGAGTCTCCGCCCAGACCGGAGTCTCCGGCCTTTTGTGGTTCGGAGTCTCCGGTGTTAGTTTTCTGCAAACGGTTTTTCCCTGCTCTCCCCGGTCCGGAGTCTCCGCACTTTTGGTCCGGAGTCTCCGCACTGGCCGGAGTCTCCGGTCTAAGTGGATGTAACGGCTCTTTTTCTGGGAGGGGTATTTATACCCCTCCACCTACCTTCAGCCACTTAGCTCTTCCAAGCACGTTTTTCCCCTTCTCTCTCCTCCATTGTTGACATTGGAAAGCTTGCCCCTCTCCCAATTCCTCCCATGATTCTTGCATATCTTTGAGGGATTTGAGAGAGGAGATCTAGATCTACATTTCCACCAATCCATTCCTCCTCTTAGTGAGGGGAACCTAGTAGATCTTGATCTTGGAGTTCTTGGTGTTTCTCCTCCTTTGTTCTTCCTCTCTTATTCCCCCATAAGCATTTGTTGCTTTGTTGGAATTTGAGAGTGAAGGACTTGAGCACTCCGTGTGCTCTTGCCATTGCTTTTGTGCATCGGTTTGCTCTCTCCACGAAGATTCGTGGAAGTGAAAGTTCGTGAGTTTGTTACTCTTGGGTCATTGGACCCTAGACGCCTTTTGTGGCGAGTGGCGCCTTTTGTGGCGGTGCAAGGCCTTTTGTGGCCGCTTGGGAGCTCCCGATCCTTTTGTGGGTTGTGCCTCAAGTTTGTTGTAAGGGACTCGATTTCCGCCCAAAAGGAAATCAATAGTGGAAGGTGAATCGAGCTTTTGGGCAAGGTTCATCGGAGAATAGGGTGAGGCCATTTGTGGCATCTTGAGTTTGATACTCACACCCCTCCAACGAGACGTACTCCCCTAAAAAGGAGGAACTCGGGAATACATCGTCGTCTCCGCGTGCCTCGGTTATTTCTATACCCGAGCTATTTACTTATGCAATTTACATTGTGATAGCCTTCGTGCGTGAAGTTATATATCTTGCTATCACTTTGTTGCTTGACTTGCTTAGCATAAGTTGTTGGTGCACATAGGTGAGATAGTTTATTTAGGTTGTTGGCTTGTTAATTTAAACATCTAGTTTTATTCCGCAATTAGCAAGCCTAAACCAGAAAAGTTTTTAAACGCCTATTCACCCCCCTCTAGGCGACATCCTTGTCCTTTCAGGATGAAGACCGCCGCCATGGGTTCCCGACCCAAACCCCGACTTGAGCCCCTCCCAAAAGTACCGAAGGTTCCTCCCCCGAGACCTTACGACGTCGTCGTCGAGACGACTCCAGAGCAAGACAGCGCGTGGCTACAAGCCGAATCGAGAAGACAGTTTGCGGACATGGCTGCGAAAAGAAAAACCCCGCCAAAGGAAGTATATACGACAGATCAAACAAAGTGGGCTACGGATTTTCTTACTCATCCATCACAAATTTCGATAAATAGGCCAGATGACTATGTACGTTGTATGAGGAGAACTCCCGCCTCCAGCGGGAAAAGGAGAAGAGAGGTTGCCCAGCTCGGAGAGCAGTCAAATCAGTCCATCTCCCTGCTCAAGGTGGCCACTGATATGGGCTCTGCGCACGCGGAGGATTTAGCTTACCGCACGCAATTTGCTGCAGAACTTGGTATTTCACTTTCTCAGCTGGAAGCAGAAGATCTCCCCTCCCTTAGGCCACCTGATAAATGGACATGGGAATACGGAAAGTCTCTACTGCCACCTGATCAGGTCGAGAATCTACCAACACAAATGCTAAGACTACATAAATGGTACATGGAAGTCACAAAGCTAGATCGAAAAGTGCTCCTTGTGCAAGTTACATATGAACATTTCAATGGTAGAGACGAGTTAATTATTTATCTTGAAGAACACTATCAGTTATACCAGCTTGACGCCCTCGACTTGAGTATAGTCAGTACCTATTGTCTGTAAGTGATTCAATTCATTTATTTTCTAAAAGTCTATAGCTTAGCTCGGTCATTGCCTGTTCTAATTATGCTCACTACGCTATTATGCAGAATGAAGAGCGATGAATGTGACAGAAAACGCATCTTTGAGATTGGGTTCATTGACCCAACCGAGTTAATGAAAAAATGCTATGGGGCTACCACAAGGAAAGGGTGGACAACTTGTTTAGATCCGTAGAGAGGCAAAATTATAAAAGGAAGATATTGTTTCCTTACCACTTGAGGTAAGAGTGTTACTGTCTTGTACACATTGGTTTTTGCTTACTCGATGTTAAGTGTAACTGATTAGTTACTGACATATATAAAATGTGCGTAGCGACCATTACATTCTGCTAATCATTGAAGTTGATAGAGCAGAAGTTGAAATCCGTGACTCATTGCGGTGGCCCGAAGAGAAGTACAAATATATTCAAGATGTGCTCCAAGGGTATTTTCAATCATTATCGTATTATATCGGTCTCTTTTGTTCAATTCCTGAGATATCAAGTAACTAATTAATAACTCATTTATTCATTTGTTTGCCGGGCAGGGTTTGGAAAGATTTTCGAGAGAGTACATCTGGTGATTTTAAAGAGGAGCTTAGTTTTGTTTACCCCAAAGTAAGTAGTACGAGCTAGGTTCGCGCATCTCTTTAATTCAAATTTCAATACCATCGTCATACCATGCTTGATTAGTATTTGATTGAAATCTATTCTCGTAAAGTACTTGGGAAGGCAGCCACTGGGGACCAATTTGTGTGGATATTACGTCTGCGAGTGGATTCGCCAGCTGGTCTCTGAGCGGATCCCATCGACATTTATCGAAGTAAGTGAACACATATATTCACAATTTTATTTTATAAGCATCAATTGTGTTGAGTGTCATTCATAATTTATGTTATGATGATTGATATTCATATTGATCTCCTTTCTTTTATAGATGGATAGAATGCGGAGGGACCTGCAGCTAAAGGACCGCTTTCGACCAATTGGAGAGGAAATTGCGGAATTTTTGATGAACTATGTCATAAAACACAAAGGGAAAATACAATGCCACCGATCAATAGACGGGCTCTAGTCCCGGCGATGATCTCAATGTAATCGAATAGATGACGGGCTCTAGTATCTGTTATGTACGATCTCTATGTAATTAATCGAATAGACGGGCTCTAGTCCCGGTTGTGATCTCTATTAATCAATTAAAAATGATCGAATTCTCATAAAGCTTTCTTTTATGAATATTTTGACATGCTATATGTATTTTTCTGATTTATAATTAATTAACCATATATTTTGCAAGATTAATCATAATATTTAACAGGGAAACGAAAAATCCAGAAGACAACCCGGGACTAGAGGTCCTCTGCCACGCGCGCTGCCCAGGCCCCGCGTGGAGCTCTCTAGTACCGGGTGGTAGGCAACCTGATACTAGGGGGGGGGGGGGGGGGGGGGCTCTAGTCCCGATTTGAGCGTCCCGGGTGGGACTCCGGTACCAGAGGCCCCTACCATCCGGGACCAAAGGTCATGTTTCTACTAGTGACTACGTACATGCATTATAAACTGTATCGGAGGGAGTAATATTTTAATTTTAATGAGCACTGTAAAACAAATTGCTTCCCTAAGAAGGTAAAACAAATTATTGACTTAATCTGAAAAGACAACCGATATTTCATCTACCAGCCATCCATATAGCTAAGAGGGAATGTAGGGTACACTGAGAACATGAGATGACAAATGTCCACGGTTGGTTTTAGAGGTTTTAATGAATTTTAGCTGCGTTTTAAAACGACCTGGTGCACCACTACGCCTAAAGCTGATAGTGCTCCGTGTATGTCCCGACAAGCTGCTTAACTCATGACTTGTGACATGTCATCCATCCAAGTTCTCTCTTTTCACTCTTCTATCTGGTGGTCGACCTTCTTAAAATATATCTCTCTCTCTCTTCTCTCTCTCAAGAAACATACTAGTAAACCTTTTTTTCTGGATGTTTTGTTTTTCCGTTCCAATCTTCTGTGTTTCGTGGGTCGTCACGTGTGTAATGGTCCATTAGTCCTACCACTCGGTTAGCTAGAGACCAAAAATGTTTGCCTCAACTTGTCGTGTTTGGATAAGATGGGTGTCTTTTCCTTCTCAATAAGATGCCTTGTTTCGTAGCTCTTGTTGTAACAGAGAAACTAGAATAGACTTCGTCGTCCTAACTACTCCCTTCGTATCAAAATAAGTGATTAGATTTGTCCAAATATAAATGTATCTACGCATGAAGCATATATAAATATATGCATATTTGGACAAACCAAAGACACTTATTTTAGGATGGAAGGGAGTACTAAATAGTTATACTAAGCCTGGCAGTGTCGGTATGTTTGTGGTAAATTGAGTTAAGTTGGAACGGTCATTCTACTCCTTCCCCATTCAAAACATCAGTCCGCATTTTACGCTCACTTTTGGTAGCGATAGAAACACTTACACGGAGTCATCTGTGTCCGTGATGCCTAACGACTTGACTGGAATTCAATTACGTGCGCGCGTGCGCACGCGGGTAAAATATTCGTGTTCGCAATAGAAAATTCCACACCAACCAGCAACCAATCGTATGTACTCCCTCCGTTCCAAACTACTTGACTTTGGTTTGTCCATATACTGATGTATCTATACTTGTTTAGTGTCTAGATACATCCATATTTGGACAAACCTAAGTCAAGTAATTTGGAACAGAGGAAGTATCATGTAAT
Organism: Poa pratensis; assembly: GCA_947311845.1. NCBI lineage: Eukaryota > Viridiplantae > Streptophyta > Magnoliopsida > Poales > Poaceae > Poa > Poa pratensis. The sequence goes on from CAMZMU010000078.1 coordinate 38,094,008, forward strand.
TAATCACGTGTGTGCACACGCGCATATGCCACTCTGCCAGGAAACGTGTGCTCTGACTGGGGGTTTAAACGGACAGATCTATTCGAAATGTAATGCTATTCACAGTGAAAATGCTTTATTGACTAGTTACTACTACGCACATGCGATAACATACTCTCTCTATTTTTTTAATATAAGATGTTTTAATATTTGTCTGCATTTATATGTATGTATATGTATGTAGACATGTTTTAGTGTGCACGTTCACTCACTTTAATATGCATGTAAACAACATGTGCAATAGTTAAAACATCTTATATTTAAAAACGGAGGGAGTATATACGTGCACGTTAAAGATGAGTTTGAATTCCCTTTCTAGTCCACTTTTTCGCCGTTTTCCAACGTTTTGAGTTCAAACAGCTAGTTCTTCAAAACATCTATCTCTGCCTTGACAAATCAATATCGGCACGGGGTCTTGGTATGGATTACAGTACGGTCAAGGATGAGAAAGGTCGTGTCAGGTTGCTTCTACGGTCCAAGCGTTTTGCTGGACGAGTTTAAACCGCGAGTGTGGTGTATATGTGAAAATCAAACTGGTGAATAGTCCAAGGAGTTTGTCCCAGATCCCTGCTTTTCCAATCTACAAGATTTGGCTGCTCACCACCGGGCTCTGCATTCCGACGCCCAACTAGCTAACTATTCACTCAAGTTTCTAAATATAAGACTTTTTTGTTTTTCCCTCATTCTTATGTTTTTTTTTTAGAAATGGGTGTTCCCGCATCGTGATGATGCACACAACCATTTTATATTAAAGAAAAATCAAAGTATGTGTACCATCTTATTACAATCATGGGTCGGCTAAAGTGGTAACAAGAACCAGCCAACATAAAAGTGCGTAGCAAAAAAGACTACACATCCTGAAGTTTTCTAGTATGCCGCCACCCCCCGGTTGAAAATAGCTCGGAGGACCGCCATTAACAGGGAGCAACCACAGTCCATGAGAGTACGTTGGTCATGTGGTAAAAGGAAGGACCACATATGGATCCAGTAGACCGCTCGGTGAACAACCTGCAAAAAATGAGCAATCTCTATTTGTGTTAAAAACTATATCATTACGACAATTCCAAATTGCCCAAAGAAACGCACAAGTGCCAACACGAATGCGTGCTTTAGTCTTCTTATCAACTCCATGCAACCAGTGGCCAAACAAATTAGCAATGCTGGTTGGAGGTACAATGTTAAAGGTGAAATGAATCAATCTCCAAATGTCTCTAGTAAACGGGCAGGAAATAAACAAATGCTCAACCGTTTCATCCGATTGACAAAAAACACATTTTTTACAACCTGTCCAATTTCTTTTTAATAGATTATCCTTTGTGAGCAGCACTTTTTGGTGGAGAAACCACATAATTTTTAAAATTTTGAGCGGAATTTTCAGTTTCCATAGGTATTTACGTAAGAAAGGGGTGTGTCCATGCATTAGATCAGAATACATGGAACTTACAGTGAACTTCATTGTTGTAGTCAATTTCCAATGAAAGAGTGACATTCATAAGTCTGTCTACCAGTTTAAGCCATGAAGTCCACTTATCTCGGTTAAAATCCTCTGAAATTCAATATTCAGAGGATTATTAGCCAACACTTGAGCGACAGTAACATTTTTACGTCGCACGATGTTGAACAACGAAGGATATTAAAAAGCCAGAGGCTTAGAACCTAGCCATGTATCTTCCTAAAAGCGTGTTTGGAGACCATTGCCAACGCAAAAGGATCCACGATCGAAAAAATCTTTCTTGACAGTCATCAACCCCTTCCAAAAGTGCGGATCAGTAGGCTTCGCTTCTACTTGGGATAATGTTTTATTGTTTAGATATTTATTGCACAACAACTCGTGCCAAAGTCCATCCCCATATAAGACTTTAAAAAGCCATTTGCTTAGTAAACACTTATTCTTAATCTCTAATAGTTCAATACCCAGCCCCCCTTGATCTTTGGGTCGGCAAATGATATTCCACTTTGTCAATCTATACTTTCTTTTCTTTTGATCGCTCTGCCAAAAGAATCTAGAGCGGAAAAAATCCAGCCTCTTTCTTACTCCCACGGGTATAAGAAAAAAGGATAAAAGGAACATTGAAAGACTTGTGAGAACTGAATTGATTAGCACAAGCCTATCCCCATAGGAAAGTAATTTGCCAGCCCAACATCCTAACTTCTTTTCAAAACGATCCTCCACCGGTTTCCACTCCTTATTCAACAATTTGCGATAATGGATTGGAATTCCTAAGTATTTGAATGACAAGGCTCCTATCTCGCAACCAAAGATAGTTTTGTACTCATTCTGCATCTCCTTAGCCTTCCCAAAACAAAAAAAGCTCGTGAAAGTTGATCTTGAGTCCAGACACTAGTAGGGAAAAGGTTACTGCTGGCGGGCGTTTTTTGACTACCGCTGGCGAACTAGCGTCCGCCAGTACAGCCTGGCCAGTGGTAATGTCTACCGATGGCGAACCCCGCGGTCGCCAGCGGTAGCGCAGATTACTACTGGCGGGCATCCTGGTTTGCACGCCAGCGGTAATGCATGTTACCGCTGGCGATCCTATGCCCGCCACTAGCACAATTTCTGGTGTTCGCCAGTAGTAAGTTATTAGGTATTAAAAAATAAAAACCATATTAACTAATCTATTTATTTGTCCATCTCAAGATGATATTAGGCAGGGCGTGCTGAAAAACAATTTACACACTTACTCAAACCAATCAGAAAGACAATTTACACAAATGGACAGATTCGAATAAGTTACATGTGTTTGTACCAAACAATGCCTAAGGTCTAGGTCAGATTCGAATAAGTTACAAACTTCGGTTGTCGATTTCGTTGTGTCTAGGAGAGCCAGGCCACTCCGGATGTCGATGTCGTCGTCGTCGTTGCCGCCCGGTGTCCATGTCGTCCTCGTCGTTGCCGCCCTTTGTCGATGTCGTTGTCACCATCGTCGTCGCCGCAGCCCCGAGTCGATGTCATCGGCTGTACACGACAACAAGAAACTTTACACAGCTGGCCATAGCTAAAAACATAAGTACCCAAAACATCTCATAAAGATAGCTTTCATCTACATCATTTGTTCTCATTTTTTTAATACAACATATTTCAGCGACATGCTAGTTTAGTGTGACACACTAGATGAAGGACATAGGCAGGAGCTTTATTTACTCTACATACTACAATACTCCAGTTGCTATAGATCGAAAGCAAAGAAATTTAAAAGCTTACGTTTATATGCTAATGCCATGCTTACGAAAACCATACAAAACAGAGGCAATAGCTATCACTTGACAAAACAGCGTATACCTACAGAATATCATAAGTAAAACATGAGCACGTAAACATATAGTTTCACTAGCATGCTTGCTTGATCATAATTCAAGGTACCTATGGTTCATTGCAAATAACCAGATTTCTTCTTCATATAATTAAGATGAATACTTACGAAATCTGCTATGAATATTTTCTGTTACATGAGTTTGTGCTCCTAACAAAAGATGACAACCAGATAGCTCCAAGCAATTGCAACTATAAACTGTGAGCTACTACTACTTGCACAATCGCTACAGGATTTGCTTGAGATGACTTGGCTTTATAGTGCAATGACAAGCACAAATTGACCCTATAAACTGAAAGTAGCTAACATCAAAGTCCTGTCGGTTCATCTAGCGCAGTAGACCAAAGAGAATAAACTTATGTTGCCATGGTTGCAGGAAATAGCATGATCCTTGCATACAACAACAAATGAAATTGTCTTTTGCTAAAGAAGGGATTGTTCTCTCTGACTTCCCGTTTCATACATAGGCTGCCTACTTACATACCCCAACTTAGAGCATCTCCAGTCGGAGGCTCCAAATTCGGCCCCGTCCACGGACACCGATCGGACAACCCCCAAAACTAGTGTCCTACAACCACAATGTTCAAATATTGACACCCAAATACATGCACGCCATGCACGTCCATCATAGAGGTAGTTTTGATGTCTAAATAAATAATTCACATCACGTTATTACAACATAATTGTATCTAAACAAATAAAAGTAGCCGGACATAAAAGTTCACATTATTCGGACACAAATCATTGCAAATTAAAATTCAGTCCTTCCCCATGAAGACATACATATGCTCCACCAGATCATTGAGTAGTTGGGTGTGCGCTACTTCATCTCGAAGTTGTCGATGCATCTCAAGGAATTGCATGACATACTCCGCTTCTTGTTCAGGTAGGTGGACATGTTCTCCAGGCTTCTCAAAATCAGTGCGAGCTGCCCCTTCTCCCTCATCCTCCACAATCATGTTGTGCAAAATTACACAACAAGTCATGACCTGCCATAGAACCTCCGGATCCCACATCATTGCGGCTCCACGGACTATGCCCCAATGAGCTTGCAACACACCAAATGCCCTCTCGACATCATTCCTAATAGATTCCTGTGCAGCTGCAAAGCCACATTTTTTGGGACCAGTAGGATTACTGATAGTCTTCACAAATGCCGCCCACTGAGGATAGATATCATCTGCAAGATAGTATCCCATGGTGTGGTCATGTCCGTTCACGGTGTAGTTGCATGTTGGAGCATCCCCATCACAGAGCCTCTTGAACAGGGGAGAACGCTGAAGCACATTGATGTCGTTGTGAGAACCGGGCATGCCAAAAAAAGCATGCCAAATCCACAAGTCTTGAGATGCCACAGCTTCAAGTACAATAGTGGCCTCCTTACTGTGACCTTGGTACTGCCCACGCAACCCCGTTGGACAGTTTTTCCATTGCCAATGCATGCAATCTACTGAACCTAGCATACCAGGAAATCCTCTTGCTTCTCCTAGGGCCAATAGCCTTGCGGTGTCCTCGGCAATAGATCTCGAGCGCCTTTGAGCCTGTCACGATCCACGGTGATCCTCTCGTTAATTGATCCCTTGAAGTTGAGAACATGCTCCTCCTTCTTCTCCATTTCCTCTTGAATGCTCATCATGGACATGGCGGCCTCCTCGTCTCCGTCGTCAAACATGTCTTAATCACTGGACCCGTCGATGAACTCCTTGTAAACCAACTCATCCATGGCCGAGTAATCGTACTCCTCGTCGGACGAAGAATCCATGGCTACATGCATGAATACTTAATCAAAATCTGGTGCCGACATTTACACAAACACTTTGAGAGCGAGGTGGAGGTCGGGCGATGCTAAACGTACCGGGAGCGGAGCGTCCAGATGAGGTTCCTCCGGCGACGGGCTCCGGCGACCGCAGAGGACTTGGCCGCGGACGCTGTGACTTGGGGGCGGCCGCGGTCAGTCGAAGGGGCCGGCGGCGGAGCAGAGTGGTGCGGCCAAACTTGACAGAGCGGAGGAGGAAGAGGAAGAAGCAAGGGTTTCCGTCCAATTTAGGGGAAAAATTGGGTAGGATCGCATTGCCAGGTCTGACGTGGCGGACGCGTCCGGGCGGCCCCAAACCCGCCCTACATATGGGCTGGCTTTGGGGTGTGCCGGACCGCCCGGACGTTTGGGCTGACCATAGGGGGTGCGGTTGGGTGGCGGTTTTTGGCCCAAAAGCTGTCCGGGCTGTGCGCCCGGGCGTTTGGGGGGGGGGGGCTTTGGGGGCTCCGGTTGGAGATGCTCTTAGCTCCGATGTGTCTCAAGTTATCACAGGCAAGAAAGATTTCAAGTAAATCTAGCATTCTAGTTGAAGCAACAGCAGCGCTCAACGTACGTGTTCTACTAATCAATCACATGCAGGGAGAAGTGCGGGTGATGGGGGGCTTGGCTTACTTCTCGGCGTACTGGATGAGGTAGAGGTAGAGGAGCTTCTTCATCTCCAGCGACTGTGCCGCCACGTTCTTGACCACCTGCTCCAGACGCACGAACACAAGTCAGCAGCCAAATTCTGGTGAGGATCCGCGGACGAAGAGGAGAGGAATATCCAGAGAAATCGAACCGAGCGAACAGAAAATTTCGTCCGCCAGCGGTAATAGCGCTGGCGAACCCAAAAAAAAGTGTCCGCCTGTGGTAGGCTGGCGGCTGTAGGCCTTATAGCATCTCTAGTCGGACCCCCCAAATCGGCCCCAAACGCCCGGGCGGTCTGCCCGGACAGGGTTAGAGCTTAAAACCACCACCCAACGGTGCCCCCAAACTTAGACCAAACGTCCGGGCGGTCCGGCACACCCCAAACACATCCCATATGTGGGGAGGGTTTGGGGAGGCCTGGACGCGCCGGACGCGTCCGCCACGTCGACCCTGGTAAGGCGGACCCATGCATTTTCCCCTCAAATCGATCGGAACCAGAACTTCTTCCACTGCGCTGCTCCTATTCTGCCCACCCCTCCGCTCCGCCGCCATTTGCCGTCGTGTGTCCGCCGCCTCCCCATACCTCCGCCACCTCCCCGCAGGTCTACATGCTCACCGGTGCCCCGTCTCCGGAGAAACCAGGCCTATAGCCTCCGTTTCCGGTACGTTCGACATCGCTCTCCATCCACCCCGCTCTCAAAGTGTTTGTCGAATTGCCGGAGCCGGGTTGTGACGACTTTTTTATATTTGTAGCCAAGGATTCATCCTCCGACGAAGAGTACGATTACTCCGCCGTAGATGAGTTCATGTATAAGGAATTCATCGACGGCTCTAGCAACGATGAAATGTTGCAGGACGGAGATGAAGAGGCAATGTCGATGATTAGCATTCAAGAAGACTTGGAGAAGGCGGAGCACGAGTATGTCCGGATGGGAGAGAGTATATGCATTGAGGCTATGGAGCATTTTGCATATGCTGTGGTCAATGTGTTTGGCGACAAATATCTTAGAGAACCAAATGCCGAGGACACTGAAAGGCTACTGGCCCTCGGAGAAGCAAGAGGATTTCCAGGTATGCTAGGGTCAATTGATTGCATACATTGACAATGGAAGAACTGCCCAATAGGGCTGCGTGGGCAGTACCATGGTCATAGCAAAGAGGCCACAATCGTTCTTGAAGCAGTGGCATCTCAAGACTTGTAGATTTGGCATGCGTTTTTTGGCATGCCCGGTTCTCACAACGACATCAATGTGCTTCAGCGCTCTCCTCTGTTCAAGAGGCCCTGTGATGGGGAGGCTCCACCATGCAACTACACCGTCAACGGACACGACTACACCATGGGATACTATCTTGCAGATGGTATCTTTCCGCAGTGGGCATCATTTGTGAAGACTGTCAGCAAACCAACAGGTCCCAAAAAATGTGGATTTGCAGCAGCATAGGAGGCAGTTAGGAAAGATGTTGAGAGGGCATTTGGTGTGCTACAAGCTCGTTGGGGTATAGTTCGTGGAGCCGCATTGATGTGGGATCCGGAGATACTATGGCAGGTCATGACTTGTTGTGTAATTTTACACAATATGATTGTGGAGGACGAGGGAGAAGGGGCAGCTCGCACACACGATTTTGAGAAACCGGGAGAACATGTGCACCTAACTGAACAAGAAGCGGAGTATGTCATGCACTTCCTTGAGATGCACCGACAACTTCGAGATGAATAAGTGCACGCCCAACTACTTCATGATCTGGTGGAGCACATGTATGTCTTCATGGGAAAACAGTGAATTTGTGGTCCGAATAATGTGAACTATTGTTATGTCCGGCTACTTTTTATTTTTATTTGTTTAATGTGAACTATTTGTTGTAATAATGTGAACTATTGTTATGTCCAAACTGGTTGTATGATCCACGTGCATGGTTTGCATGGATTTGGGTTGTAATATTTGAACATTGTGGTTGTAGGAGTTTCGGGGGCGGATTTGGGGTCCGACTGGAGATGCTGTTAGTCCTGTGGTGGACGCGAACCAATCAACCGAGGCGCAAACGTGTTCGGTGAATGACTGGTGGGACCAAATACTGCGGGAGCCGGTCACAGCCAAAGAAAGAATCAGCGCGCGCGGGCAGAAATGCACCAGCCAACCAGGCAACGCGGAAGCCGAGAGCGGGCCCCAAATGCCTCTCGACCACTCGTTTAACAGCAAGACAACACACACATGATTTCTCACCCGAAGAGTCGCTGACCGATGGGGTGAAAAATATCCTGAAGAAGTCAACGCAAAAGCGGACGGTGGAGATCGACTCGTGGTGAAGATCGAACGGACAGGAGCTCCAAATCGCTGTGAAAATGCGGTGCATGCCCAGCTCTCTCTTTTCTCCCCCCCTTCACAGTGTCCACGTCGCCTTTTTTCTTCTGACCATCCGATCCGGCGTGAGGGACGGCCACGATCGAACCACACCGCCCCATCCGGCGTGGTACTGTAGCAGCACGATTTTTGGGGGGCCAGGCGCACCCGGTTATCCGGTTCCAGCCGGTCACCCCGCTCCGCACAGATTTTGGCGCACACGGCATACGGCGTTGCCCGGTTGTTCCGGTCGCCTCCTTCCTCCGCACGCGTCCCCTCCTTTCTCCGCGTGACTTCGCCGCTGCGCCGGCGTCGTCTCCGCGTTGCATCTGCTCGATCGCTCCGTCGCCTCCTCACCACGCATCCAATGCCCCGGCTCCTCTTCCTCCTTCTCTACCAATTGCTTGGCGTGGAACCACCCAATCGCAGCCTCATCATGAACCCTAGATTGGGGCGTCCATGGCGGCGGCGGCTGGCTGCGCCGCCGCAAGGCGACCTTCTAGAGGACCGCGAGGAGCCGATGCGTCCGGCGAGCGAGCCGCGGCCCTGGGAACTATCAACGGCGCCGTCAGCCCCACGACTTTCGGCGAGCGCGTCTGGCCGCTGCCGATGGCTGCATCAGGTCCAGCCACGCCGTGCGCCCGACGAACCTCTGCGCGCCGGACGTCCTGTAGGAGCAGTGGCAGAAGGATCGGTTCTTCCAGGCCGCGGAGGAGGTGCAGGAGTCGGCAGACCTGTGAGTGCCTTCTTGCGCCTTTCCTTTCTTGGGGATCGAAAAGATTGGATTTTGATCCGTCCTTACCTACCTCAGGCTGATTTTACTTGCGCCATATATTCGTTTCTCAGGATTTTTTTGAGAGGTCGACATTTTGGGTTCTCTTAGCTTCTTCTGTGCGTGATTTTCTACTTATCAATATGTGATCTCCTTGTGTTTGCCGGTGGATTTAGGGTACTTTGTTCTATGTTACCTTTGGAATTGAGGATCGGTGGCTGGAACAAAAATCTGATTTCGATGTGTGTTTGTTAACAAATTTTGTTGGATTTTTGTGCTTGCCCTATGTGGTTTGATAGGTGAACTGCTGTTATTATTGTACTGGTATTCTCTATTTCGTATGTGTTTCTAGCATGAGAACACAGCCTGACAATCTCACCTCTACATCAAAGGTGTCAGGTGGTGTATCTTCTCTGTGAATAGATTATATTGGTTAATGATATTTTCATGTTCTTAGGAGTAAGTCCAACCACTAGAATTAAAACTGCTAATGATTGATTTATATGGCATCTCCCTATTCTTATTCCTATTCATATTCATATATCTGTGTAACTAGAACTGCTAATTAGGATAGACTTTATTTGCAGTACAAATCCTTGCAACGAAATGAATTAATCATCCGTATGTAGAGGGCAATTCTACACTGAATGGCGGGCTTATCCTCATGCAGGTTGGCACTCCTATCGGAGCTCAGTTAAATGAATATCAGTACCTAAACATCAGCTTCATAATTGGTACTGTAATCCTAGAATTGATCTTCATCTATATTTAAAGTAGCTCCATGATTTGTTTTCTGGTGACTATCGTTGTGTTGTGACGCATAATGTGGAGTGAGTGTACAGATATTTCTTATGGATGAAAATTGAGATTTAATGTGGTTTTCTTGATATCATGGATTCAACTATAAAGCAGGTAAAGATTCAAATTTCTTCAGCTTTTAAGATTTTCTCTTTCCAGCTGCATTAGTAAGCAGCAGGAAGTTCTTATTCCGTATCAGATGCCAAATAAAGATATTGAGTTCATCAATTGAGCTAAGTTCTGCGTGCTATGTATGTTGCATCATTGGCAGTTTGGATAGCCCTAACGCTGAGGGCGCGTTATTTGGCTGACTGATTGTAATCTACAACAATCTGCGTTCAGAGGTTATTTATCTATCCTACACCTTGGCATCAACAAACAATATTAGATATGTCATCCAAACTTTTGATACCAAGGCGTTAGTTGAAATGGCATTCATATGATATTCAGATGCTTATATTACAGTAGTTGGAAATTAGATGTACGAGAAATTAGTTTCCTTAGATATTGAAGGTACCAACTAAAATTACTTTTCTAATGGATGTAAATCATGAATGAGGCAGGATTTGCCATCCAGTTGTTCCTTCCTCCATGTGTTAAAATAATATTTGTTGTTTCCAGCAGTTAAATAATGAGCTTTTGTCCTCTAATAAATCATTGAAACAAATGACTATTTCAGTCTCATCGTGCAGCAAGATATATAGGTGGCTTGTCACCTTTGTTTCAGCTGATTTCCCCTTTGTACATTACATCGCTACTACTCTATCATTTAGTCTTGTGTTATTTCCTAGGCAATGTATGTATAGTCATTCTGTGATGTGAAAGAAATAGGGACAAGCTATGACCATATACGTATTCCGTTCTGCATACAGTTTATGTATTATCTCTACCGTTAGTTGTATTCACGTGCTGCCACAACAATGAGTTCTTTTGTCTATTTCATCATACAGTTTTTACACCAAATTTTCCTAATTTTTCCGTGCAGGTCCCTTGATATCAGGACAGCATTTTTGTTCTTCAAGTTAGTTGTCCTTTACGCTAGCATTTTACCAAGCTCTTCATATGCAAGACTGAGTTGTACAAGGCAGTATTATTATTTTTAGATAAAGGCAATATATGCCCAACTGTGAATTAATACAAACAATACAGCTTTTTTGAAATTAGTTTAGCCGACTGGGTTGTTATTTTGAGCCTACCTTCCATTTTTCGTTCTAGAAATCACTACTCACGACGTCCGATCATGTTGGATTTTTCTTGCTTGGATATTAAGTTGTACTTCGAGGGCTTCAAATAGTTAGTCTGCTTATTATCTTCCTTGGCCGATTGCAAGGTGGTAAGTACCATGGGCTCAAGGTGCTGTCGCCAGCACTTCAAAGTTTTGGTGCATCTTGTGATAGGCAATTTCAAGTACCTCAATTTACAAAGGTTAGTTTAATAGGGAATTCACGATGTAATGATCTTATGGGTTCATAATAGGGTTTGCCTGCCTACCTCCCCTAGATAGTGCACCAATATGTTACTGCAACCTCCCCATTATTTTGGCCATACATGCACGGATGGTAACTTATGTATACATACATATTAGGAATATCTTCTTAATGATAGGCCGTACAAGCTTATTGTTGCTGCTTTTGTTGGTGCAGAAAGAACTAGCGAACTAATACTATTCCTACGAACACCATTAGGCCTATGCTGATGATATTTGGCTAATATTTCTTTCTTACTTCTGTGGGGAATATTCTTGATGAAATTTATCCTTTCTGATTCTTATACATAGAACCATCATTTAATTGATGCTACATTTCTCTATGTCCACATGTTTTTCTTTATTTAGAACTAGATGTATCAACATAACTTTGATAATAACTTGCAGTCATACTTTTGGCTCTTTCAAGATGAAAAATGCTTACCCAAGTATCTGCTTTTGGCATATCCTCCTCTAGCATTTTTCTCCCTTTGTATAAATCCTCTTTAGTCATTGGTTCCTACTTTTTTGCCCAAATGTTCAGGTATATCTTAAAGAATCTTATACCAAAAACTTACGTATTTTTCTATGTATTTTGGAAATACCTCCACCACTGAGTGAGGCGATATTTCATTTGCAGAACACCAACCTATTTTACACAGTTACTTTTTCTTCAACTTACACAGTCGTGTATTGCGAGCAAGGTGTTCTTTTAGTGCTTAGAACTATCTATCTTCTATTATGTTGATGCTACTATCTATAGTTCATCCTTCCAATGTATGCCAGTGACACATGCTGCAGCTTTTCAGATAACAATAGACAATGCATTATATATATTTATTTTTTGTAATGACAACGCTACGACTGTATGTTTCCGTTAGTTCTAAGGCATGTGTGTACGGCCGTCTCCTGTTTATATCGAGCCACAACTACTCATGTTGTTTACTGAATAACACGTCAATTTGTCTTTTACCAGATCATACAGTCCGTCTTAATTGTCCTGTAATATCATCCTACGGGCGTAGCGTCAATCTTCGACCAACGAGTTAATGGCCACGGGTGCGGCGTGTCACAGCGCCAATTAGCTTTTTGTATTAGCTGAACCAATAGCAAATGCTGAATGTTACAGTGAGGATATTGTCCAAGAAGTCAAAGGAAATAGAGTTAGGGTCAGGAATTTGTGATGGTAGTTAAGTTATTTTCACAGTTGTTGCCCGAACCATGTATTAATGATATGTTGTTTATTGAAACAGAAAATGGATATGAAATTATTGGAGAGACAACAACAATTGAACCCCAAACTGGTACACAATGGTGCTTACCCTTCTTACAATTGTGTGTGTATTTTTGTTTTGTGATGATTATCTACAGAGTGGCTTAGATAGTCCATCATATTTTGCCTCCTGTTGTGTGCTTTAGGAATTGACTATCTTAGTGTGCTTAGGCTTATTAATTTTGTACTTCTACTTTTCATCCCTGCAGAATTTATGATGGCTTGGATCTTCTATTGACCTCTTGGACTTCTTTTTCATGCGTTGGTTATTCGAGTACGACGTGTCCGAATGAAGATTTACTGTTTAGTTTATCTGAATTTTGTGCGGGTTCCCCGGATACATCGTCTGAAGATCGATTACCTGACATTGCATTAGACGACCAGGGTCATTCCGCTAATGCACTATCTGCTGATCCAGCTCTAGGTTGTCTAGTTACATTATTACAGTCAGTGGAGATTTGGTGCTCTTGAGATCTATTGATCTCACTATTTTTTAGAAAATTTAAAAGTTTCAAAAAAAATGAAAATATACACGTTTTTCAGATGTGTGACCTAAGTGTACATGCGGGACGAGTTGTGTGACCGCCAGAGCTATTTGCTCGAAATTTCTATAACATTTTATATTATGGAACGGAGAAAGTACTTTTTACGCGTTTTCGGACAAAAAAGGTGTGATCTGTCATGGTGTTTGTAATCTCAAAACAAGAACATAGCATGGTTATGCAGGAGAGGACAACGGCGGTGGGGTTACCTCCCTGTGTTTCTCACGAAGCTGCGAGTGTCGCACCCGTGACTGGCATTTTGGCTTTGCAAGTAGTCGAAGTCGACGGCAGGATGAGCCTGTTCCGGCGACCGTCGATGATGCCGTGTGCTCTAATGGCAGTTCTGCGCATGGCAAGACGGATTGGAGGGACGGGTGAATCAGGCGGTTCAGCTACATTGTCGCCGGCGGTGAAAGCGATCTCTTGTCAGGTTTGGTTCGATTAATACTCTAGCAAGTGACTACGCGCATCTAGTATGTATTGTATGATGACATATGTTATTCATATGTTATACTAACACCTTTTTCGCAGGTAATAATCGTCTCATTCATAGAACAAAATTTAACGTACAAGTCACCTAAACAGTAACCTGACGGAACTGGAAAAAATAGCAAAATCCTACCTTTTGCACAAACGATTCTCAGTTAAGAAGGAAAACTACAATCCAGAACGAAGGAACCCCTGCTCTTGATAACAACACACATCACTCGTGTGGGGCACCTCCGCAACGGCCACCCAAGAAAAAGTAGACATATCACGTCTTCATCTAAGCTCGATATGGCTCTATCGTCGATCTACAACTTTTTGGATCTCCAAACTAACTCGTAAAAGGCAAATACATTGCTGACACGCCATGGAACTCCAAATCTAACACCTTTGTGTGACGATGTCAGAGGAGGAAACTGGATCCGCCAACCTCCAACCACGAACGCAATGCAAGATTCATCTTGTTCTAGTTGCCGCTGATGTTGACCAATGTCGTCACGTGCTCCTGAACAACCTTCAGAGCTACACTCTGACACCAGAGCGAGTGTCGTTGCAACAGCGGAATCTGAGTACACAAATCCACCATATGGATGTCACGCCATCACGCCATCCCTGCTAACAGACTACCAGGCAGATCCATCACCGACCATGGAACAGAACACCACATCGGAGGAGGATGTAGAATTGTCTTATTCATCACCGCCATCGCCCTCGCAGAATTCAAGAGGTCGAGCGGCCAAAAAGCTAACCTACCAATGCCATGACCCTACAACTACACATATCTGCATACAGGAGATATTGTGACCTCCCTCACCTCTAACGACCAAGAAATCATTAGCGGAGGGAGCTCCTGGAGGCGGATGCCGGAAGGCTAGTGGCGCTAGGAGAACGGAGATGGCCTTTTCTCCCAACCCTAGATTGGTTTCACTGTATCTCTATGTTATAACACATGTATCAAGTTGGCATCGTAACAAGTTATACTATACCACTATTTTGGCCGATGGATAATGGTCCAAGAAATTTCCAAATCGGTCCGCCAAAAATCAACATTTACTCCGCAATATGGACAAACATGGGGTGGTTAGGTTGGGATGCTATGGTCACTCAAATAAAAAACTGCATTCCGTTAGAAATCCGACGACGCGTGGCATGATTTTGCGGTATACTACCATGTAGAGTTGCAAAGCGGGGTCCCATCTGCCCCGCTTTGTAGTCAAAAGTACTCAGCTTAGTTCTATTTTTTAAAGAATTAGCTTCAGTTGTACTACTCCTTCCGTATCAAATATAAGACTTTCTAGACTTTTTCTTCACGCATGTATCTAGAATGTTTTATTGTAAGATTTATGTATGTGTGCAGAAAAAAGTTAAAAGATCTTATATTTTAATACGAAGGGAGAGTACTAAATTCAAAAAAAATTACGGAGGGAGTACTAGTTTCGCGCGACTATGCGGGACCCCTTGCATGACATGCGAACGGAAAGACGAAATAATTCGGTAATAGAAAAGACGAAATGAGGTTTTTTTTTTGTGGTGGCGAATATTGATGCAGATAGTTTAAGCAGCCGGGTCGTGGAAATTAACAGCACCACGCTCCGTCGCGGGCGCATCCGGACCCGAATCAAACGCCCGAGTTGACCCGCTGACTTGTGTCGGGTCTCTCTACCAACCTTGTACTCCCTCCGTTCCAAAATAAATGACTTTCATTTCTCCATATGTGGATGTATCTAGACATGTTACATGTATAGATACATGTGCATGTGAATAAATGAAAGTCATTTAATTTGGAACGGAGGGAGTAGCTTGTAGCTAGGCAGTAGCAGCGTACGGTGGCGAGACTCGTCCAACGTCCAAACCGTCCACGGCTCCACCAAAACGGCCTCCATATTACTTCCGGAGGTTGTGTTCGGCAATGGTTGTGGATGGGCAGAAGGACCAGTTTGATTTCTCTATCGTTGTGCTAGTGGGTGGGGCTTTATCACCTTGTTTGGCAGATTTGGTCTGTATGATTGCCGTAAAGCTTTTCGTTAGTCTTTGTTGAATAAACAAAATAAATTAAAGCCATATGCATATCTTCGATGTAGAGGCAGGGTTAACTTTTGTTTTTCGAAAAAAACAACAAGAAGATACTTACACAAATTCTCCGCAAAGCCTTCAAGAAGCACTCACCACACGTGCGTCGATGATGAGGAGTCCAATTGAAGGTCGAGCTCGAGATTTTCATCCCCAAAGAAAAGGTTCGAGCCACCACCTTTAGCAAGGACACGACACAAGCGAACGTCGACATTGACATAAATGTTTCCACCGAAGTGTGCAAACTCGACGTTCACACTTGTACTGTTATCACTAGCCAACTTTTCATCGCTCGCTAGATGCTATTGGAGAAGAAACTAGAAGTCGATGATTTCTTATGCCTCCACAACTCCAACCATTGTCGCATCACATCTGAACGAGCATGAGTTGATACAACGGAGTAGACGTCATGCGTAGCATCTGCCAAGATCATACATGACTTGATGCCTACGTATGAGATGTCGTGCGCCAGCAGCACCGTCTAGGCATGACTTGACAACCCAGCCAAAACAATCGTGTGTAGCTCCTGCTGCTGAGTCGAATCAAACCTGATATTGAAGTGGACCAGAGCGGTCATTTGGTATGCTCCAACCATGTTGAGCTATTGTTCGGTGCCCTTCTAGAAGATGGTCTGACTATATTAGCTTCAGAAGAAAAATTGACAGGTAATAAGTGAACTCATTGGTTGCACTTATGCCAAAGGTTAATGATGATTAATCGATCTGATGAGCGAGATACGTCTACCGGAAGCCTACTACTATAGGTCTATTTACTATCCAGTCTATGTATGTTGATTAGATGAATGATTATACTAGATTGCTTAGTAAAATCTGTAAAAATTAAAAATCTCCTTTAAAATTAAGATTTTTATGTGATTTCTTAATAATAAAGTATTGTTAACTGAGAATTCTTGGCAAAGCGTAGGTGGCAGGGTTTTAAGAAGTGTTAATTTGGTGATTGTGAGAAGATTATTGAACACTTGTTTGTTATTGCCCTTTTACAAAGTTTATTCAGGCGTATTGTATATCTTACTTACAATATTCCGCCTCCAACAATGCTGCAAATCTGTTTGTAAATTAGTTAAATGGAGTTGACAAGAAAATTATGGATCGAAATCGTATTGACGTTTCAGTCTTGTGTTGGTCCATTTGGACTTTCTCGGAAGCGGAGAAGAAATCGCTGCTGAAACATGCATTTAGGGACCCACATGTGTTTGAGAAATGATATTGTGTACGTCTGGGTCCACATACACAAAGATTCCAAGCAGTTATCCATTTAAATAAAACAGTTGGGACCCACGTCTTTTGATTTCCTACTGTTCCTTTTCCTGCGTTCCGAACACAGCTTGCATCCTTGTATCCTGCGTTTTCTATTCCCCTGTTTTACATCCCCGTTCCTTTCCAATTCCTACGTTTCCTTCCAAACCTCTGTTTTTCTTCCCTCTGTTCCGAACAGGGCCGTCGAATAATTTGATGCTTAACAAGACAAGTGGTAACAATTTGTTGCAAGTTCAGGCTGGCAATTCATTCAATTTAGTTTTGGTCTTTCCTTCTTTCCTCGGATCGTTGGAAGTATATGACTACTCGGTGCAACCGCTTACTTAGATTTCTACAACCAGACCACCTGGCGATTTATTAGTAAAATTCAGTTGCATGCTGCTTTTTTTCGTTGGATTTTTAAATCAACCTTACGTGATCCGTGAGTGTAATATATTTACTATCATATACGGAGTACTTCCCAAGATGCCAGAGTTATTATTCTCCTTTCTTCGAAAGAAAAGAAACAGTGCAGTCCCAATGCTCAAACCGCCACGCCGCTTAGATACAGTGCCCTCAGCGCGCTTAAGCAGCCGGGTGGTGGGCGATTAACGAAACGACAGCATAAATGGCACGCTGCGTCGCGGGCGCATCCAGACCCGAGCTAAAGGCCCGGGTTGACCAGCTGACTCCAGTTGGGGGGAAAATATCTCTACCGACCGCAGCCAGATAGCGACGTCGACGTGAGTAGGCGACTCGTCCAACGCCCAAACCGCCACGCCGCTTCCGGCTTCCCGCAGCCACCTATATATACCCCAGCAGGCAACTACAAACTCCAGTCACAGAACCAAGCAGCAAGCAAGCGACTAGCTATCCTCGGCTTCTTCTTGCTCTCCGGCAACCAGTCACCGGAACGACCAACTAAGCTACTAGCTTGCTCCAATATTCATCAAGGCAAAGGCTGCTCTCTGCCTTCCACCTCTCTCTCACACAGCCTGCTCCTAATTAAGGGTGCGTTATATATACACGTCCTAGCTAAAAACAACATGGGTAGCTTGGACACAAACCCCGCCGCCGTCTTCTCCGCCTTCGCCGAC
Source organism: Poa pratensis (assembly GCA_947311845.1). Lineage (NCBI taxonomy): Eukaryota > Viridiplantae > Streptophyta > Magnoliopsida > Poales > Poaceae > Poa > Poa pratensis. The sequence continues at coordinate 38,111,899 of CAMZMU010000078.1, forward strand.
GACAAGGCGGCGTTCCAGCCGCTCAACCCCGAAGACGTCCGCGCCTATCTCCACAAGGCTGTCGACTTCATCTCCGACTACTACACCAACGTCGAGTCCATGCCCGTGCTCCCCAACGTCAAGCCGGGCTACCTGCAGGACGAGCTCACGGCGTCCCCGCCGACCTACTCGGCTCCCTTCGACGTCACCATGAAGGATCTCAGGACCTCCGTCGTCCCCGGCATGACGCACTGGGCTAGCCCCAACTTCTTCGCCTTCTTCCCGTCCACCAACAGCGCCGCTGCCATCGCTGGCGACCTCATCGCCTCCGCCATGAACACCGTCGGCTTCACGTGGCAGGCTTCTCCTGCTGCCACCGAGATGGAGGTGCTCGCGCTAGACTGGCTCGCGCAGCTCCTTCGTCTGCCAACGACCTTCATGAACCGCACAGGCTCTGGCCGTGGCACCGGCGGCAGCGTCATCGTCGGCACAACCAGCGAGGCTATGCTCGTCACGCTCGTCGCCGCCCGTGACGCCGCTCTACGTCGTAGCGGCTCCGTCGGCGTGTCCGACCTTCCGCGACTGACTGTGTACGCTGCCGATCAGACACACTCCACCTTCTTCAAGGCGTGCCGCCTCGCTGGCTTCGACCCTGCCAACATCCGTTCCATCCCCACCGGGCCGGAAACCGACTACGGGCTCGACCCGGCGAAGCTGCTCGAGGTCATGCAGGCTGACGTGGACGCCGGCCTCCTGCCAACCTACATCTGCGCCACTGTCGGCACCACGTCGTCCAACGCCGTCGACCCGGTGGGCGCTGTCGCGGATGTCGCTGCCACGTGGATGCTGCCTACGCCGGCAGCGCGTGCATCTGCCCGGAGTTCCGCCACCATCTCAACGGCGTCGAGCGCGTGGACTCTATCAGCATGAGCCCACACAAGTGGCTTCTCACCTGCCTCGACTGCACCTGCCTATACGTTCGCGATGCTCACCGCCTGAGTGACTCGCTGGAAACCAACCCGGAGTACCTTAAGAACGACGCTACTGACTCCGGCGAGGTCACCGACCTCAAGGACATGCAGGTCGGCGTCGGCCGTCGCTTCCGTGGGCTCAAGCTCTGGATGGTCATGCGCACATACGGCACCGCCAAGCTCCAGGAGCACATCCGCAGCGATGTGGCCATGGCCAAGATGTTCGAAGATTTTGTCCGTGCCGACGACAGGTTCGAGGTCGTCGTGCCGAGGAACTTCGCTCTCGTGTGCTTCAGGATCAAAGCCAGTGGAGCCATGACGGAGGAGGACGCCGATGAGGCCAACCGTGTGCTCATGGATAACCTCAACAAGACTGGCAAGGCGTACCTTGCGCACACGGTGGTTGGCGACAGGTTCGTGCTCCGCTTCGCCGTGGGGTCTTCGCTGCAGGAGGAGAGGCACGTGAGGAGTGCCTGGGAGCTCATCAAGAAGACCACCAGCGAGATCATGGATTAACTTGACGAATACACACAATAGCTTACAAACAAAAAACCATACCCAAGTATATAGGCCCTACAATTGGGTGATTTTTCTTCGTTTTTTATTCGAGACAGATTAATTTTGTGATCTGATTTATGCCTGAAAGTTGATTGGACAATAAAGAACTATATTTACATGAATGCAAGGTAAAACTGTCAGTTCTCAGGTCCCGATCATTTTTTTTTCAGGATTCAATTTACACGTCCCGACTCTTAGGATACACAATTAAACGATGGTAGAAAGTAGACCGGAGACGCCTATATCACCATGTATGACTACGGATGCTCCTCATTATGGTTTTTTTCTGGGCAAAATGTAACATCCCAGATTTTTGGATGTTTTAAAAATCACTAAAATTTAAAACTTTTGTTTGAATAACATAAAATACTCGATTTTGAAATGGAATCTATTATATTACTTCTATTACTTTACAAACCCTATTTATAAATTGTTTGGGTTATTTAAACATACTCTAATTTCAAAAATTGGTTTTACCACTTTTATAGGATTTTGAGATGAGTTTAATAACTCCTTTTCAAAATTGTATTTGTAGTTATTTTGGGATTTATAAAACCCATATTTTAAATGGATGTTTTATTTAAAATGATTTACCAAACCCTTTTAAAATAAAATGTTTTGAACCAAATTATTTTATTGGGTTTATCATTTGGAATGATATTACTCTTACTATATTTCTTGGTTTAAAATTGTGTACAAAAAGAAGTTATAAAAATCTATTTGGAAAAGGACATAAAGGGCTATATTAAACCTCTAACCTTTATTTTGGATTTTTAATATATTACTTCAATTACTTAATAACCCCTTTTACAAATAGTTTTGAATTATGTTAAACATACTCTATATTCAAAATTTGGTTTTGTACACTCATATGATTTTTAAAAGAGTTTAGTAACTCCCTTTCAAAATTGTATTTGTTGTATTTTACTTTGGGATTTATAAAGCCCATACTTTAAATGGTTATTTGTATTTAAAATGACTTACCAAACCCTTTTAAATAAAATGTTTTGTACCAAATTATTTTATTGAGTTTATCATATTAAATGATATTACTCCTACTAAATTATTTGATTTGATTCTAAGTCCAAAAAGAATCTATAAAAATCTATTTTGAAAATGACATAAAGGTGTATATAAAACCTTTATACATTAGTTTGGATTTTCAAATTTAAAAATGTTTGGAAAAGTATGTTTGTGAGTTTTAAAAGAAAAGTTTTAACTTTTCAAATCTATAGAAATTGGTTTGAAAAGATTTGAATTTGTAAAACAAAAGTTATAAAAGAAAACAAAACAGAACAAAAAAGTTAACGGGCCAGCCCAGCCAGCCCTCACCCTATCTACCGCGCGCGCGTGAAACACCCTAGCCCGTGCGCGTCCGCGCTCTCACTGACAGGTGGGGCCCACCTGTCAGGTCCATCTTCCTCCAACCACCGCCGCGCCCACGACGTGCACGATCCCGTCGCGACGCGCCCCACTCACCCACGCCCCCGAAACCGTGCCACGGCCGCATCCTCAAATCCCCGAAGACCCCTCCCCATTTTCCCCTCTTCGCCTCTCCGAATAAAGCCCCGGGCAGCCGTTATTTATCGCCGGAGTTCGCTCCTACCGCCGCCATAATTCATCAACTCCGGCGACACCGAAGGTCCTCTCCGCCCCTGTTTGGTCCCCTCCTCCTCCCCTCGTCCGCGCGCACCCACGTGGCCTCTCGTTCGATTCTTTTGCGCAGCGAAGTGACTAGCCCGTGCTCAACCGAAGCTCGCCGGCGCCACCGCCGTCTCCGTCCGCGTCCCCGCGTCGCCCGAGGAAGTAATCGACCACGACGTCGCGCCCATCGCCTCCGCCACATCACGCCGCACTTCGTCGTCGCCTTCCCGGAGCGAGGAAACAACCTGAGCGCCGACGCCGTCAACCACCGGAGGGCCGCGCCGCCGCCGCACCATCTCCGGCGACCATTCGCGCCGCCACGGTGAGCCTTTCTCTCCCAGCCGTTGGATCTACGTGGAACAACCAAGATTAGATCATCTAATCAAACCGGTACGAGCCACTCGCGTGCCGCCGCATGGCTGCCTCGTCAGCAGCCCAGTTAGCGTAGCTCAACCAATAGGAACACGCCATGTGGCCTCACCTTTTCAGGAATTAATCCGGAATAGATTTAATTTGGCAGTTTTGCAGAAAGGTCCTTGCAACTTCAAACCATCACAACTTTTTACTGGTTTAGCCAAATTTAACAAACTTTATATTTTTGAAAAGCGCTGGACTTGCAGAATCTTTTAGAATCATTAGTTCACTGTTTTGGCAAAGTTAAAAATATTCAATTTTCAAATGAGAGATTTGAGTATATTTGCCATAACCTTATTTCTATAAGTCCAATTTTTGCAAATAAAATATTTTTGGAAACCTTAGGTTCTGTAGAATAACTTGGTCACTTATAAAAATATTTTCGAATACTTTTCAAATAAACTAAAAACCAGAGACTCAAATGGAGTATTTTGGTTATAGTTTAAATCCTATAAATTGTTTTATTGTGGTTCCTTTTTGAAAAGTGACCCAATTAGTTGCCCCTGTCTAGAAAGACCAAAACCCACTTTTAGAAAGTAATTGTCAACCCAATTATTAAGGGTTGTGTTTAAGATCTTTCTCAAAACATTGTGTTGCAAAAATCCTTGTGTTAGAAGTGTTAAACCTTTTTCCAAAATTCCTTGTGTGACCATGTTGATCAAGACCAACCTTTTAGAACCCTTGGAACACCACAGCAAGTTATATATGACATCTATGATGTTCATACATAATTGCTTGACCATTCTTTAACCAAAACGGCAAACCCTAAACCTAATCATAATAATTCTTTTTGCATATTGAATTATGTGATGAACCTCGACCAAAGTTTTGTGAAGACCCTGATATGCATGTTTGCTTTTGTATGTGATGATGTTGTTGAATTGTTTGTTTACTATTGTGTTATCTCTATGTTTAGATTGTACGGAGTGCTTTACGTGTTGTGAAGAGTGTAACTTCAACTCTTCAGTTGACCAAGGCAAGTGACACCATAAATGTCCCACTACTTTTACTACTATGCACTTAGTGTTTTCAGTAGTATGCATCATAGACTTGTTACTGAATATTATTATGCTATGCTCCTATTAGTGTGTAGCCATCCTCCACCCAGAAACTTTGTAGTATGAAACTTAGCTTTTAAGATGCTTAGTCATGCTATGAAAAATGTTTTGATTAGTTGGTTAGTGATGAAAACTAATAACTAATCAATGAACTACCTGGGTGCTGGTTGGAGAACTATGGTCGGTGACTACTCAGGGGGTCCATGTCTATGGTAATTTGCCCTTGGTGGAAATGCACACTTGTGGAAAGTCATCCAGGCTTAAAGAGATTGTAGGCACTCTTTGTTTAGAAGCTTCTAGTGCAGCCACATGTCATATGGGCTCTGTCTTGATCAATTAGGTTGTGAGACCCTGGTTCTGTCGTGACCAGCAGATGTAGGGGATGATAGGTTGGAGTGGGTCCGACGTTGACTCCGGGGAATTACTTCTGAAAGATCTCGTCTCGGTCTTCTCTTTTCCATTGCATAATTGGTTGCAATGGAGGATGGAATGATTGGGTCTTGTGGTGAAAGTGCACACCCTCTCGAGAGTTAAAACTAAGTATGCTTAGCCGTGTCCCCGGTTATGGACATTTTGAGCAACTAGACCGGGAAGCTGTTGAAGATCTCCTCATCCCAATTTCTAAATTAAAACTTGAGGGTGAACAAGGGATGGGAGCTCACTGTTTTCTATCAGTGGTGCTTGCCATGAGTAGTTGTCAAAGGTGTTCACTGATGTCTATCAGTGGTACTCTTTGTCTATGATGAAAATTGTTTTACAAATGATAGGATAAAATTGGCTTTATGCAAATCAGCCTCAAAACTCCACTTAGCCAAATATTCATGTAGAATATAGGTTGCCATTTATATCCACATAAGTGTCATCTTGCCATCACAATTCAATTGTGCTGACCCATATAGTTGGGCTGTAACTCACCGTTGCAGGTCCTTCAAATGATGAGTGAGGTTTCGACAGGGTTTCGAGTCTACAACCAACATGCTTGCCTGTGGCACATGGAGATGATGGGCTCACTGTATCATTTGCTTTCCACTGTGTGTTTACTTTGGTTTGAGCTAGCCTTCGGCTATGCACCTTGTATCGAACCTTTTAAATTCTGGATCATCATGTAATATACTTTGATACAATGTTATGGTATTGCATCTCAAACTGTGTGTGCTAGCAAGTCGATCCAGGGACTAGCACGTTACACGGGGATCCCAACTTTGTTAAAACATGGGGGTTCTACAGATGGTATCAGAGCACTGTGTTGCCTGTAGATTCGTGACCCTAGGTTTGGATAGAAATAGGTTTTGACCATAGGATTGAAAATCTATTTTATTCAGCTTTCTAAAATATATAAACATTTCAATTTTATCACTTCTTATACTCTCATCTATTATCTACTTTCTGGAAATATCTTATCTTGTTCTAGATGACCTACCTCTTGAATATATGAATAAGTGTTTGGTGATGACAAAGTACTTGAAGTGTGAGATTGCTATTTCATAGGGAATGTTACATTTCAACACGAAATGCTACATGCATGGAAGACCATTGAAGAACTCAGAATTAGCCGATTTTGAAGAAAGTTGAAGAAGTGCATGAAGCGCTCAAGAAGGAGATAGACTATAGACCACCATCTATTTAGAACAACGATATCGTGTTAGTATATTGATCACACTAACTTAGGTTGTATGACAATACTAGATTGTTTGTTTTTGTTTGAACTAGGTTGTTTGTTGTTTGTTAGGTGTGGTTTGTAAGATGTTTGCTTTGATATGCTATGTTTGGGTAGGATTTCTCCTTAGTATCTTTCTATCTCTATTCTCACCTATACTAAACCCGAACAGATGCCTCACCAAGGTGCCAAAAACAATGAGATCTCAATAGCAATTCAACGACTACTAGATGCTCAGGCTAAATTGGTGCAACTTAGGGTCCAAAATCAAGTCAACAACCCCAACAAGGAGATACCCCAGGAATGCAACAACTGTTAGATGGTCAATCTCAGATATACAGATGATGTCCCGGAATTTGACCAATGATGAAAACAACCAACCACAGATACACCATGACAACAAGGAGATTCAAATCGATGTGGTGACAACACCTAGAGCCTGCAAGACTTGTGGAGAAATAGGACACACATCCAAGGAATGTCATGATGAGTAGCCCCAATTTGATGCACCTAGTTCAACCAAGGGATACCCAACAACTCAAGTTACCACATTTGTGTGAAGAAACAATCACATTTTAGCTCCTTGCAAATCTCTATCCTTGGATACAACAACTGAACTAACGAGAAGGGACAGAAATGTGCAACTGAAGTATCTACAAGAAGAAATGAGAAGTCTATAACATCGAGGAGGAGTCTCGAAGAGACAACATCTTTTGAGCTTACATTGCGTAGGTTTTGACGCAGCCCACTAGTATTAAAATCGATAGTTTAGTTCAGGTTTGTCTTACAGATTGTAACCAATTCGTGAGAAAAGTGAGGTCTGACCGAGTGTTAGAATACGAGATCCATCAAACCAAGTACAAGGTAATGAGTGAGTATATTGCCCAATAGTGAATGCTCGTATCATTCGCTTTGCTATGCGGACTGATAAGTCTTGAGTGACATACCTACAAGAGTGGCGACGATGAAAAGCCTAGACCATAGAATGGTAATATATAACCCTATGTGAGGCAAGTGTTGCCGAAAACGTATGATTATACTATGAGCATAAACAGAAACAGAGTTTTAGAGGTTACTTGCAATGAAAGTTTTTGCCTACCATGAGAGCTAAGATAGTTCAATGGAGTTAGAAACTAGAAGCTGAGAAGTTGAAGCCACAGAAAACAACGAATGAGTTATGATACTGTGGTTGTTGTGAAATCCTATCATCTTGATCGTCAGATTAACCCAAGAAAGACAATTTAGTATCAAAAGGTTTTCAGTGGACCTTCGGTTATTCTATAGCTCTAACGCGAGGGAAAGTTCTACTCAAGAAGTCAAGACCTAAAAACCAACCAAAGGATGTTGGTTCATGATGCACAAGAAAAGTCGTGGTAATGCTCAATAATCAAGGACTGAAGACAAGCATTTCTAGATTTCCCAAAAAAAATTCTTTTAAGGGTGGTAGCCCACCCATATGTCCTAAACCCAGGTATCAAAACCTATCCTTCTTCCTAGCCTCTCCGAATCTCGAGGACGAGATTCCTTTTAAGGGTGGTAGTCTGTAACATCCCAGATTTTTGGATGTTTTAAAAATCACTAAAATTTAAAACTTTGTTTGAATAACATAAAATACTCGATTTTGAAATGGAATCTATTATATTACTTCTTTTACTTTACAAACCCTATTTATAAATTGTTTTGGGTTATTTAAACATACTCTAATTTCAAAAATTGGTTTTACCACTTTTATACGATTTTGAGATGAGTTTAATAACTCCTTTTCAAAATTGTATTTGTAGTTATTTTGGTATTTATAAAACCCATATTTTAAATGGATGTTTTATTTAAAATGATTTACCAAACCCTTTTAAAATAAAATGTTTTGAACCAAATTATTTTATTGGGTTTATCATTTGGAATGATATTACTCTTACTATATTTCTTGGTTTAAAATTGTGTTCAAAAAAGTTATAAAAATCTATTTGGAAAAGGACATAAAGGGCTATATTAAACCTCTAACCTTTATTTTGGATTTTTAATATATTACTTCAATTACTTAATAACCCCTTTTACAAATAGTTTTGAATTATGTTAAAGATACTCTATATTCAAAATTTGGTTTTGTACACTCATATGATTTTTAAAAGAGTTTAGTAACTCCCTTTCAAAATTGTATTTGTTGTATTTTACTTTGGGATTTATAAAGCCCATATTTTAAATGGTTATTTGTATTTAAAATGACTTACCAAACCCTTTTAAATAAAATGTTTTGTACCAAATTATTTTATTGAGTTTATCATATTAAATGATATTACTCATACTAAATTATTTGATTTGATTCTAAGTCCAAAAAGAATCTATAAAAATCTATTTTGAAAATGACATAAAGGTGTATATAAAACCTTTATACATTAGTTTGGATTTTCAAATTTAAAAATGTTTGGAAAAGTATGTTTGTGAGTTTTAAAAGAAAAGTTTTAACTTTTCAAATCTATAGAAATTGGTTTGAAAAGATTTGAATTTGTAAAACAAAAGCTATAAAAGAAAACAAAACAGAACCAAAAAAAAGTAAGCGGGCCAGCCCAGCCAGCCGTCACCCTATCTACCGCACGCGCGTGAAACACCCTAGCCCGTGCGCGTCCGCGCTCTCACTGACAGGTGGGGCCCACCTGTCAGGTCTAGCTTCCTCCAACCACCGCCGCGCCCACGACGTGCACGATCCCGTCGCGACGCGCCCCACTCACCCACGCTCCCGAAACCGCGCCACGGCCGCATCCTCAAATCCCCGAAGACCCCTCCCCATTTTCCCCTCTTCGCCTCTCCGAATAAAGCCCCGGGCTACCGTTATTTATCGCCGGAGTTCGCTCCTACCGCCGCCATAATTCATCAACTCCAGCGACACCGAAGGTCCTCTCCGCCCCTGTTTGGTCCCCTCCTCCTCCCCTCGTCCGCGCGCACCCACGTGGCCTCTCGTTCGATTCTTTTGCGCAGCGAAGCGACGAGCCCGTGCTCAACCGAAGCTCGCCGGCGCCATCGCCGTCTCCGTCCGCGTCCCCGCGTCGCCTGAGGAAGTAATCGACCACGACGTTGCGCCCATCGCCTCCGCCACATCACGCCGCACTTCGTCATCGCCTTCCCGGAGCGAGGAAACAACCTGAGCGCCGACGCCGTCAACCACCGGAGCGCCGCGCCGCCGCCGCACCATCTCCGGCGACCATTCGCGCCGCCACGGTGAGCCTTTCTCTCCCAGCCGTTGGATCTGCGTGGAATAACCAAGATTAGATCAACTAATCAAACCGGTACGAGCCACTCGCGTGCCGCCGCATGGCTGCCTCGTCAGTAGCCCAGTTAGCGTAGCTCAACCAATAGGAACACGCCACGTGGCCTCACCTTTTCAGGAATTAATCCGGAATAGATTTAATTTGGCAGTTTTGCAGAAAGGTCCCTGCAACTTCAAACCATCACAACTTTTTACTGGTTTAGCCAAATTTAACAAACTTTATATTTTTGAAAAGCTATGGACTTGTAGAATCTTTTAGAATCATTAGTTCACTGTTTTGGCAAAGTTAAAAACATTCAATTTTCAAATGAGAGATTTGAGTATATTTGCCATAACCTTATTTCTATACGTCCAATTTTTACAAATAAAATATTTTTGGAAACCTTAGGTTCTGTAGAATAACTTGGTCACTTATAAAAATATTTTCGATTACTTTTCAAACAAACTAAAAAGCAGAGACTCAAATGGAGTATTTTGGTTATAGTTTAAATCCTATAAATTGTTTTATTGTGGTTCCTTTTTGAAAAGTGACCCAATTAGTTGCCCCTGTCTAGAAAGACCAAAACCCACTTTTAGAAAGTAATTGTCAACCCAATTATTAAGGGTTGTGTTTAAGATATTTCTCAAAACATTGTGTTGCAAAAATCCTTGTGTTAGAAGTGTTAAACCTTTTTCCAAAATTCCTTGTGTGACCATGTTGATCAAGACCAACCTTTTAGAACCCTTGGAACACCACAGCAAGTTATATATGACATCTATGATGTTCATACATAATTGCTTGACCATCCTTTAACCAAAATGGCAAACCCTAAACCTAATCATAATAATTCTTTTTGCATATTGAATTATGTGATGAACCTCGACCAAAGTTTTGTGAAGACCCTGATATGCATGTTTGCTTTTGTATGTGATGATGTTGTTGAATTGTTTGTTTACTATTGTGTTATCTCTATGTTTAGATTGTACGGAGTGCTTTACGTGTTGTGAAGAGTGTAACTTCAACTCTTCAGTTGACCAAGGCAAGTGACACCATAAATGTCCCACTACTTTTACAACTATGCACTTAGTGTTTTCAGTAGTATGCATCATAGACTTGTTACTGAATATTATTATGCTATGCTCCTATTAGTGTGTAGCCATCCTCCACCCAGAAACTTTGTAGTATGAAATTAGCTTTTAAGATGCTTAGTCATGCTATGAAAAATGTTTTGATTAGTTGGTTAGTGATGAAAACTAATAACTAATCAATGAACTACCTGGGTGCTGGTTGGAGAACTATGGTGGGTGACTACTCAGGGGGTCCATGTCTATGGTTCATGTCTATGGCAATTTGCCCTTGGTGGAAATGCACACTTGTGGAAAGTCACCCAGGCTTAAAGAGATTGTAGGCACTCTTTGTTTAGAAGCTTCTAGTGCAGCCACATGTCATATGGGCTCTGTCTTGATCAATTAGGTTGTGAGACCCTGGTTCTGTCGTGACTAGCAGATGTAGGGGATGATAGGTTGGAGTGGGTCCGACGTTGACTCCGGGGAATTACTTCTGAAAGATCTCGTCTCGGTCTTCTCTTTTCCATTGCATAATTGGTTGCAATGGAGGATGGAATGATTGGGTCTTGTGGTGAAAGTGCACACCCTCTCGAGAGTTAAAACTAAGTATGCTTAGCCGTGTCCCCGGTTATGGACATTTTGAGCAACTAGACCGGGAAGCTGTTGAAGATCTCCTCATCCCAATTTCTAAATTAAAACTTGAGGGTGAACAAGGGATGGGAGCTCACTGTTTTCTATCAGTGGTGCTTGCCATGAGTAGTTGTCAAAGGTGTTCACTGATGTCTATCAGTGGTACTTTTTGTCTATGATGAAAATTGTTTTACAAATGATAGGATAAAACTGGCTTTATGCAAATCAGCCTCAAAACTCCACTTAGCCAAATACTCATGCAGAATATAGGTTGCCATTTATATCCACATAAGTGTCATCTTGCCATCACAATTCAATTGTGCTGACTCATATAGTTGGGCTGTAACTCACCGTTGCAGGTCCTTCAGATGATAAGTGAGGTTTCGACAGGGTTTCGAGTCTACAACCAACATGCTTGCCTGAGGCACATGGAGATGATGGGCTCACTATATCATTTGCTTTCCGCTGTGTGTTTACTTTGGTTTGAGCTAGCCTTCGGCTATGCACCTTGTATCGAACCTTTTGAATTCTGGATCATCGTGTAATATACTTTGATACAATGTTATGGTATTGCATCTCAAACTGTGTGTGCTAGCAAGTCGATCCAGGGACTAGCACGTTACACGGGGAATCCCAACTTTGTTAAAAAGTGGGGGTTCTACACAAAAGCAAACTTAACTTTATTGATCTATAATGTTTACAAGAATAGGAATCGAATTAGGCGGTTGAAGTAGCCATAGATGACGTCCTTCAGATCGATAGCCCCTAAAAGTGCATATTGCTAGCTAGGCATGCAATGTCCCTCATTGTTACTACTTCAACCTTCATGAGTCAAAGAACAAGAAACTAAGCTCCCTACCAAAATGTTGTTCTATCAGACAATATTGCCATAAATCCCGCTAGTGCCTGTTTCAATGTCTTGAACAACGCTTTTACGGTCCGACACAATAATCACTCACAATTCAGCTGCAAGAGAAAGCGGTTCCCGTCATGCCATAGCTTCAAGAGTATCTGGATCAGATATTCCCAGAACCAAAAACCGTGGAAACACCATGATAGTTCCAAGTGGAATCCCGACAAACCACACTATAAAAGCCTGTCGTGGACGCCCTAAATACAACACCATCAAATTTTATCTTCACAGCTTCACTTGGTGAAACATGAACAGATCTTGAAAACCGAGTTTAACTTTTGGGCTTGCAAATTTCTAGATCAGATATGGAGCGTTTGAAAAATAGGTGACAATGTGGGCTCTCGAACTCGTTGTCATGTATTGCTTTACTGTGCATACATATTGCCTACATGGTGACAAGTAGATTTATGAATTGATCATGCGACACTGAATCAATAATGGTGAATATCCATGTCCTCACATCCGGCTTGAGAGTATCCATATGGATCCAGATTCATCCATATGGCACGTAAATAATCCAACTCGATATGGTCAGATGCCTTCATCATGTCTAGTTTGAGCGCACAAAGTCGGCCGGGAATAGAAACGTCCGTCGGGAAAAATATGTCGGTTGGCAAAACTTTCACACCAGTGTTAGACGGTCGGTGGGCAAAAATATGCCGGTCGGTAAAGACCTTTGCCGACTGGACTTGCGGTGACAGGCAAGGCCAGTCGGCAAAACCCTTTCTCGACCGCATTTCTGTAGCTATAAATTTGTTAGAAGCCTATTTTTCTATCGGGGATTCTGTGCTGCGGTATAGTGTGTACGCACTCGGAGTATGGGGTGTGTGATGAAGGTAATATGCATATTTAGAAGATCAGAATTTCACAATTGAGGAGAAGACCAAAGTCGAGGAGAAACGATTGATTGCAAAAGAGAAGTTAGAGATAGGATAGGAGGCGAAAAGGAAGATGCAGAACATTAAAAAAATTGAGGCGGAAAGGATGATGAGTGAAGAAAAGATGCACATGTAGCTGAAATTTGTAGATATTTTTCATGAACACAAGATGAAAGAAGATTTAACGAAGTTGAGGATGAAAATCACAAAATATGCTACATAGAAGAAATTTGTCCGCACTATGCATTAGATATTATTATATGCATAGCCGCTGCTGTAATCATACATTTTAGGATTATCATATGCATGTAGTAGTTTTATGAAATTGTGAGCAAGTTTGAAGCATTTCGAGTTTTTTCGGATTTCTAATGGAGCTTTTATGCTGAAAAACACTAAGAAAAATGTAGAAAACAAAAACTGAGCTTGCATGATCAATGAAATAAAAAATAAAAAAGCACATTTTAGAGGACGAGTCTTCAGATCGTGTGACTTTGGGCGCAGTATGAATAGTCATTAAAAATGTTACTCAAGCCCTAGACACATGCTTACCAAAATTTCTGCGCATGAGATGGATAAAATCATTTTACATTTCACATCTTAGCTTGAGGTTTCCCAAAAGCATCATGTTGCTATCTTAGAGAAACTCTAGCACGTGTCCTGAGTTTTGGGCCTATAAAAAACGCTAGCATGTGTCCTAAATTTTGGGCCCATAAAATCACTTCACATTTAGAGAAACTCTAGCTTGATGCTTCCCGAAAGATCGCACCATGACGTCTTCGTCTGAAATTAATGTAGAGCTCTGACTAGGAGGTCAACATTTGGCCATGCATGGAGTGACACATATAGCAGGCAGGCTGCTAATATTGCATGCACTACCACAAAAAACATTTGCCCACTGGATATAATATACCAGGCAGATGTACCATGCACTCGGCATCCATTTATTTTATCTCGTCTCACTTGACTCGTAGGTCAACAACATGCAGTGCCATCCACAGAACCAGATGAGAGGATATGCTCATCTGATGGTCACTATAGCAAGCTGGCTAGCTGCTGCCAAGCGACAAACATGGATATATCTTATCTCGTCTGCATTTTTTCTGTCGTGTTGCACTGAAAAGGATAGACAAAGCTACCAATTTTATTCTCTTCATATATGCAGTTTTAACTGTGTTTGAGTTGCTCGGCGGCTAGCTATTATCTCCGTTCCATAATTTTTGTCGTGGTTTTAGTTTAATTTGAACTAAAATCAAGACAAAAAAATATGAAATGGGGTACTATACACGTTTACTCACATAATTAGAACAGAATAAGAATCAGAAATTCCAAGTGCAAAGATACACTATTTGTGACTAGAAACTTGGTTCGACGTGAGATCGAGACCGTGGAATTAGCCGCCTATAGCTCGACTCGAGGTCAAGGTGATGTTGGGCCGCTTAATTATTTCATGACGCGGCAAACTAGAGCTCCTTTGATTCAAAGGAATACCATAGGAAATCCAAAAGATTTGAATCCTTAGGAAAAATTCCTATATGCGTCGTTTGATTCGTAGGATTGAATACTTAAAAAAAACTCCATCACATAGCATTGCACTATATTTTGATGGAAATTTTCCTTCTCGATTCAAATCTCATGTTACAGTTGATTTGTTTTTCCTGTGATTCAAACACTACTTGGCGAAAACTTCTGTAGGCCCTAAATTATGCACGACTTAACTGGACAAGACATTATAATCCTGCGTTTTTTCTATTCATGTGTTTTTCCTAGTTTACGACTTAAAGAGTCCCTAACTTCGGACACGCCACATACCTACCATGTATCTCTATATGTCGACTATTCATATTTAATTATGCCTCACAACGATGGGAGTGTTTCGCCAAAATAAAATTACATGACATACGGAAGTAATAACGACATATAATTGAGAGAGCCGTTTTGCATGTAGCTTGATTTTTTTAAAATTTTGAAACGATATTTTTTAAGTTTCACAAAAATCTTAAATATTCCTAGATGTAGATGATGGTTACTTCCACCAGTGTGCAAAATATCAATGCGAAATATTTTGTATTTTGTGCTGTGTAAAAAATGATAAATTTTAAGATCTGAGACGGTGAATCGTGTATATATCAATTTTTTTAGTTTTGCCAGAAATTTATCATTTTTGTTTAGTCTACAATACAAAATATTTCGAGTTGAAAATTTGCAGCACCTTCGGGTACATGATTTTCCACATCTATGATTTTCCTCGAAATATTTGGAAATTTTAAAATGTTAATTCCAAAAAGAATAAAAATCCGGGTTACATGTAGCCCCGGATACAAAATGATTTTTGGCATATAATTCTACAAGTTTATATAGCTTGACGCATGCAACAAATTTCACTATATCCCAATGCACGTGCTGCACGCTGCCTGCCTACAACTCTGGTGGTAGACACAGCCCACATGCATGAACAGATGATGGAAGCAAGCATCTGCAAGTGTAAGTATACTAATTTAATAATTTTACAAGCTGCTAACTACGAGATACGTACGACTTCAAGTCGGATCTTGAACAACAAAGAAAGTTAAGGATGAGCAAATAAATAATAATTGTTTGAGGGAACATGGAATACATATAGTGTTGACCAGGTTTCGGATGGGCAAATAAGGACATAATTCTTGTCGCTCCATCTACCATTGTCTCTCTCACCAACATAAGGCCAAAATTTCTGCATGAGATAGTGAATCTACACAAAGAGATGCACGTTTCTACTCAACAACAAGCCGTCAAACATATACCAGGAAAGTTTCCAAGTGCATGGATGAGCGCAGTGGTGCGTGCAAACATGAATCTAGTAAGAAAGTGAGCGAAATGCGCTTGGTGTAGGGATGTTCTAGCCAAGTGTAGACTGATCTCGATCGAACCAGAGGTTTTACTTGACCATGACAAAAAACAGTCAAACGCCGCAAGCGTTCCAACGTTGTCCCAGTCTAGGGCCTCCCCGGTGTACATGCATGCGTGTGCGTTTCAAGCTCCCACGTTGTATGCCGGATGTGTATTACTAAATGGTCAATATCGGACAAGGTCAAGCATCTATGTAAAGTTTATACTTTTGACCATGTAAATTAACAGCGCAACTATAATGAGTAATTAAGAACGCGTGAGCACTATATCTCGCCTTAGCAAGCATGGGCCCGCCCATTCACGTTTCCTTTTTTTTAGCATTTTATATTACTTTTTTGTTTCCGTTGGTTCTTGTTTTTGTTTCTCTTCTTTCCTTTTATCTTTATTTTTCTATTTTCTGTTTTCTCTTAACTTTTTTCTTTTACTCCTTTGTTATTTTTTTTATTTTTCGTAATACATGTATATAATTATGAACAATTGAACAATTTTGAACCGGCAATTTTCTTTCGGAACTGTGAACATTTAATTCTTTCAACTATGTGAACATTTTTTGGAACTCCGTGAACATTTTTATAGATCCGTGAACATTTTTAAAAATTGTGATTATTTTTTAAACACGTCATTTTTTTAAACTCCGTGAACATTTTTTAATCTGCAACATCTTTTTGAACACTATGAACATTTTTTCAAACACGTGATTTTTTCCAACTCCATGAACAATTTTTGACCACTGGAAACAATATTTACAAATATGTGGAACTTTTAACACTGTGAACACCTTTTCTGAACATGTGGATTTTTTTTTAGCTCTGTGAACAATTTTTGACCCGTGGATATTTTCTGAACACTCTGAACAATTTTCAAACACGTTAATTTTTAACTCCGTGAACATTTTTTAATCTGCAACATGTTTTTGAACACTATGAACATTTTTTCAAACACGTGATTTTTCCAACTCCATGAACAATTTTTTACCACCGGGAACAATATTTACAAATATGTGGAACTTTTAACACTGTGAACACCTTTTCTGAACATGTGGATTTTTTAGCTCTGTGAACATTTTTTGATCCGTGGATATTTTCTGAACACTCTGAACAATTTTCAAACACATGAATTTTTAACTCTGTGAACGGTTATTAAAACACGTGAACTTTGTTTGATCCGTGAACATTTTTGAACACTAGGAACAATATTTACAAATATGTGGAACTTTTAACACTGTAAGAGCTACGTACAATGCTTTGCTCATTACACGCTTGGTCAGTGTATATGAAAACAACACTAATAGCAAAGAGATTGCCTTGTCTGTTGGGTCCATTACAAAACTTGGTAGACTGTAAAGCCGTTCTAACCAAGTCATGAGGCAAGGAAATAGACTGACTTTGTGATCGGTCTGCCCGAGAGGATGATCAACCACACTGGAACCGAGACACGGCCCAGACTCCTACCGGAAGAGATATCCGCTTTATAGCTATGTACGACTATAAAAGGTGTCCCTCATGCGCTTTCCACGACTTGTTTTTTTGCTAGCGGCCTTTAAGCGTCGTTTGTACTCTTTTCGTGGCGGATAGAAATGTAACTTGGTGGGTAAGCGCTAGATTCTGCTTTTTTTTTTTTTGAAATGGAGCATAGCTCCAGCCTCTGCATCATTATTGTACTTGTCTTGTTAGTGGGCACAAATTTTCGTTACAAACATATCATGTCCACATAATGGGAGTGTATATTCTGCAAAACATGTGGGACTTCTAGATGATATATGGATGCTAGTTGGGGTGTTTATTGTAGTTCTAGAAGCACCAATGTTGATGCAAATGGAAGAAACAGAGGGATGCGATAACGCCTAGACGGCCAAGTACTTGTAGAATCGCTTGCTATTTAGTTTTATTACTCCACACAAACAACAATAAATCATCAAACACATCAACTAATGAACCAGATCATTGCATGATCCCCTCCTCTCCTCCTCGATGATCTCGGCGGTTGTCTTCTTGATGAGCTCCCACGCGCTTCGCACATGCCGCTCCTCCTGCAGCGACGATCCCACCGCGAACCGCAGCACGAACCTGTCGCCGACAACCATGTGCGCGAGGTAGGCCTTCCCAGATTTGTTGAGCCGGTCCATCAGCACACGGTTCAGTTCATCGGCGACTTCCTCCGTCATGGCTCCAGTCGCCCTGATCATGAAGCATACCAGCGCGAAGTTTCTCGGCACGACGACCTCAAACCGATCGTCGGCACAGACGAGGCATTCGAACGCCTTTGCCATGGCGACGTCGCTACGGATGTGCTCTTGGAGCTTAGCGGTGCCATAGGTGCGCATCACCATCCAGAGCTTCAGGCCGCGGAAGCGGCGGCCCACACCTACCTGCATGTCCTTGAGATCGGTGACCTCGCCGGAGTCAGTGGCGTCATTCTTAAGGTACTCAGGGTTGGTCTCCAGCGAGTCGCTCAGGCGGTGAGCATCACGGACGTAGAGGCAGGTGCAGTCGAGGCAGGTGAGAAGCCACTTGTGTGGGCTCATGCTGATGGAATCCACACGCTCGACGCCGTTGAGATGGTGGCGGAACTCCGGGCAGATGCACGCACTGCCTGCATAAGCGGCATCGACGTGGACCCAGGCATTGAACACGGAGGCGACGTCCGCGACGGCGCCCACCGGGTCCACCGCGTTGGATGACGTGGTGCCGACAGTGGCGCAGATGTAGGTTGGCACGAGGCCGGCGTCGACGTCAGCCAGCATGACCTCAAGCAGCTTCGCCGGGTCCATAGTCAAGTTCCCATATCTGCTGTATGCAACCATAATATGTGTCCTTTGTCCCATTGTCGTTTGTTGCATCAAAGCGGACACCACTGTTTTGGTTAGTGCTCTTTTTGTCTTGGGTGTCCGTGTAAAATGTATTCCCATTTATCTCGTACCCTTGGAAAGTCAATATAGTCGAAGATGGTGACTTGGCCAACAAGTATAGCTCTTCTCCAACAGTGGTGCTATTAATGAGATGTGTACGCAACCAACTGCCGAAAGTGTCTTCGTGTTTTCCTTTAATCCAGAAGTCGGTCTGCTCCGGGTATTTGGAGCGTAAAATATCCATGTGTTCCACGATATACGGAGCCACCAATCTGGAATTTTGTAGAACTGTGTAGTGTGCTCGAGTGAAAGAATGCCCGTCCATACTTGTTGTTGCTTTCTTTCCTAGCGTGCCTTTTCCACGCAGTCTCCCCTCATGGCGCGATTGAGGAACACCGATCGGCTTAAGATCAGGAATAAAGTCAACACAAAACTCAATGACCTCCTCTGTTCCATAGCCCTTGGACATGCTTCCTTCTGGCCTAGCACGGTTACGGACGTATTTCTTTAAGACTCCCATGAACCTCTCAAAGGGGAACATGTTGTGTAGAAATACAGGACCGAGAATGGAAATCTCTTGGACTAGGTGAACTATGAGGTGCGTCATAATATTGAAGAAGGATGGTGGAAACACCAACTCGAAGCTGACAAGACATTGGACCACATCCTTCTGTAAACTTGGTAGAGTTGCTGGATCGATTACCTTCTGAGAAATTGCATTGAGGAATGCACATAGCTTCACAATGGGTACTCGAACGTTTTCCGGTAGAAGCCCCCTCAATGCAACCGGAAGTAATTGTGTCATAATCACGTGGCAGTCATGAGACTTTAGGTTTTGGAACTTTTTCTCTGCCATGTTTATTATTCCCTTTATATTCGACGAGTAGCCAGACGGGACCTTGATACTGCTCAGGACTTGAAAAAAGATCTCCTTCTCTTCTTTGGTAAGAGCGTAGCTGGCAGTACCTTGATACTTCTCTGGATTCACGTTGTCTCCTTCGTGTATACGTTGCTGGTCCTGCCGTGCATCCGCTGTATCTTTCGTCTTCCCATACACGCCTAAGAAGTTTAGCAGGTTCACGCAAAGATTTTTCGTCACGTGCATCACGTCGATTGCAGAGCGAACCTCTAGCAATTTCCAATAGGGTAGGTCCCAAAATATAGATTTCTTCTTCCACATGGGTACGCGTTTGTCAGCGTCATTCGGAACAGATTGTCCGCCAGGACCCTTTCCAAAGATTACTTTTAAATCCTTGACCATGTCATATATAACATCACCAGTAGGGAGGGTAGGCTTCGTCCGGTGATCTGCCTCACCTTTGAAATGCTTGCCTTTCTTTCTTACGGGATGCTGTCTTGTAAGAAATCGACGATGCCCCAGGTACACATTCTTGTTACCTAAATATATACTGTCAGTCTGACCTAAACAGTGCGTGCATGCATTGTATCCCTTGTTTGACTGTCCTGAAATGTTACTAAGAGCAGGCCAATCATTGATGGTTACAAACAGCAACGCTCGTAGGTCAAATTCCTCCTGTTTGTACTCATCCCACACACGTACACCTTCTTCACGCCACAACTGTAAAAGTTCGTCAACTAATGGCCTCAGATACACATCAATGTCGTTGCCAGGTTGCTTCGGGCCTTGGATAAGCACTGGCATCATAATAAACTTTTGCTTCATGCACAACCAAGGAGGAAGGTTATAGATACATAGAGTCACGGGCCAGGTGCTATGACTGCTGCTCTGCTCACCAAACGGATTCAAGCCATCTGTACTTAGACCAAACCTTAAGTTCCTTGCGTCAGCTGCAAAATCTTTGAACTCACTGTCGATGTTTCTCCACTGCGACCCATCAGCGGGGTGTCTCAGCATCTCGTCTTCCTTACGGTCTTCTTTGTGCCATCGCAACAACTTGGCATGCTCTTTGTTTCGGAACAAACGTTTCAACCGTGGTATTATAGGAGCATACCACATCACCTTGGCAGGAACCCTCTTCCTGGGGCTCGGCTCGCCCTCAACATCACCTGGGTCATCTCGCCTGATCTTATACCGCAATGCACCGCATATCGGGCATGCATTCAAATTCTCGTGCTCACCGCGGTAGAGGATGCAGTCATTGATGCATGCATGTATCTTCTGCACCTCTAATCCTAGAGGGCAGACAATCTTCTTTGCTTCGTACGTACTATGGGGCAATACGTTATCTCTTGGAAGCATCCTCTTTAATATTTTCAGCAAGTTTTCAAATCCCTTGTCAGATAGTCCATTCTGTGCCTTCCATTGCAGCAATTCCAGGGTGGTACCCAGCTTTTTTGGCCATCTTCACAATTTGGGTACAACAATTTTTTGTGATCCTCTAACATGCGCTCCAACTTCGACCACTCGTTCTCACTTCCGCAGTTTATCTGTTCATCAATAATGACCCGACGAAGATCATCATCGGACTGATCATCAACAATGATCTCATGTTCAGGTTCGTCTTCCTCCATTGTAGTACCACCGTGTTCAGAGAACACAGGATAGTTGTCATCATCCTCTTCTTCATTGTCTTCCATTATAACCCCTCTTTCTCCGTGCTTGGTCCAACAAAAATAATTGGGCATGAAGCCTGCTCGCAACAGGTGGGAGTGGAGGGTTCTTGAGGAAGGGTAATTCCTCTTATTCTTACAGTCATCGCATGGACAAAATATAAAACCATTCTGCTTGTTTAACTCAGCCACACGGAGAAAATTATGCATGCCATCAATGAACTCGGGACAGCGTCGGTCACCGTACATCCATTCCGGCTCATCTGCATTATACAAATATATCAAATAGAGATATGTGACAAAATTCATTAATACAACAGTTCACCACATTTAAACAAAAGTAGAGTAGCGACCAAATCTAATACATAGTTCTCATAAACATTCATTAATTGAAACTATGACACTATATATAACAAACAATTATACAAATAAGAAAATTATACAAGTAATAATTGTGCATCTAAATCATACAAACTAAGATTTTTTAAAATAAAAGATAAAAACAAGAGGCTCACCGAGGTGGTGTCGGTGACGGGGCGACGCGGGCGATCGACGGCGGTGAGAAAGGGGACGGGACGACACTATAAAAAACCACAAATCATACTTTAATTTGAGCTCAAAATGCATATAAAACAAATGAAATCCCTAACTTACGCATTTCATCAAACACCTAGCTAGCACTACAAAAATCAAATGAGCTAAACTAGTAAGAAAATGAGCTAAACTTGAAATGCCGGAAGAGAGGATGAAGTTGCTAACCCTTGTATAGGTAGGTGCCACCAATCTTGACAAATGTTGGAGAAAAATGTGATGAACTCAAGATTGGGAGAGGAAAGAGAGAGCAAAAAATGGAGGTGAGCTCGAGCAGCAAAAATGGAGCTGGCTCGGGGGTGGAAGAAATATGTAGGGAAATCTTTAGCACCGGTTCATAACACAAACCGGTACTAAAGATGGGCCTTTAGTACCGGTTTGTGTTACAAACCGGTGCTAAAGGGTCTGGCCGTGGGGCCCCCACTGCAGCTGCCTGGCCAACCCTTTTGCACCGGTTGGTAATACCAACCGGTGCAAAAGGTCCGCACAAACCGGTGCAAAAGCATGCCGGCCGCCTCGCCCTCTGGAACCGGTACTAAAGGGTCCTTTAGTACCGGTTCCTGTCAAACCGGTGCAAATGGGGCCGCACCGAAGCCCCTATTTCTACTAGTGGTTGGACTTGCTCTCTTATCTCCTTTTAAAAGTCTACTGTTGATGCGCGATTCTTCCTTCCTCTTTTTGGAACTAAAGATAGCTTTATGCAAATGAACCGTCATACTTACTCTCTGAACAGGCAGATATATAATAGGTTAATTAAGTCTTGTTGAGTACCTTCGGTACTCATGTTTGCTTACTTTGGTTCAGGTGAATACCCTCACTCCGACGCTGGTTTCTTCGTTGACGTCGACGAGTAGTTTGGGGTTCCTAGGTAGCAGCCTGGAACTTGTAGGTTGGGTTTGGCTACGTTGCTTATTTTGGCCTCTTAGGCGTTTTGCAGACTTGTTGTATAGCAACATATTTGCTTCCGTTGTTTGTTGTAATGTTGGGTCATGTGACCTCTGCTTGTAATATTACCAAGTACTGTAATCCAGGTTTTGTAATATTGCTTCGAGTCGTAGAGTCTGTGATGTGCCATTTGTTCCGCAGTCTTGATATCTCTATTATACATTGATAGTTGTGCCTGTGTTATGGCATCAATCGAGGTGTTGTGTTGCCGATGATCCATTTCGAGCAACGCCTGCCAGAGGTTCTGGCCTGGGAGAGGTGTGCCCAGTAACCTTCGGTTGTATCACATAACCAGTGACACACAGCATCTATGTATAGTTCCGGGTCGGGGCGCTACATTTGATACTCACATCATGTTTCTTGTCCACATGCCCATCAACAAAATGGTTCTGCTGAATGCAAACATCGTCACATTGTTGAATTTGGTTTATCTCTTCTTGCAAATGCATCCATGCCTCTTAAGTTTTGGGATGAAGCCTTTCTCACTACCACCTTCATCATAAATTTACTTCCTAGTAAAGTCATAAACTTCGATACACCTGTTGAACGTCTTCTTCACACCAAACCCAATTATGACTCCCTTCGGATTTTTGGTTGTGCTTGCTGGCCTAACCTTCGCCCTTATAACAAAAGAAAGCTTGCTTTTCATTGCACACGTTGTGTGTTTCTTGGCTATAGCCCTCGCCACAAAGGAGCAAAATGTTTAGACGTGTCCACCGGACATGTGTATATCTCTAGAGATGTTTTTGATGAGCATGTGTTTCCTTTTGCATCTTTACATTCCAATGCAGGACAACGCCTTCGCAATGAAATTCTTTTGCTTCCAAAAGACAACATGCCATCTTCATCAAATATTGGGGATGCACAACTTGATAACCACATGCCTTTGCCTTTTGTCCCTGTTGTCACTAACCCTGTCCAGGAACAAGAGGATGTACGTGCACATGACGATGCAGCTTCAAATCCTGAGTCCACAGAACAAAATTTGGCTGAAAACAGTGAAGAAATGAACCTCCAGGAGCAAGAAACGGCAGCAGCCTCGCCAGCACAAAACGACACGGGCGCACGATCCCAAGATGATTCTGTCCCCGTGTTGGATCTCGCGCGCATGGATCCCGGCGCCGATCCTCTGACAGCGGCCGATCTGTCCCTGCTGCCATCTCCCTCACGTGCGCCTGCTGATTGTCCCGCCCGCATGCGGTCCCTGACCCCGCGCCAGTCGCCGACCGCCACGTCGCCTCCCGCCAGCCCACGGTCTCCGCCTCCGCACCACTCGCCGGCTGCCACGTCTCCTGCTGTCGGCTCCTCCGACGCTGAGGAGACCACGGCTGGCCCCGCACTGGATCCTCCCCGATCTCCTGTGCCCACTGGTGCTGCGGCCGTCCCTGTGCCTGGAGTGCGCACTCGCCTACAACAAGGTATTCGACAACCAAAACAATTCAAAGATGGTACTGTTCCTTACAAAGTTTCTCGAGGTACTGTGCGGTATGGTTTGCTTACTTCCACAGGTGAACCTCGGAATATCACGGATGCTCTAGCTCATCCGCAATGGCGCCAAGCAATGCAAGAAGAATATGACGCCCTTCTCCAAAACAGTACATGGCATCTTGTTCCTCGAAACTCCACCAACAACTTGATTGATTGCAAATGGGTATACAGAATCAAACAATGCTCTGATGGTACTGTTGACAGATACAAAGCTCGTCTTGTTGCCAAGGGCTTCAAGCAAAGGTATGGTATTGACTATGAAGATACCTTTAGTCCTGTTGTGAAAGCAGCCACTATCAGAACTGTGTTCACGGGGTTGGAGTCTCCGGCAGCTAGATGTGAAGAACGCGTTCTTACATGGTGTTCTGGAAGATGAGGTTTACATGAAACAACCCCTAGGTTTTGAAGATCCAACCCTTCCCAATCATATTTGCAAACTTGACAAATCCCTCTATGGTCTGAAACAGGCCCCTCGTGCATGGTTTTCTCGGTTAAGTGCGAAACTTCATGATCTTGGCTTTATTCCCTCAAAAGCTGACACCTCATTATTTCTTTATCACAAGTCTGATGTTACCATTTATGTCTTGATTTATGTTGATGACATCATTGTTACTAGCTCATCAGATTCGGCCATTGGTATATTGCTCAAAGATCTCAACATTCACTTTGCTATCAAGGATCTTGGTGATCTTCATTTCTTTCTTGGCATTGAAGTGAAGAAGTACAATGACGGCATAATTCTCACACAAGCCAAATATGCATCCGATCTCCTTGTCAAGGCTGGCATGCGTGCTTGCTAGCCTGCCCCGACCCCATTGTCATCCACGGACAAGCTCTCTCTCCTCTCGGGAGAGGCTCTCACATCAGAAGACAGTACAAACTATCGAAGCATCGTTGGTGCTCTTCACTACCTCACTTTGACACGTCCAGACTTGTCCTACTCTGTGAACAAGGTTTGTTAGTATCTTCATGCTCCTACGACTTCTCATTGGACAGCTGTCAAACGTATCCTTCGCTATGTCAATGGCACTATTAATCTTGGCATAACATTCCAGAAGTCTTCATCCACTTTGTTAAGTGCTTTTTCAGATGCTGATTGGGCTGGCTGCCCTGATGATCGTCGCTCCACGGGTGGTTTTGCCATCTTTGTTGGCCCGAATCTAGTGTCATGGACTGCAAGAAAACAGGCCACAGTCTCTCGGTCAAGTACCGAAGCTGAGTATAAATCCCTTGCTAATGCTACAACTGAATTTATTTGGGTTGAGGCTCTTTTACAGGAACTTGGTGTTATACTCAAGGAGAAACCATGTTTATGGTGTAATAACCTCGGTGCTACATATCTGTCTGCAAATCCAGTTTTCCATGCTCGCACCAAATACATAGAGATTGATTTTCATTTCGTTCGTGAGAGGGTTGCAAATAAACAGTTGGAAGTCCGGTTCATATCAACCAAAGATTAAGTTGCTGATGGATTCACAAAAGCTCTCCCGGTTGCAAATCTTCATGAGTTTAGGCGTAATCTAAATCTTCTCTGAAGTTTAGATTAAGGGGGGGGGGTGTTGGAGTATGTACACAGCCGTACCGTATAGGTATGGTATAGTATACCACCCTATACGGTACCCCACATGTAATGCCACGGTGGGGGCTTTTCCCACCTCTATATAACACGAACCCGGGATCCCTAACGGGATCACCGTTTCCGCCTAGCTAGGTTAATACGACACTATCGTCACAAGTCAAACATGCATTGGCAACCGAGGATGGATTTGTTGCAACGAGTCTTCGCATGGATGAAGTGTCTCAACTCTCAACACAAACGGTTTTTCATTATGTCTGCTACCGATGTGTTATTCATCTGTTTGTGATGTTTAATGTACCAATAACGGTGTTTTATCTTGACCCTTTTTCAATTTTTATAGCATGTCATTACAAAATAAAGTTGACAATTATTGCTCGGACACCATTTGACATCCTCACATGCGGAATTGAGAAAATGCACAAGTAGAAGCTCACAACTTAGGCTTTGAAGGGTCATGAATTTGTCAGTCTTGACTGTAAGATGGAACTTGCGATGATGTATCTAATTTTGATCGGTTATTTTCATTCATTTTTTTGTATCCATTGCTGTCAAAATATGCACAAAGGTTTTTTTTTTTGATAAATTAGCCAAATTTGTCAGCATAAACTTTAGCCGATACACCTTACAACATGGAATAGCAAAACCCATTTGGAAATAATAAAACCAGAATCGAAGGAATAAAAGAATATGATAAAAGAACAGTTGTGCCCTAAATGTAGGGATTTTGTGTAGCTCTTGGAAGTCTCTAGATCCGTCCACTTAATCCATCATCTCGCTGGTGGTCTTCCTGATGAGATCCCATGCACTCCTCACATGCCTCTCCTCCTGCAGCGATGACCCCACGGCGAAGCGGAGAACGAACCTGCCGCCGACAACCGTGTGCGCGAGGTACGCCTTGCCGGTCTTGTTGAGGTTGTCCATGAGCACACGGTTGGCGTCATCGGCATCCTCCTCCGTCATGGCTCCACTGGGCTTGATCCTGAAGCAAACGAGAGCAAAGTTCCTCGGGACGACGACCTCGAACCGGTCGTCGGCACGAACGAAGTCTTCGAACATCTTTGCCATGGCCACGTCACTGCGGATGTGCTCCTGGAGCTTGGCGGTGCCGTAGGTGCGCATGACCATCCAGAGCTTGAGCCCACGGAAGCGGCGGCCGACGCCGACCTGCATGTCCTTGAGGTCGGTGACCTCGCCGGAGTCAGTAGCGTCGTTCTTGAGGTACTCCGGGTTGGTCTCGAGCGAGTCGCTTAGGCGGTGAGCGTCCCGGACGTACAGGCAGGTGCAGTCGAGGCAGGTGAGAAGCCACTTGTGTGGGCTCATACTGATGGAGTCCACGCGCTCGACGCCGTCGAGATGGTGACGGAACTCTGGGCAGATGCAGGCGCTGCCGGCGTAGGCAGCGTCCACGTGGACCCAAGCATTGAACATGGCGGCGACATCCGCCACAGCGCCCACCGGGTCGACGGCGTTGGATGAGGTGGTGCCGACAGTGGCGCAGATGTAGGTTGGCAGGAGGCCAGCGTCGACGTCAGCCTGCATGACCTCGAGTAACTTTGCCGGGTCGAGCCCGTAGTCGGTTTCCGGCCCGGTGGGGATGGAACGGATGTTGGCAGGGTCGAAACCAGCGAGGCGGCACGCCTTGAAGAAGGTGGAGTGCGTCTGGTCGGCGGCGTACACAGTGAGGCGCGGAAGGTGGGAGACGCCGACGGAGCCGCTCCGACGAAGAGCGGCGTCACGGGCGGCGACGAGCGTGACGAGCATAGCCTCGCTGGTGGTGCCGACGATGACGCTGCCGCCGGTGCCGCGGCCAGAGCCTGTGCGGTTCATGAAGGTGGTGGGCAGGCGCAGCAGCTGCGCGAGCCAGTCGAGCGCGAGCACCTCCATCTCGGTGGCCGCGGGTGAGGCCTGCCACGTGAAGCCGACGGTGTTCATGGCTGAGGAGATGAGGTCGCCAGCGATGGCGGCGGCGCTGTTGGTGGACGGGAAGAAAGCGAAGAAGTTGGGGCTAGCCCAGTGCGTCATGCCGGGGACGACGGAGGTCCTGAGCTCCTTCATGGTGACGTCGAAGGGAGCCGAGTAGGTCGGCGGGGACGCCGTGAGCTCGTCCTGCAAGTATCCCGGCTTGACGTTGGGGAGCACGGGCATGGACTCGACGTTGGTGTAGTAGTCGGAGATGAAGTCGACGGCCTTGTGGAGGTAGGCGCGGACGTCTTCGGGGTTGAGCGGCTGGAACGGCGCCTTGTCGTCGGTGGCGAATGCGGCGGCCGGGTTGGTGCCCACGCTACCCATGTCGTTTGTTTCTTGCAGGTTTATTACTTAGCACACAGAAGCTGGGAGGCAGTGGACAGACTTGGACGTACAAGCCTTAGGTAGCAAGAGGTGATCGCTCTTGTTGTGAGGAGATCGAGCTTCTTGCTTTGGTTTGGTGACGAGATGAGAAGAGATACGGCATGTATTTATAGGTCACATGAGATCGAGTGCAAATGGCGTGGGCATGTGGGCGTTGGATTAGTCGCTGCTACGAAGGTCGGTTGGTAGCTACTTTACATACGTAGCGATCCAGCTAGAGCAGACGAGTGACGCCTTGCGTTCAACTGCATGCTGCTCCCTTCAGTTCGGATCCGGGTGACAGACCCGCTATAGTAGGAGAGGTAGCCGCAGCTTGCA
This sequence comes from Poa pratensis, assembly GCA_947311845.1. Taxonomy (NCBI): domain Eukaryota; kingdom Viridiplantae; phylum Streptophyta; class Magnoliopsida; order Poales; family Poaceae; genus Poa; species Poa pratensis. The sequence goes on from CAMZMU010000078.1 coordinate 38,140,446, forward strand.
TCCGGCGGCTTAGCTGATAGCGCTGACGAGTTCTGGTGGTATCCATTGACGATGGATCTGTGTGTCCCGCTGCTGGTCCTCAAATCGACAAAACTATTTTCTTCCTCTTTGGTATGTTTCATGCCAAACACATATATGGACAGTTGCTGGCCATGCATCAACTAAAAAAAAAGAGTATACACAGTGGCGCGAAAAAAACATTGTGGTAGGGCGAACTCAAAATTGATGGATAGACTGAAATAGTGCGAATATATTAACACTATATATGATTCATAATCACTTAGTACAATAGAACATAGAAACATATTTGACTATAATTAAAACCTATAGCAATGGCAAATCGCTACTTATTTTGAAAAATCTTTCATAATTTTCTCGATAAAAACTTCTGAATATCACTAACTCGATTTAGCACATCATCAAGTCATCAAGAAACCATCATAGACATCTTTTGTGCAACTCGGTCTTGATGTTCTTTGTCATCCAGAAATTTGTTTCAACTATTTTTGACACCATCAGTAAATCCAATGCAAATTCAATTAGAGGATAAAACGCAAGAAACATATACCTGTCAAATATCTCTAAGATCTTCAATTTTCTGTGTATGAACAATGAATAGTTTAAGGTTATCTTGCAAATGCTTATGCTCATAATTTGAAATTATTCTTGATAAATCTTCGTAAGAGGAGCTTTGTTTTTGACGTACGACCACTCTAATTGTTCAGAAAAACACATGAATTTGCGCAAAGGGAAGCTTCGCCCCTGAGTATGCATTTGCCATGTGTCCATTCTGGTTACGCAGTCAAGGCAGTGGGCAATATGAGACGTTGAGCAAAATCTTAGCAGAAGCCGCCACACATCGAGGATTAATATTTAGCCCTCGATTCGTTTCAACATGTAAATCACACCTATCTATTGGTTAAGACAAACATTCACCAGTATTCACTTCATTAGTATGTAATCATGTGAAATACCGACTCTTCGGAGTAATGAAGAAAAATGGCAATATTTATAATACCAAACTGATACAATATGAAAATATATTGCATGATGGATCCAATGATAATGATTTAGTATCAGGAATATTGGTATTTATTAATGTAAACTTGGTCAAACTTAGAAAAAATGACTAGTTAAGTTTTTTAAATATAGGCCTCGACATTATAATCAAACCGAAATTCACCCATGTTAAGAGTTAGTCTCTTTAAGGGTGAGGTTAAGAGTCAACACTATTACATATGCATGGTGTGTATTTAATGTTAACTCTTCACGTAGGGTCAGTCTGAACTCTAAATACATACCATAATTTTGGCAGTACCGTGTATGCTGCAAAAGCGGCAACAACGCGTGAGTTTTCCCTTTCTTACCTTTACCATGTCCTTGTGTGCTTGCCCGGTCAAAACTCAGATCAATTCTTCCCGCTGAGAACAAATCAACTTTGCTTTTCAGTGTCACTTCACTTTACCAGTTCGCTTGAAAAACATTTAGTTAGTCTCTTAAGAAAAGTATGTAATTAGTCATGCGATCGATAACATTAGTCAGGTTGTTTTAGTGGATGGCGCACACAACCTGACAGAAGACCGTCTACCCGATCGAGTACCGGTCGCCACGTATGGATGGGCAAAGTGACAAACGGGTAGCTAGGTAGTAGGTAACACTGTTACAGTTTTCCTGAAAAATAAAAAAAACATCGTTACACTAAGCACCGCAGAATACACAACTGTTTCTATTTAATTATTCTACTTAACAATATGTACAGCAGCTCAGTGCGTTCATTACCAAGTCTTTGCTGCTTTAGTATCTGGATTAGGTCAACACCTTGATACTGAAGTAATATAAAGAAAAAATCCGTTCTTCTTAGCTTGCATGCATGCACGCGCGAGACGACGTATGGTATCTCCCATCGATGGTTATACCTACTTACCAAGTCAAGATCATGAGTAAAGAAGCACAAAAAATATATTTACGGCTCCGGTTCGGCGCGTGCACCTAACTATCTGATATCTTAGTACACACCCGTGCAGATTAATTTCCACACGATTTCCCTTGATTTTGCAAAGGGAGAGTTTATCCGTACAACTCTCTCTGGTATAGTTTATAAGACATGCTTGTATTTTAAGAAAAATTGACCATTCATTTGATCAACAAAATATAAATTTTAGTATGCACAAAATAAACCACTGGATTCATGTTCTAAAGAAGTTTTCAATGATTATATTTTTTGACATACAATTTACTATGTACATGCCTTATAAACTGTATCTTTTTTTTGAGATTTTCTGCATTCAAATCACGAAATAATACAAAGTTGTTGACCCTTACAAGCACACCGTAACACAATCCCAAAGGACCATGAACACCTAGAACACCCTAAGAAAACCATAACACATGAATAACTCCGGAGCCCTGTGTCATCATCCCAGAATCTTGAGAGAAGACCCCTGCAGCAGAAAGATCTGCAACATAGTTCAAGCAGGTCATCATCTTCGACCAGGGTACAATTGCCGCCACGCTGCTTCCTCCTTCCTTGACACCAGCGCCGAGAGGGCATGGACACCAATCCAACACACCTGCAACAGCCGTCGCCATCTTTGGCTTTGAGTACCGTGAAAAGTGTCCCTTCCGGATGGAAGAGAACTCGAGTCAACCGACCGGTCCAGCACCGCGGCCGGGCCATCCGCCCGGGCAAAGCAGGATCTCCCTCCAGCATCAGCGCAAAGGAAGGAGAAGAACCGCAGCAACAAATCATACCGACAAGGAGGAAGAAGGGTCTTCGTCTCCATGCATCCATCGCCCATCTGAGGACCCAACCGGCCAGTGCCGATGGACCTCCAGACACCATAGCCCGTGACCTCGATGAGATCCGGGGATCCCCCACCCCGCTGGCTCCTAGACGAAGGCAGAAGCCTCGCCTGACCGCAAACGGAGCCCGGAGAGAATTATTCCGACGCGGCACCACCGCAACGGCCTCGGCGGCGTCTCCCTCAACCCTACCACGCACCCGCCAAGTGCACATACCCGTGGTTCCCCCTCCCTCCCGCCGCCGGTGCGGCCGACGGAGAGAGAGGGAACCGGCGGCGTCGCCGGCGGCGCGCAAGGGACCCTCGGTCGCCCCCAAGATCGCCTTGTGCGATCCCCTTTTCCCGGAGCGTCTAACCGGTCGTGTTTGTACTCCCTTATAAACTGTATCGAAAGGGAGTAATTTTAGTGGGCATTGTAAATAAAATTGTTGCCCTAAAAAGGTAAAACGTATTGAATTAATCTGAAGACAACCAATATTTCATCTACTAGCTATCCATATAGCTAAGAGGGAATGTAGGGTACATTGAACACATGAAATGACTAATGTAAGTACTAGATGATTTATTCATATACTTTTGCAAATCAATTATTAGTATATATAGCGGTAATTAAAAGTTAAATGGATGACAACATTGACATAACATACATAAATCATCTTTCGCAAAAAAAAAGTGCATATATCATGTCTCAGAATTTCACATCCAAAATTAACGCATAGCTAAAGAAACAAAATCGACAAGTCTGATAGTGCATACAAGCTTCATACTATTCTTTCTAGATTTGCATTTGGTATTACTCATATTCTGTTTCCATTTTGGTTTCTTAAGCTATGAGAAGAATTTTTGGGTGTGAAATTTTCATATATTGTGTCCATGTCCATGGTTGTTTTTAGAAGTTTTAATGAATTTTAGATGCTTTTTAAAACGACCTGGTAAACGACTACACCTAAAGTTGATAGTGCACCGTGTATGTCCCGACAAGGTGCTTAACTGATGACTTGTGACATGTCATCCATCCAAGTTCTTTCTTTTCACTCTCCTATATGTGGTGGTCGACCTTCTTAAAATCTCTCTCTCTCTCTCTCTAAATATAGTAAACTTTTTTTTGGATGTTTTGTTTTTTGTTCCAATCTTCTGTGTTTCTTGGGTCGTCACGTGTGCAATCAGTGGCGGACCCAGCGCTGGGGCAAGCTGGAGCGACCGCCCCAGGTCGCCGGCGGCAAAGACATTACGTCTACGTGTGCAGCCCCAGGTTGAAACGAGCACGAAGCTGAGGAAGCAGCAGAAACTGAGAAAAAAGGAGAAAAATGGGCCTAAACTTGTCAATTTAGGTCCAATATAGCACAACAATACTAGTTCGATCGTTCTATAGAGATCAAACGCATCAATCGATCAAAATTTCCCCTCCCAAAGCTCAAAAAAAAATTCGCCGTGAATTTTCGCCCCAGCAAAAAAAAAAATCTTTTTTTATTTTAGCAAAAAAAAAATCTGGTTCCGACACTGTGTGCAATGGTCCATTAGTATTTAGTCGTACCACTCGGTTAGCTAGAGACCAAATATGTTTGATTCAACTTGTCGTGTTTGGATAAGATGGTTGTCTTTTCCTTCTTAATAAGATGCCATGTTTCGTAATTCTTGTTGTAACAGAGAAACTAGAAATATTTCGTCGTCGTACTTAGTTATACTAAGACTGGCAGTTTCGGTATGTTTGTGTACTTGTGGTAAATTGAGTTAAGTTGGAACGGTCATTCTACTCCTCCCCCATTCTGAACAGCGGTCCATATTTTACGCTCACTTTGGGTAGCGATAGAAACACTTACACGGAGTCATCTGTGCCCGTGATGCCTAACGACTTGACTGGAATTCACTTACGTGCGCGCGTGCGCACGGGTAAAATATTCAAAGCTATCGACAGAAATTCCACACCAACCAATGGCATGCATGTATCTGGATCCTCTTTCATGTCATTGATCACGTGTGCACACGCGCACATGCCACCCTCGTCTACAATGGTTCAGGAAACGCGTGCTCTGACTGGGGGTTTAAACGGACCGATCGATCCGAAATGCCATTTACCGTGAATGCTTTGTTGACTAGTTACCATGCACATGCGATAACATATATACGTGCACGTTACAGATGAGTTTGAATTCCACTTTCTAGTCCACTTTTCGCCGTTTTCCGACGTTTTGAGTTCAAACACAGCTAGTTCTTCAAAAAAACTATCTTGACAAATCAACATCGCGGCACGCCGTCTTCACATTGGTTTGAGTTACAGTACTACGGTCAAGGATGAAAGTGGTCGTGTCAGCTTGCTTCTACGTATGGTCCAAGCGTTTTGCTGGACGAGTTTAAACCGTGAGTGTGGCCTGTGAAAATCAAACTTGTGAATAGTCCAAGGAGTTTGTCCCAGGTCCCTGCTTTTTCCAATCTACGAAATTTGTGATATCTAGTTGGCTGCTCACAACCGGGCTCTGCATTCCGATACCCAACTACTCCTTCCGTCCATAAAAGGATGTCTCAACCTAGTCCAAATTTATATGTATCTACATAGTAAATCATGTCTAGATACATGCAAATTTGAGATATCACTAGTAGGAAAACGGCTTTTAGTGGCACACCTTTTTGGAATTCTGTGGCGCACCCGCAACTTTGCTGGATGCGCCACAGAAGTCACGCCACTAAAATTATTTCTGTGGCGCACCTAGGCCGTGCGCCACAGAAAGGTGGCAATTCTGTGGCGCATCTAGCCCATGCGCCACAGAAAGTCGTTTTCGGGTTTAAAAAAAATGCATGCGGCCTAGGCCGCCACCATGGTCCCCGTACGGTCGCTGTCCGCGGGATTCGGCGGTCCGCGATGTCCGTCGCCGTCCCCCCTTATCTCCGTCGCCGGTCCACACGCAGGCCGTCCCGGCTTCCCCCCGCCCCCGTCTCAGGCGCAGCAGCGGCGGCGCAGGTGAGCACCCAGCCGGCCTCAATCTGGTCGTCGTCGAGGAAGCTCTGGTCGGACTGGTCCACCCCGCCGGAGACGAGCTCCACGTCGCCCTCGGGCGTGGTCGGTGCCCTCCTCCTCGGCGTGGTCGAGGATGTACACGTCGTCGGGGACCAGCAGCTCCACGTCGCCCTCGGGCGTCTTCAGCGTCACCTTGTACTCCGCCTGCATGCGCAGCCTCATGCCCCTGGCGGCCGTCGGCGGCAGTGCGACGGAGACTCGGGTGGCGGCAGGGGCAGCAGTGGGGCAGAGGGAGAAGGGCGCGCGGAGGGGCGGCCGCGCCGGATCTTCCCGCCGGCGCCGGAGTACGAGCTGGGCTCCATGCGTGCGGCGGAGGAGGCGCGGGGAACAGAGGTGGGAGGAGGCGGGAGGGGAACAGAGGAGGGCGGCGAGAGAACTCGCGAGGAAAGAGAGAGGAGGGAGAGAGAGAAAAGAGAGAGGAGGGAGAGAGAAAAGAGAACGAGCTGTGTGGTGCGTGCGGTGCGTGTCTGCGAGGAGAGCGTGATGGTGGCGTGGTGCGTGTGTGGGACCGTGGTTGACCAGATCCAAGCAGAGGAGAGAGAAGGCAGATCTGAGATCTGCATTTTTTAACTGGTATCTGTGGCGCATGCATTAATATGCGCCACAGAATTGCATGTTTCTGTGGCGCATGGTGCTATATGCGCCATAGAATTTTTTTCACCCGCCCCCCGATGAATTTCTGTGACGCACCTGGCCATGTGCGCCACAGAAATGTGACTTTCTGTGGCGCACCATTCTTGGTGCACCACAGAAAGTCTAATTTCTGTGGCGCATGTGGTTTAGTGCGCCACAGAAATGTGACTTTCTGTGGCGCACCGGGCTTAGTGCGCCACAGAAAGTCTAATTTCTATGGCGCATGCAAAATAGTGCGCCACAGAAAAAATTTCTGTGGCGCACCGATTAAGGGTGCGCCACAGAATCATTTCTACCTATAAGCTTTTCTCTACTAGTGTATGTTGAGACATCCTTTTATGGACGGAGGGAGTAGTTAATAACTAGTTACTTATGGTTTCGGATAAAAACTACGTGCGTTCTATCAAGGTGCTTGAAATCTCAAAATAAAAAAGGAAGCATGGCACCTTGCAGAAGAGGACATTAGATAGAACCCCTAAGTCGCTCCCTTGGGGTGACATGGGTGGCCACTTAGGGCTTCTTTGATTTGTAGGATCTTGAAACGTAGGAAAAGGAATAGGAATAGGAATTGGGTAGGAATACAAGTGGAAAACTGCAAAGGAAAACTTCCTCCAAAGGAAAGAAAAAATGAGGTTGGACTGAATTGTTTCCTATGGGTGTTTTGCATAGGAATCTGGCTGCACAGGAAAAATTCCTTCAGATTTCCTTCGGTGTGTTCCTATGAATCAAACGCTGCTACAGTACAATTTCCTATAGGAACATGAATCCTACACTTTTCCTACAGGATTCCTACAAATCAAAGGAGGCCTTAACCCTTGCTTCTGACGCCACCCTTCTCTACCATCTCCCCCCTCGCCACGGCTCCCGAGGATGGCGGTGGTCCCGATGCTTCTCGCGGTGCTGCGAGTGGCGCACCTGTGACTGGCAGTTTTGGCTCTGTAAGTAGTCCACTTGGACGACAGGATACAACAGTTCTAATAACTTCAATGATGCCTTGTGCTCTAATGACGGATCTGGGCTGAGCAAGTCATGGTGTTCTGCGGTCTGGCGCGTTGCGACACAGAGTGGAGGGACACGTCGATCTGCCAGGCGGTATGGCCAACTTGTCACCAGAGGTGAGCGTGATCTCTAGCCACCTTATCACCGGCCGCAAGAGCGGCCAACCTCAAACCACGAACCCAATACAAGATTCACCGTTTCCAGATTCCGCCAACGTACACTAGTACAGAACGACACATCGAAAACGGGCCAAAACCCCCATCGGAAACCGAGAAAGGGTCCGTGTCCTCGCCCCCGTGGCTGATGTGGAGGCCCTCATCGGGAACGGAGGCTAAAAACCGTCACCGATGAGCCTGATTTTGGCTACGGTTGCCAACAAATCTCCGTTGCTGATGTATCGGGACATCAGTAACGGAGATTCTTTTTTTACTTGTTTGCATTGATGTTTCTTCATAAGCCTACAATAGCAATACAGTTGCCAATTGACATTCAAAATCTCACAGCAGAAGCACAAAGTTGCTAGCAAATCCATTCATAACGTATATAACAATTGTCATCATTACATAGCATCAAAAGATGAGTTACACATGCCTCGCTAATTCTATCATTCTCATGTCTCCCTAAACTTAACTTTTATGGTACTCCACTCTTCTCCAGCTCCACCTTCTTCCTTAGCTCCGAAGCCCCAAAAACGGCATTCGAGATAACAAAAGACTCGAGTAGCGGTTTCATGCTTCTCTAAATCACATCTGCAGCCAAATTGCTACACACATCCACAAAATAGATGGATAAACTGAAAACCATAAACCACACCGAGCTCGCAAGCCTCCGTAGCAAATTAATTTTGCCAAATTCTTCGTACTGAGGCTTGCTCCATCTTGGACGGTGTCGCCGAAATATAATAACGTCGCCGCTGTGATATTTCGGCCACACTTCATACACTTGCAAGTTAGCTACACAAAACCATAACGAGGATTAGCACATTGACAAAAAGTTATGACTAGTAGTGAGGGATCTATTCATCTTTTTTTGACGCCGTTACCGTAGGGAAACCCCTACGGTGTAGATTTTATAATAATAGGAAAAAAACCAGAGGTTTTTTCCTTTCAGATTACATCAAAAACAGCCGTCAAAAAATTAAGGAGGAAAGAAAACAGAATAAAGAAACCTAGACATTAAGAGGAAGAGGGATCTATTCATCATCGGTAGTACTACAAAGAGTTAAAATTAATTTACCCTACTAAACTTTAAATAGTGCAAGATTTAGTATTGAGGGATGTATTCATCATCGGCAGTACTACAAACAGACACAACACAATACTAGACTTCAAATACTAGACAAGTTTTCTATGCTACTTTAAATAAAGTGTAAGATCTAGTATTGAGGGATGTATTCATCATCGGCAATATTACAATACTAGACACAACACACTACTAGACTTCAAATACTAGACAAGTTTTCTATGCTACTTTAAATAAAGTGTAAGATCTAGTATTGAGGGATGTATTCATCATCGGCAGTACTACAATACTAGACAAGTTTTCTATGCTACTTTAAATAGAGTTTAAGATCTAGTAGTGAGCGACAGACATACTCTGGAAATAGACCAGCAGATCCGCGTCGGCGACATACTCGGGGAAGATGCGCAGCGGCGATGCCGGCCCGACGCGCCGCTCAGATCTGTGAGATAAGGGTTAGGTCTGGTGCTGCTTGGAGCCGCCGCCACACTATGACTGTGAGTGAGAGTGAGAGCGAGAGCGTTAGGGTTGCCGCAGTGGCACATTTATAGCACGAAGTACAACATCGCAAACGGAGGCGATAAACAACCATTTCCTTTAATTTCTTCAATGACACACTGGGCCTACTTACGAAGAATCGATACAGTAGAATTGAACTAACTATCTACTCTACTTGTTCTTCTTATGCCCTGCCTCCGCGCCATTGTCGTCCGCAGCGCGACGTCGCTTCTTGCCGGTTGCCTTCTCCTCCGGAGTGTGCTCCTCCTCCTCCTCCTGGGGCTCGTCCTTCAACAACAATTCCTTCTCTGCGCGTCCTTCTCCGGCGCGTGCTCCTCCTTCAGCGGCAAATCCTTCTTCGGCGCGTGCTCCTCCTCCTCCGGCGCCTCCTCAGGCGCGTGCTCCTCCTCCTCCCGCGCCTCCTCCGACGCGTGTTCCTCCTCCTCGTCGAGTCGTCCTCTTCCTGGCTAGAATACGGCTCCGGCGGGTCCTCCGGCTCCTCTTCCTCTGGCGCCTCATCCTCGTCGGAGTGGTCTTCTCCTTCGCGTGAAGACGGCGGGTCCAAGTCGTCGGAGTCGTCTTCTATAGAGCGTGAAGACGGTGGGTTCGAGTCGTCAGGGTCCGAGTCTGGCGGCCCGTCTTGATCCCACCATGGGACTTCGCCGCGGTCTTCACCGCTCGCGTCGTCGCTCGGGACTTCCTCGTTCTGCCACCAGGGTTCCTCCATGGCGGTTGTGCTAGTGTGGTAGAGAACATGGGAGAGAACGAAAGGGAGAATACGAGAATGGCCTGGCTTCACGCGGTTCCCGTCACATTTTATTAGCGGCGAGCAGGCGGTTCCAATCCCTCGTGAATTAAGCCGCATTGAACAGGCGCGCTTCCAGTTTGTAACTGCAATTTCCCAAGCACATCGCAAACGGATATCCTTCAACATTCGTTGCCATAGAGATACGTATTGGAAACGGAGGTGAATTTATGACCGTTGCCAATACTTTTGGTAACGGAGATCTAAAATCCTCCGTAACCAATGTTGACAGACCAGCTGTGGCCCAGTTCTGCCAGGCCTCGTCCGCAACGCTAATATCGTGATTTTCCGTCGCCTATCTCTCCTGCCGTTACCATAGAGGGGTATCCGATGTGTCGTTCTGTACTAGTGGTAGATGTTCGCCGCCATGTGCTCCGAAAAATCGTACCGAGCTCCGCTCTGGTGCCGGAGCAAGCGTCGTCGTAATGATGAAACCCGAAGACACAAGTCCACCAGAAGGATGCCACCACATAATTCCTTCTATCATGCTTCGACGCAAATGTATCACCGACTGTAGAGCAGAACGCTGCATCGACGAAGGATCTGAAACTCTTTTATTCATCACCCATCGTCGTCGTCACCGAAGACAAGATGTTGAGCGACCGAAAACCTAACCTACCAAGGTTCTAACTATACAACTATAGGTCCGCATACGCAAGATCCAGCGACCCCCCGACCACCGACACCCCCTCACCACCGACGACCAAGAAATCGTCAACGGAGGGGAGCCGTCGGAAGGCTGGTGGTGCTAGGAGAACGAAATCGCCCTTTTCTCCCAACAATAGATTGATTTCATGCACGACATCGATACGTATAAAACATGTATCAAGTTGGCATTGCTAAAAAATTATACTACCACTATGATAGTGGTGGCTGATAAGTTTGTCCAATCCAAACTCCAAAATACGATCAACAAATAAAAAGATAAAAATTAATTTTCAAATCGGGCTATAGTCACACAAATAAAAAACTGCATCTCGTAAGAAATCCGACGACGTGCGTTGCATGATTTAGCAGTATACTGCGATGCACGCATGGCATATGCGGACGAAAAAACGAAATAATTGGGTAAAAAAAGAAAACGAAATGAGTTTCTTGGTGCGGTGACGAATATTGATGCAGATAGTTTAAGCAGCCGGGTGTAGAAATAAACGAACTGGAACTACACCACGCTTCCGTCGCGGGTGCATCCGGATTCCGGACCCGAATTAAACGCCCGAGTTGACCCGCTGACTCGTGTCGATCGGGTCACTCTACCAACCTTGTATAGCTAGGTAGTACTAGTAGCAGGCTAGCAGCGTACGGTGGCGAGACTCGTCCAACGCCCAAACCGCCACGCCGCTTCCGCCTTCCCGCACCCACCTATATAAAGCCCTAGCCAGTACAAACTCCATTCACCAAACCAAGCAGCAAGCAACCGACTAGCTCGATCTCCTCCACTTCTTCTTCCTCTCCGGCAACCAGTCACCCGAATTCCGGAACGAGCAACTAAGCTACTAGCTTACTCCAATATTCATTAAGGCAAAGCTTCTGTCTGCCTTCAGCCTCTCACACAGCCTGCTCCTAGCGCTATACACGTCCCAAAAACAGCATGGGTAGCTTGGGCACAAACCCCGCCGCCGCCTTCTCCGCCTTCGCCGCCGACGACAAGGCGCCTTTCCAGCCGCTCAACCCCGAAGACGTCCGCGCCTACCTCCACAAGGCTGTCGACTTCATCTCCGACTACTACACCAACGTCGAGTCCATGCCCGTGCTCCCCAGCGTGAAGCCGGGCTACCTGCAGGACGAGCTCACGGCGTCCCCGCCGACCTACTCGGCTCCCTTCGACGTCACCATGAAGGAGCTCAGGACCTCCGTCGTCCCCGGCATGACGCACTGGGCTAGCCCCAACTTCTTCGCCTTCTTCCCGTCCACCAACAGCGCCGCTGCCATCGCTGGCGACCTCATCGCCTCCGCCATGAACACCGTCGGCTTCACGTGGCAGGCTTCTCCTGCTGCCACCGAGATGGAGGTGCTCGCGCTAGACTGGCTCGCGCAGCTCCTTCGTCTGCCAACGACCTTCATGAACCGCACAGGCTCTGGCCGTGGCACCGGCGGCAGCGTCATCGTCGGCACAACCAGCGAGGCTATGCTCGTCACGCTCGTCGCCGCCCGTGACGCCGCTCTACGTCGTAGCGGCTCCGTCGGCGTGTCCGACCTTCCGCGACTGACTGTGTACGCTGCCGATCAGACACACTCCACCTTCTTCAAGGCGTGCCGCCTCGCTGGCTTCGACCCTGCCAACATCCGTTCCATCCCCACCGGGCCGGAAACCGACTACGGGCTCGACCCGGCGAAGCTGCTCGAGGTCATGCAGGCTGACGTGGACGCCGGCCTCCTGCCAACCTACATCTGCGCCACTGTCGGCACCACGTCGTCCAACGCCGTCGACCCGGTGGGCGCTGTCGCGGATGTCGCTGCCATGTTCAATGCTTGGGTCCACGTGGATGCTGCCTACGCCGGCAGCGCGTGCATCTGCCCGGAGTTCCGCCACCATCTCAACGGCGTCGAGCGCGTGGACTCTATCAGCATGAGCCCACACAAGTGGCTTCTCACCTGCCTCGACTGCACCTGCCTATACGTTCGCGATGCTCACCGCCTGAGTGACTCGCTGGAGACCAACCCGGAGTACCTTAAGAACAACGCTACTGACTCCGGCGAGGTCACCGACCTCAAGGACATGCAGGTCGGCGTCGGCCGTCGCTTCCGTGGGCTCAAGCTCTGGATGGTCATGCGCACATACGGGACCGCCAAGCTCCAGGAGCACATCCGCAGCGATGTGGCCATGGCCAAGATGTTCGAAGATTTTGTCCGTGCCGACGACAGGTTCGAGGTCGTCGTGCCGAGAAACTTTGCTCTCGTGTGCTTCAGGATCAAAGCTAGTGGAGCCATGACGGAGGAGGACGCCGATGAGGCCAACCGTGTGCTCATGGATAACCTCAACAAGACTGGCAAGGCGTACCTTGCGCACACGGTGGTTGGCGACAGGTTCGTGCTCCGCTTCGCCGTGGGGTCTTCGCTGCAGGAGGAGAGGCACGTGAGGAGTGCCTGGAGCTCATCAGGAAGACCACCAGCGAGATCATGGATTAACTTGACGGATACACACAACAGCTTACAAACAAAAAACCATACACAAGTATATAGGCCCTACATTTGGGTGATTTTTCTTCGTTTTTTATTCGAGACAGATTAATTTTGTGACCTGATTTATGCCTGAAAGTTGATTTGACAATAAAGAACTATATTTACATGAATGCAAGGTAGAACTGTCAGTTCTCAGGTCCCGATCATTTTTTTTCAGGATTCAATTTTCACGTCCCGACTCTTAGGATACACAATTAAACGATGGTAGAAAGTAGACCGGAGACGCCTATATCACCATGTATGACTACGGATGCTCCTCATTATGGTTTTTTTCTGGGCAAAAGCAAACTTAACTTTATTGATCTATAATGTTTACAAGAATAGGAACCGAATTAGGCGGTTGAAGTAGCCATAGATGACGTCCTTCAGATAGCCCCTAAAAGTGCATATTGCTAGCTAGGCATGCAATGTCCCTCATTGTTACTATTTCAACCTTCATGAGTCAAAGAACAAGAAACTAAGCTCCCTACCAAAATGTTATTCTATCAGACAATATTGCCATAAATCCCGCTAGTGCCTGTTTCAATGTCTTGAACAACGCTTTTACGGTCCGACACAATAATCACTCACAATTCAGCTGCAAGAGAAAGCGGTTCCCGTCATGCCATAGCTTCAAGAGTATCTGGATCAGATATTCCAGAACCAAAAACCGTGGAAACACCATGATAGTTCCAATTGAACTACATCAGGCAAACCACACTATAAAAGCCTGTCGTGGACGCCCTAAATACAACACCATCAAATTTTATCTTCACAGCTTCACTTGGTGAAACATGAACAGATCTTGAAGACCGAGTTCGACTTTTGGGCTTGCAAATTTCTAGATCAGATATGGAGCGTTTGAAAAATAGGTGACAATGTGGGCTCTCGAACTCGTTGTCATGTATTGCTTTACTGCGCGTACATATTGCCTACATGGTGACAAGTAGCTTGATGAATTGATCATGCGACACTGAATCAATAAAGGTGAATATCCATGTCCTCACATCCGGCTTGAGAGTATCCATATGGATCCAGATTCATCCATATGGCACGTAAATAATCCAACTCGATATTTTTTAGATAAAGAGTATATATTAATATCGCGGAGATACCAATTACACCCAGCCTCTGCAACAACGCAATAACCTAAACTATTACGGATGCACACAGCCGAAAAACAAAAAGAGAAGAAATAAAAAGAAAAGTCCCGCTACAGAGTTACAATCCTTGCAGCAGCAACACAACCACCACCAAGCCAACACCTGAAGTCCAATTCTTCAAAAGCAACGCCTTCAAGATGAAACAGTGCCAGGCACAACCAATTAAGGCCAGACCTTGTGTTTTCACCTGAAGATTGTCCCCGCTCTCAAAACAATGTCTTCAGCAAGACCATTGCAAGGCACAACCAATTAAGGCCAGACCTTGGATTTTCACCTTGAAAGGTAGGACTTTGAACTTCACCTGTGTTGTCGCCCCGCTTACATACTGCTACCACGATTCCTGAAACTCCGAGCCAGTTCCTCATCAACGCAAAGGCTCCGAACACCATTGCCAGTCCTTCGATCACAGCTTCCATGACATTCTCCCTCTGACTTCACCATGGATTTGCCCATGATGGAAACAGAGCAGAGCTTCGCGCCGCTACCTCCGGCACGACCGAATACCACCCGATCCAGCAGTCTCTAGGCATTAACGCCAGTTGGAGATCGCCGGCGGAGCCTTCCGGAACCCGACAGTCTGGCTAGATCAAAGAGGACAGGCGTGCAACAGTTCTTCGTCTTGGCGCAAGAGTAACCCTAGGACCACCGCCATTATTCTTCAGCCTTGCAGGCCCCGACGCCGCAAAGCCACTTCCAGCAAGAATGCAGCAAAGGAGGGGTAGCCCATTGCCCAGCACTAGGTCGCCGGCATGACCAAAGGTCATAGCCAAACCACCACAGCCGGCCCTGGCCGGATCCGATACCCCAGATCGAAGCCCAAGGCGAGCACAGCGTTGGATGTCCTGAACGCAAAGCGCCAGATTGACTTCCGCTGGCGCCCCGAGCAGATCACGATCGGGAATCAGTTCCCAACGCCCCCAAGCAGTTCAACAATCTGAGCCAGATCGGCGTCTGCCGGCGGCGCCCACCCCCGCCGTACCACCTCACCGCCGGGAAACTCAGGTGTCGGCCCACAGGCCGCGCCGCCTTATGCCCGCCGCCGGCTTCCCACCGCCCCATGGAACGCCGCCGCGGAACACCTCCCCTGCCACCGTCGGTGACGGGATGGGCGCCGCCACCACCGCCGGCGACGACGGCAGCGGCGGCAGTGGTCGGGGGCAGGATAGGCCTCGGATTTGGAGGATGCAGGCGCCTCCGGAGCCGCCGGGAGGGAGCGACTCGGGATATGGTCAGAAGCCTTCATCATGTCTAGTTTGAGCGCACAAAGTCGGCCGGGAATAGAAACGTCCGTCGGAAAAATATGTCGGTTGGCAAAACATTCACACCAGTGTTAGACGGTCGGTGGGCAAAAATATGCCCGTCGGTAAAGACCTTTGCCGACTGGACTTGCGGTGACAGGCAAGGCCAGTCGGCAAAACCCTTTCTCGATCGCCTTTCTGTCGCTATAAACTTGTTAGAAGCCTATTTTTCTATCGAGGATTGTGCTGCGGCATAGTGTGTACGCACTCGGAGTATGGGGAGTGTGACGAAGGTAATATGCATATGTTAGAAGATCAGAATTTCACAATTGAGGAGAAGACCAAAGTCGAGGAAAAACGATTGATTGCAAAAGAGAAGTTAGAGATAGGATAGGAAGCGAAAAGGAAGATGCAGAACATTAAAAAGATTGAGGCGGAAAGGATGATGAGTGAAGAAAAGATGCACATGTAGCTGAAATTCGTAGATATTTTTCATGAACACAAGATGAAAGAAGATTTAACGAAGTTGAGGATGAAAATCACAAAATATGCTACATAGAAGAAATTTGTCCGCACTATGCATTAGATATTATTGTATGCATAGCCGCTGTTGTAATCATACATTTTAGGATTATCATATGCATGTAGTAGTTTTATGAAATTGTGAGAAAGTTTGAAGCATTTCGAGTTTATTCAGATTTCTAATGGAGCTTTTATGCTGAAAAACACTAAAAAAATGTAGAAAACAAAAACTGAGCTTGCATGATCAAAGAAATAAAAAATAAAAAAGCACATTTTAGAGGCCAAGTCTTTAGATCGTGTGACTTTGCGCGCAGTCTGAATAGTCATTAAAAATGTTACTCAAGCCCTAGACACATGCTTACCAAAATTTCTGCGCATGAGATGGATAAAATCATTTTACATTTCACATCTTAGCTTGAGGTTTCCCAAAAGCATCATGTTGCTATCTTAGAGAAACTCTAGCACGTGTCCTGAGTTTTGGGCCTATAAAAAACGCTAGCATGTTTCCTAAATTTTGGGCCCATAAAATCATTTCACATTTAGAGAAACTCTAGCTTGATGCTTCCCGAAAGATCGCACCATGACGTCTTCGTCTGAAATTAATGTAGAGCTCTAACTAGGAGGTCAACATTCAGTCATGCATGGAGTGACACATATATATAGCAGGCAGGCTGCTAATATTGCATGCACTACCACAAAAAACATTTGCCCACTGGATATATATACCAGGCAGATGTACCATGCACTCGGCATCCATTTATTTTATCTCGTCTCACTTGACTCGTAGGTCAACAACATGCAGTGCCATCCACAGAACCAGATGAGAGGATATGCTCATCTGATGGTCACTATAGCAAGCTGGCTAGCTGCTGCCAAGCGACAAACATGGATATATCTTATCTCGTCTGCAGTTTTTCTGTCGTGTTGCACTGAAAAGGATAGACAAAGCTACCAATTTTATTCTCTTCATATAGGCAGTTTTAACTGTGTTTGAGTTGCTCGGCGGCTAGCTATTCTCTCTGTTCCATAATTTTTGTCGTGGTTTTAGTTTAATTTGAACTAAAATCAAGACAAAAAACTATGAAATGGAGATGGTACTATACACGTTTACTCACATAATTAGAACAGAATAAGAATCAGAAATTCCAAGTGCAAAGATACACTATTTGTGACTAGAAACTTGGTTCGACGTGAGATCGAGACCGTGGAATTAGCTGCCTATAGCTCGACTCGAGGTCAAGGTGATGTTGGGCCGCTTAATTATTTCATGACGCGGCAAACTGGAGCTCCTTTGATTCAAAGGAATACCATAGGAAATCCAAAAGATTTGAATCCTTAGGAAAAATTCCTATATGCGTCGTTTGATTCGTAGGATTGAATACTTAAAAAAAAATCCATCGCATAGCATTGCACTATATTTTGATGGAAATTTTCCTTCTCGATTCAAATCTCATGTTACAGTTGCTTTGTTTTTCCTGTGATTCAAACACTACTTGGCGAAAACTTCTGTAGGCCCTAAATTATGCACGACTTAACTGGATATGACATTATAATCCTGCGTTTTTTCTATTCATGTGTTTCTCTAGTTTACGACTTAAAGAGTCCCTAACTTCAGACACGCCACATACCTACCATGTATCTCTATCTGTCGATTATCCAGATTTAATTATGCCTCACAACGACGGGAGTGTTTCGCCAAAATAAAATTACATGACATACGGAAGTAATAACGACATATAATTGAGAGAGCCGTTTTGCATGTAGCTTGATTTTTTAAGTTTCACAAAAATCTTAAATATTCCTAGATGTAGATGATGATTACTTCCACCAGTGTGCAAAATATCAATGCGAAATATTTTGTATTTTGTGCTGTGTAAAAAATGATAAATTTTAAGATCTGAGACGGTGAATCGTGTATATATCGAATTTTTTAGTTCTGCCAGAAATTTGTCATTTTCGTTTAGTCTGCAATACAAAAAAATTCGAGTTGAAAACTTGCAGCACCTTCGGGTACGTGATTTTCCACATCTATGATTTTCCTCGAAATTTTTGGAAATTTTAAAATGTTAATTCCAAAAAGAATAAAAATCTGGGCTACATGTAGCCCCAGATACAAAATGATTTTTGGCATATAATTCTACAAGTTTATATAGCTTGACGCATGCAACAAATTTCACTATATCCCAATGCACGTTCTGCACACGCTGCCTGCCTACAACTCTGGTGGTAGACACAGCCCACATGCATGAACAGATGATGGAAGCTAGCAAGCACCACGTGCAAGTGTAAGTATACTAATTTAATAATTTTACAAGCTGCTAACGACGAGATACGTACGACTTCAAGTCGGATCTTGAACAACAAAGAAAGTTAAGGATGAGAAATAAATAATAATTGTTTGAGGGAACATGGAATACATATTGGTTGACCAGGTTTCGGATGGGCAAATAAGGACATAATTCTAGTCGCTCCATCTACCATTGTCTCTCTCACCAACATAAGGCCAAAATTTCTGCATGAGATAACGAATCTCTACACAAAGAGATGCACGTTTCTACTCAACAACAAGCCGTCAAACATATACCAGGAAAGTTTCCAAGTGCATGGATGAGAGCAGTGATGCGTGCAAAAATGAATCTAGTAAGAAAGTGAGCGAGATGCGCTTGGTGTAGGGATGTTCTAGCCAAGTGTAGACTGATCTCGATCGAACCAGAGGTTTACTTGACAATGACAAAAAACAGTCAAACGCCGCAAGCGTTCCAACGTTGTCCCAGTCTAGGGCCTCCCCGGTGTACATGCATGCGTGTGCGTTTCAAGCTCCCACGTACGTTGATGTGTATTACTAAATGGTCAATATCGGACAAGGTCAAGCATCTATGTAAAGTTTATACTTTTGACCATGTAAATTAACAGCGCAACTATAATGAGTAATTAAGAACGCGTGAGCACTATATCTCAAGCGCTAGGGTGGTCTCGCCCGCAGAGCACCCTGCATGGGCCCGCCCATTCACGTTTCCTTTTTTTTTTAGCTTTTTATATTACTTTTTTGTTTCCGTTGGTTCTTGTTTTTGTTTCTCTTCTTTCCTTTTTTTCTTTATTTTTCTGTTTTCTCTTACCTTTTTTCTTTTACTCCTTTGTTATTTTTATTTTTCGTAATACATGTATATAATTATGAACCATTGAACAATTTTGAACCAGCAATTTTCTTTCGGAACTGTGAACATTTAATTCTTTCAACTATGTGAACATTTTTTGGAACTCCGTGAACATTTTTATAGATCCGTGAACATTTTTAAAAATTGTGATTATTTTTTAAACACGTCATTTTTTTAAACTCCGTGAACATTTTTATAGATCCGTGAACATTTTTAAAAATTGTGATTATTTTTTAAACACGTCATTTTTTAAAGTCCGTGAAACATTTTTTAATCCGCAACATCTTTTTGAACACTATGAACATTTTTCAAAACGTGATTTTTTCCAACTCCATGAACAATTTTTGACCACTGGGAACAATATTTACAAATATGTGGAACTTTTAACACTGTGAACACCTTTTATGAACATGTGGATTTTTTTAGCTCTGTGAACATTTTTGATCCGTGGATATTTTCTGAACACTCTGAACAATTTTCAAACACGTTAATTTTTAACTCCTGAACATTTTTTAATCTGCAACATCTTTTTGAACACTATGAACATTTTTTCAAACACGTGATTTTTTCCAACTCCATAAAAATTTTTACCACTGGGAACAATATTTACAAATATGTGGAACTTTTAACACTCTGAACACCTTTTCTGAACATGTGGATTTTTTTAGCTCTGTGAACATTTTTTGATCCGTGGATATTTTCTGAACACTCTGAACAATTTTCAAACACGTTAATTTTTAACTCCGTGAACATTTTTTAATCTGCAACATCTTTTTGAACACTATGAACATTTTTCTCAAACACGTGATTTTTTCCAACTCCATGAACAATTTTTGAACACTAGGAACAACATTTTTCAAATATGTGGAACTTTTAACACTGTGAACACTTTTTGAACATGTGGTTTTTTTAGCTCTGTGAACATTTTTTTATCCGTGGATATTTTCTGAACACTCTGAACAATTTTCAAACA
Organism: Poa pratensis; assembly: GCA_947311845.1. Lineage (NCBI taxonomy): Eukaryota > Viridiplantae > Streptophyta > Magnoliopsida > Poales > Poaceae > Poa > Poa pratensis. The sequence goes on from CAMZMU010000078.1 coordinate 38,160,647, forward strand.
CGTGAATTTTTAACTCCGTGAACGGTTATTAAAACACGTGAACTTTGTTTGATCCGTGAACATTTTTTGAACACTAGGAACAATATTTACAAATATGTGGAACTTTTAACACTGTAAGAGCTACGTACAATGCTTTGCTCATTACACGCTTGGTCAGTGTATATGAAAATAACACTAATAGCAAAGAGATTGCCTTGTCTGTTGGGTCCATTACAAAACTTGGTAGACTGTAAAGCCGTTCCAACCAAGTCATGAGGCATGGAAATAGACAGACTTTGTGATCGGTCTGCCCGAGAGGATGATCAAACACACACTGGAACCGAGACACGGCCCAGACTCCTACCGGAAGAGATATCCGCTTTATAGCTATGTACGACTATAAAAGGTGTCCCTCATGCGCTTTCCACGACTTGTTTTTTTGCTGGCGGCCTTTAAGCGTCGTTTGTACTCTTTTCGTGACGGATAGAAATGTAACTTGGTGGGTAAGCGCTGGATTCTGCTGTGTGTTTTTTTTTTTTTTTTTTGAAATGGAGCATAGCTCCAGCCTCTGCATCATGATTCTACTTGTCTTTTTTTTTTTTCACGGATATGCCTTGACAAGGCATATCGGGTTCATAGAAGAAAGGCCAAGCGGCCAAAGTTACAACGCGGGCTAGGCACGCCTAGCGCGCACCCATGCTGCGAGATAGCTACAACTCAATGCTAACTACTCGCGGCACCTCCACCGCTCCGCCTCTAGCAGGCAACCTCTAAACAGCCGAGCCGCTCTCCATGACTCAGCTTCCTCCTGGATCCTCCGAAGAACCGCCACCGGAGCAGGAGATGCGTTGTTGAAACCGATATTGTTCCTGTGACTCCACAACGACTAACAGACTAGCGCCACGGCCGTCCTCTCGTCTCGGCCCTCGGCGTGATGATACGCACTCCACTAGGGTGCCCTCAAGCTCAGGGATCCATGCCTCCAAACCCCAGATGCGGAGGCAGGCTACCCAAACCTCGCGAGCCAGCACGCATCCAACCAGCAGGTGGTCGATGGTCTCCTCCACTTGGTCACAAAAAGGGCAAGCCTCCGGGCGTGGGAGATCACGTCGAGCGAGCCGGTCTGCAGTCCAGCAACGATCTCTAAGGGCAAGCCACATGAACATCTTGAGGTTGGACGGAGCTCTAGCTCGCCAGATCTGTTGCGCCCCGGGCATCTGAGTGACCCACCTAACAAGGCCACGTAACAAGAGCGCGAGGTATAAACTCCGCTGGCATCCCAAACCCACCTGAAGCTATCATCCTGCCCAGGCTAGAGCTCCACATCCACAAGGCGATCAGCCAACTCTAGTAGTTCCGCCAAGGCTGGCTCCGAAAGATCGGGCGGAACGTCTGTAAGCCAACCACCGGCTAAACCCTCACGCACGCAACGACTCGTAGTTGCGTGGCCTGGGAGAGCTCCAAACAAGTTGGGAGCAAAATCCCGAATCCTACCACCAGGCAGCCAGTGATCCGTCCAAAAGAGGGTGGAGGCCCCGTCGCCAACCACCGACCTAGTTGCCGCGTCAAAGATCTGTCGAACCAACCATGGGACCTGTATGTTAAAATCTCTCCACGGTTTGTCGGTCTCGACGCGACTCAGCCACAACCACCTGGCACGCAAGGCTAGGTTCATCCATTTGAGATTGAGGATGCCTAGCCCGCCGAGCTTCCGAGGCATGCACACTCGGTCCCACGCCACAAGACAGTGGCCACCATGGACTTCCTTGCGTCCTTTCCACAGAAAGCCCCTGAGGATCTTCTCAAGGGCAACGAGTGTCTCCGCTGGAAGGTCGAGGGACATCATGGCAAAAATCGTTATAGCCGTAAGCGTGATGCGAATGTGCGCCAGCCTCCCCACACGATTCATCAACGCCGCCCCCAACTTGGGAGTCGGCCCGCCACGCTGTCCACCAGGTGTTGGAGTTGCGCGGCTGTAGGTTTCCGCAGTGCTAGCGGTAAACCCAGGTAGCGCATGGGGAATGGCTGAACCGCGCAACCCAGCTCCTGAACCACCTGCGCAGCCACCTCGTCTGATCCCTGAATAATGTGCGCCGAGCTTTTACTGAAGTTCGTGCGCAGCCCGGATGCATTCGCAAAGTCCTCCAAGAGGGCAGAGAAAACCCGGAAATCGGCCACTGAGGGCTTCAGGAAGGTGACAACGTCATCCGCATACATGGAGGTACGGTGACGCAAATCCCTAGCTGACAGCCGAGAAAGAAGGCCCTCCTGAGAGGCCTTCTCAATGAGGAGGTAAAGAACCTCCATAACCAGGATAAAGAGCAGGGGAGAGAGTGGGTCTCCCTGCCTCAGTCCACGCCTATTGGCAATCTGGCACCCCGGAATGCCGTTGGTGAGGATCCTGGTCGAAGCCGTGGAGAGCAAGGCACAAATCCACGCGATCCAGCGCTCGCCAAACCCCATCTTACGAAGCACCTCAAGTAAGAAGGCCCAATCCACCGTGTCAAAAGCCTTTCTAATAACCAACTTGAGGAGGACCGCTGGAGTGGAGGAGCTCTGAAGCTACTTGTCTTGTTAGTGGGCACAAATTTTCGTTACAACATATCATGTGCACATAATGGGAGTGTATATTCTGCAAAACATGTGGGACTTCTAGGTGATATATGGATGCTAGTTGGGGTGTTTATTGTAGTTCTAGAAGCACCAATGTTGATGCAAATGGAAGAAACAGAGGGATGCGATAACGCCTAGACGTCCAAGTACTTGTAGAATCGCTTGCTATTTAGTTTTATTACAACACAACAATAAATCATCAAACACATCTGACAATATATCTAGGGTTTAGACAAATAGATGATGGCTCGTACACAATTGTGCCGGCCTCCTCTCTCTTTATATATTGACAGGGGTACAGGTTACATAGTCGGTTACATAGGGATACAGGTTACATACGTACACCAAGACAACATGTATATGAGTACAATACATGCTACGTTAACAGCCCCCCTCAATCACAACTACGGGTAACCATGTTGAGATTGGAACGAAGACGCGTAAACACATCGACAGGGAGCGGTTTTGTGAAAATATCAGCTAGCTGGTCTCTGGAGTGAATAAATCGAATCTCCAATGCCTTCTGAGCCACTCTCTCACGAACAAAATGAAAATCGATTTCAATGTGTTTAGTACGGGCATGAAAAACTAAATTTGCTGAGAGATAGGTGGCACCAAGATTGTCACACCACAATGACGGTGCTCTTGGTTGTGAGATTCCCAATTCTCGCAAAACTGACTGCACCCATATCAGCTCAGCTGTGGCATTTGCGAGTGCTGTGTACTCAGACTCAGTACTGAATCTTGATACTGTTGAGTTGACGGTCAAATTTGGCTCATTGTCGGAGTTTCGGTCTTGGGATGCAAATGTATCGAAGCGGAAGAATAGACTGAAACGGTGCCACGACAACTCGGTAGAATTGGGTGTACGGGCAAGCCACGACAGACAAAATGGTGGAGTTGTTGTCGTGGCAGCGGCGAGCGCATGGCGGAGAACCTCGTTCCTTCAGGTTCGCGGCAGAGAAATCAAGGAAAACGCTGTCGCGACAGCGGCAACGGCAGCAGGTACACGGCAAGTACCCGGATCGGAGTCGCGGCATGAGAATGCGCAAGAACGCTGCCGTGGCAGCTCGGTAACAAGGAGAGCGATGAACAAGAAGGCGCGACGGCAATGCGGTGCAGCAGGGCAGCGGTGCGATGCGCCAAAATGACTCAAAGATGAGTCGGATGACAACATACAGAGAATTGCACGATATCACCGTGAAGATGACCTCGTATGAAAAAGTGCCTAACACGGAAGTTTTGCGTATTCTCACGACATATAATATTGGTTTTGGAGTCGTCTTCATCCGAGGACATATGCAACTTGTGGAGCGAAAATACTGTGGACACATAACCATAGACATGCTCTGCCCTTGGGAGAGTAGGCAGGGCGCTGAGCATAGACGGGTCGCCCTACCATAGACACCCTCTGCCCTCGGGTGAGCGCAATTCGGAAAGGTTAAAAACGAGTCGAATTGCTCCCGACTGAATTTAAAGGGTCCAGATGAAGTCAAATGGAAAAACGCATAACATGAAAGTTCTTCGTCGTTTCGAGACGAACAACTTCTCTTTTTACGAGATTTCGATCCGGAGCCGTTTACTACCTCAAAAATGACCCGGAAGGAATAGATCGAACAATTTTGGAAGGTTCGGGTCACACGAAGGGGGCTGGGCACAGGCAGGTCGCCCGACTATAGACGTCCTCTGCCCTCGGATGAGTGCAATCGGGAAATACTAAAAAACGTTTCGATTTGCTTCCGATTGAATTTGAGAGGTTCAGATGGCGTCAAATGGAAAATGTATAAAAGGAAAGTTCTTCGTTTTTTCGAGACGAACAACTTCTCTTTTTACGAGATTTCGATCTGGAGTCATTTACTGCCTCAAAAACGACCCGGAAGGTACAGACCGAACAGTTTTGGAAAGTTCGGGTCAGCTATCCGAATTGGACCCAAATTAGGGTTTTGGACGTGGATCCAAGTCGTTGCCTTGCACGGGAAGTCCAGCCGCTCCTTATATACATGAGGGGTGATGGCCGATTGAACCAACACCAATCGAACAAACACATCTACTACTTTTTCGTGTTCATCTACTTTTTATCCCTCTCTCCTGTATCTTTCTTCTCGTTCTTCGTCGTTCTTCAAGATTGGAGGCTGCGAATCCACGAGGCTCTAGGGGCGGACAGGCCGACCTAGGGCAGCCCATAGCCGCCGCGAGCCCTGACGGGGTCCCTTCCGGCGAGCCTCCCGCGGAGTGAGTTGCGGAGCATCTCCCTCGGCGCCGCGGGTACACGTGAAGTGTTCGTGTGTCAACACACTTTTTGGCGACTCCGCTGGGGACGAAGCGAACGGTCTCCAGCCCGTTCTTGCTGCAAAGAGAGCGCCATCGAGAGATTGCCATCTACATCGTAACATGAATTCTCAATCTCCTTATGTAGATGCTAATTACTCTTATGTTGATGTTGCTAGATCGTTTGATACGAGCACTGTATCGGCTACCCTAGTTCTTACTATGTGCAAAAGCCGATGCAAAGTAATCTCTATGCTTCAACTCCTTATAATTTTAGCAACCTGCAACACGTATACTCGAATTCTCATGCATCGGCAACCCCAGAAATCCGTAGGCCGATGAACAACATGGTGAGTTCAGTTAATCAATATGAAACACCCAATGTCAGAAGTTTTAATCTCACACAAAGAGTGTTTCACCTCTTTATGCATCGGCAAGTAACTCCCAGTATTTTGGTTTACCCTCAAATATGCCGATGGATAGGGGAATTGGACATGCTACTACTAGCTATTTGGACAATTACTCTCAACCCTCATATATTGCACCTTATGTTACTAACGTTTCAGCTTCATGTGGAACTAGTGAGACACATAATTCGGCTTTGCACTTTCACGTGTTCACAGCCGAACATGTAAAATTTAACAGGAGCTCATGTGCCTTCATCTTCTACCGACGCATATGGATTAGATGGTTGGAAGGAAAAAATTGCAGCGAAACTCAAAAGGGACGGTGTTGTTTACCTGGCATTAAAAGAAAATCCGCATGATCCTGTTGCAATACAAGCTTATGAGGCGTATTAGAAGAGGCGTGAAGAGGAGCGTAAACAATTCGAGATCAAGTTTTCACCGTTACAAATTAGTTTCGGCAATGTACTGCCGAAAGAAACAAAAAATATTGGGGGGCAATCATGCCCTATAGAGGATAGAACCGATGACTTCACTACACCGACTCTTGAGGAATTACCGACCGAGTATCGACAAGCTTATGAAGCACTCAAGAAAAAGCGTGCTGAGGAATTAGAGGCGCTTGAGAAGAAACTCAAGGAGGAACATGAAGCATACAGGAGAAAGCTCGAGAGGAAGTCTGCACAAGTTCCATGCACAGCTCAAGAAGGACCCTCAAGAAATATTACTCTAGTAGGAAAAATTAAATCCTCTCTTATGTGCTGCAATCAAGTCAAGCCCCATGTTAAACCAAGGCAAGAAGAAGCTTGCAAGTTGATGGATGCCATGGAGAAAAGATGAATGATTCGGAAAGTATGATTACTTCGGTTGAAGCCGAATTAGACAGTACCTGTGCCGAATCTACTGAATCAAAAGAAGCATGCTTCATTGATCAAGAGCATGGCATGGCTAGCAAAACAGCCGTGATTGATTTTTCTGGGTGTAAAGGAGTTTTATATGCTACCTATGAATCTCGTGCCAAAGGAATTGATGAAC